>JAEAOA010000568.1:3192500-3792500 GCA_016746295.1 Potamilus streckersoni
GTTAACAAATCTCATCGAGATGTCTGAGAAAGAAGTAATGATTTTTCTTAAGGAATGCAAGATAATGAAATAACAGGTAATTGGCCCAGTAAGTATATCTAATTGCCTTAATGACCTAATGTACACATTTTCATTGAAAATCAGATTAGGTGTCGCAAGCCTATCTAAACGTAGACATTTTAAATATATTTTCACATGATGAGAAAAAATGATGTGACGAGAATGCAACCGAGCCTTTAATTTCAGTGTTACAGATGATTTAAGGTCACACTTCCACTTGGATGACAGATTTCACTTTTAAAGATAGTTTGATGTATCGCTGATATAACGAGACACATACTTGACTAACTTATGAAAGAAAACAAATTTGGAGAACCAATTGTTTCTTTGGACGGGTATGGGTGAACTGATCTGTTATAAGCGGGATCCATCGACAAAATACGATATCGCAAGATCTTTCACAAAGTGGAACCTAAATGATTCATTCCTGGCATGAAAGAACTACGGTAACAGGTCTGTACAACGATAAGTAAGGTGGGACAATCTATTTAGGCAATTTGGTAATGAGATTAGAACCCTCACGCTTCCTAGGAATGATTACACACACTCACTAGAATTAAGTAATAATCAGCCGTCAATGAACGTTTTATGAATTGAATTTAGATACCCAAATAATTGCACGTCAAAACATTTTATTTTTAAATGCGAGATGACAGGCTTCTGATTCTGAACTTTAGTCTGGATTTTAAATTTAAAAGATATCCGAGAAATTCAGCTATGAATTAGATAAATTCAGTCTGTCTGACTCATCCCCTGGTACAGTCTCGAGGAAGTCCAGTAGTGTTTATCAGAAACATTTACCGGCAATGGCAAACGGACAGTTATTGTAAACAGTCCTGTGAAATAATTTTAGGTTACTGCATTTGTATGGGAAAATATGAACGAGTTTTTCGGATGGATATACTGCACGACCGACAAAACGAGTTCATATTTTTCCATACAAATACAGTAACCTTTTTATTATATGCTCATTTTTTATTCTTCCCAAGGCTTAAGTATATAAACAAAAATACACTACAAGAAACAAAGTAACTAAATGTATGCCGTATTCCAAACTAAATACATAAGCGTTGATGGATCATAAAACAACATTATTAATGAGCGCATAACTCCGCCCAGATAAATATGAAGTTGGTCGCGCGCTATACGTACGTTTCGAACAAATATGGCGCTTGCTCTAATTAATATTGAAATTTAGAGTAATATTGTTAATGAACACGCATTGCAACAACTTTTCCATTTGATCAGGAATGAATACGTTTTGGTACTTTTGTCGATTCAATGCAATTTTTTTATTATGGTCTGGATTTATGTACGTCAAGTGACTTGCATCGGATTCCAGCAGCGTCTGCCAATTTAATGTTTTGAATTGTGTTGACATCGGCATGCGTGTTTCTTTTCTGTCGCTGAATGATTCAGATCACAATGTGGGAAAATTATGAAGCCTTTCCATTGCAATTATCGAAAAGATGCTGTGGAATTTAATGTTTATTTCATTTTGAGTGCAGTAAGGAGGATGTAACTACAATTGGAATATACGCGAAATTACAGTACAATTTCAAAACGTGTAATCAACCTTGAGAACCCATGACATGGCTCATCTAATTCAGATTTACAGACGCAAGAAATATATTTTTTGAGGAAATTCAGGATGTAAAATTGTAAATATATTTTCGGCCATTTTTATTAGCAGCTAAAGAAGACAGTTTTTATGTGTATAACTTGCGTTTTATTGTGAGAACCCTGTATAGCGTCTATATATAGTTAAATCTGAAACATTGTATCAAAAAAGTAGACGCAGAATGTACCAAAGTAGTTTGTATGTGTCAATCTATGAAACATTTGCTGGTATGTGTTCGTCCATGAAATATCTGCTTTAGTTCATTCATAAAAAAATTGTTTACGTTAGAATATAGTTCCTTTGCATGCGGGATGCAGTATGAAGGTGTTAAATATCGGTGAATATTGCACGATTCTGACAATGTAAAGTTAACGGAGAAAAAAGATGAGCATACAATAATAGCGATTATTGGTTTGGGATAAAACTATCACAATGCACCATTATTTTGAATTTAAGCCAATCTTATATATTCTACTCAAGAAACTTTTGCATTGTCACAGACAAGTCACACACATTCGCTCTGTCTATGTTCAACCTTTTGCACCACTCGATACTACCACGACATGTCTGAAAGTCACATTGATATAGTAAAGAATCGGAAACAATTCGTGGAGTTGTTCTTTATAGTGGAAGGATGTGCTACTTCTTTATGATTTGAGAGACTCTAGTCTATCGTATAGACCGGAAGTCTATAAATTATTAAGAGTATGGAGCAGATTATCAAGAGAAACATTCGTGAATACGTTTGTATACTGTTGCAACAGAATAAGGACAAGAAGCGATGGTGTTCGAATACACGCGAATACGTCTTATTATTACTTGAAATAGGCAATGTTTTTATTCCTATTGGAATACTCAATATTCCTATAGAATACTCAATATTCCTTTTTGAATAATATTCTTATTTGAATACTCACTTCTCTCTTTATCCCTCGGTAGATAGATTCATGTTTTCCTTGTTCAATCAATTAAGAACAATGCAGCTGTATGCAGTCTTGAATAGATATTACTGAAGTGGATGCGACCTTTCGTCGGTAAATACCAAAGGTTCGTTTCAAACAGATAACAAAGCAAATTTATAGATGAGCGTAGGCTTTATTGTCATACCAATGAATACATATGCATATGTTACAATGAATAACTTAAGTGCATGTAAAAGATTCCACAAAATGAACTGATTTCAATGATGTTTGCACAAATCCCGATGAAAGTAGAAAATATACTTTGGTACTACTCCTCTATGTATTGAAGGCACAATAATGAGAAGCATTCATGTAGTGATCGAGTTTAAATTTTTTGTCATTATACAGAATTGTAAATATATACAATTCTGCAGAACAAATAATAATGTGAAAAATGAGCAGAAATCGTTGATTGAAAACTAGATATAAAGATTGCCCCCTTGTCATGTAAAGAAACTAATGAACAAAACTAAATTAAAAAACAATGCTGTATACACTTTCCGGGACATATTAAGCTAAACTTGTCAAAATTTTAGAACTGAAAGAAAATGAATTAAAAGGTATAAATGATCCGCTGTTCAATTTGGGTATTTTTGTTATGATTCATGACAGGAGCCGAGAGGGCCAGTTGGTTAACATGTCCTACTCAAAACTGTGGATTGTGGATACTAAACAGACCTGCTAGGATTGGCTGTTTACGGCATGTATCTGGGCAAAGGCAACATATTCTCATTATCTAGATATTAAATATTTCAGGTGAGTATGTGCCGTTAAACATCATTTAATCGAACAATTTCATTCGTAATTGAACAAAATTGTCATATTTAAATCACTCAACAAAGTAATCAATCTACCTATTAATTGCACGATTCTTATATTTAAAACATTTCTTGAAAAATAAAATAAAATGTCTACAATTTAAAGCATTGAGTCATGCGAGGGAAGAGTTCTTTACCCCACCCACCTAAACAGAACATTGCTTTTATATTTGGTCGTTGTTTTCTTCTTTATCTTTAGTACCTTGGTTTCATCTTCATCTCCTAGCTCTTTCTAAAGTATTCCAAAATATATTCCCTGAGAAATCTACTAAAAAGAGAATGGAAGTAAAACATAATGAGAAAATAGATGAACGGATCTCCCTGTCTGCAAGCAAAGTTTGGGTAATGCCAAAACACTTACTGCTTATGACTTTAAATGTGGCAAACGGGATATTAGAGATGTTCTATCGATATTTTGCAGTATAAATGGTTGACATGTTATACTATATGGTTGACATGATATACTATATGGTTATGGTGATGTTGGACCAAGTCGAATCAATAAACAACTATCACAAAAGTATACGGTATAAAACGATATCTAATGGATTTTTCAAGTGATGAGTCGGGTGATAAAGAATTCATTCTAAGATACTGAGGTATTTCTCATTGAAGAGTTAACATACGTATTAAGAAACAGAAGTATGAATGAAAATGGCGCTGATTGGCTGAGGTCAGTTTTTATTGCCAATCTGAGAAAGTCCTGGCTTTAAATCATAAACTACAGGAGTCATTCACAAAATCTTCATTTACACTCGCGTTCCGCTGAATAATGCGCTCTCTTAGCATTGAATGTTTGCATTGAGTATCAATGTACCGTTACCAGCTCCGGTAAGTGTTTGGTACGTTATACTACTATTGGGGTCAAACTTCACGTACATTGTCGTATCATAATACAAATATACTAATACCCGTCTGTTAAGATATACAACAAAAAAAAAAAAAGGATTACACACTAAGTCACCTTCTTCAGTGCTTTCTTTAACTACATACATATATCGAATATTACTAAATTATATAACGAAAATGTTTTCCAAAATGATTATTTCATAAGATCATGACAAAAAAGATAAAACGAAATTGACCGGAAAGTTATATAATGATCAATGTCAAACTATAAAATTCTTTCTATTGCATTCTGTCACTTGTTTTGAAAAACATAATCCATGAAATAAAAATGATGACATACAAATAGTCCAAGTAGTTATTAATATTACTGTATTTAGAAGAAACCTTTAGTTAGATTTGTTCATTCAAAGAAAATATTGCATTACTAAACATAAAGAGTCAAACGTTTAAAAATTTAGATCGTTACCATGACAGTAAAGTTTTAAAGAAATCATTCCAGCCAAGATTGCCAAAGGTAATTAAAAAAGTTCCAATTTGTTAGTTATTATCGGATACTAAACATTAAAATTGTCCAAAGTGTTGAATGAGTTGTAATATACAACACTATAACTTCATTATTGTATAAAGTAGATACTTTTAAGTTTAAAAGGTGACATAGTAAATAATTTTTAAATATGTTATAATTTTATAATAACTTAAGCACGGCAAAATATCAGCTAAACTTATTTATACATCCAGCTCTCTAATAAATGATTTTCTTGAATGTCTAAGAAAGACCTTCGTCTATTTTAGGTAATTTATCAGCTAATCTTATTTATACATCCAGCTCTCTAATAAATGGTTTTCTTGAATGTCTAAGAAAGACCTTTGTCTATTTTAGGTAATTTTAATGATCACCCTTTTATAACATCATAATCACAGTCTAGCTTACTCTGTAACATTCACACAAAACAATGTGCGGTCGAAATTTCATAAGCATTATGTATAAATAAAATTTACATAAATGTATTTACATGGTCCAAAGACTGAAGTAACTGGCCCTGAAACAATGGCAAAGAACCTATACTCCATTTTTAACCGGAGTTAAAACAATTAAAAGTTGTGAGAAAACATTAATAATGAATCAAATATTTTCTGTTAGGAATTTTCTGATGAAAGTTTCTGTACAACACACACACACACACACACACACACACACACACATACACACGCATATATTTGTTCGCTGAAATACCTCAAGTTTTAGGGTATATCTATGTATCAAGTTTCTAATAGTCTTCCTTCAAAGAAAAACACAAAAATGAGTCTAATCTCCATTCTGGAAAACATGCAAGGTTTCTGTTTTATGAAATATTAACACTGTCCACTGTGATAACTCCACGTCTGAAACGTACCAATAGTGAAGTTTCTGAAATATTTATTCCAAAGAAACGTACGCAGATCGGTGTTATTATCCAGTCTATAAAACGTCACCATGTTTTAAAATGCGCCCATGTTCTACAAGTCTTCACATTTGTTTTGTCTCATATCAAAACCCATGACACAACACATCATATACAAAAAAGTGTGCGAAATGGTACGCACGGCTTGTGTGTCCTTCTGAAATAAATTCACTTCTTATAAAATAAAATCGTTTTCAACAAGACGGCCCTTCTTGGATAATATATAAATTCCAACGCTTTGTATTTCATTCGATTTGCTTTTGCATTGATGTGCATTAAATATAAATGTTTGCTATTTTAATCCAATGTGGAGAATGGAGTCTGATCGTGCAGTCCAAAGCCATTTTTATGAAAATTACTTCATCGGTCACAGAACTTGATGGGGAGATTGTCAAAGTGGGTTAGAACGGTTCGCACTGTAGGTTTTACTTCTTCTGTTGTCGTCAGCTTGATGCAAAAGTTCTGCATGATCTGGAGAAAAGAGAAACTTTAATGGCACAACCATCGAAGATATGTTAACATATCAATCGTTTATGCATCTATAAAAAATAATTACAAAAAGTAGAAGGCATCAGAGTAACTATGGACCTCGTCTTTGAAAAAAAAAGTTGAAAAAAAAAGCTTAATCATCAAGTTAAGGCCGCCGCCATCGATGACGACGACATGCGACATCGCCTTCGCTGCGTTTTGCAGTTTTCTTTGAAAACTACGAAACAAAATCAAGTAAAATCATAGTAATTTGTTGCCAGGTTATCAACAGTCTTCTGATAATTCACCCAATATCTGTAGATAAATTTCTAAGAGTTGTTACTCTATGCTTTTAGGTGTTAACAATCACACGTTGCGTTTTGAAATAAAGTGAAAAAACGAAACTGGTTTTCAGTCAATTAGAGTCTTGTTGCATTCAGATGTTTCGATATTCATAGTATAATATTTATTTTCTCACATTAGATAAATATAAGTATATATGCATACCATTATTGTTTTCATTACTGTTGCATGGGTATAATCAATTTTAGGTGTTCCAGTGTTACCTTTACAAATGTAGCTCCTGTCAAACTCACCTTAATAAGTGCGTGGTAGATCATAGTTTCTGCGGCTCGACGACCTAAAAAAAGCAATTTATACATCATTTTTGCTCTGTTTGTTTTCCACAAACTGTTCAGTTCATGCAGCAAATTTGGCAAGTGACGGTATTAACTTTGCATGAGCTTCATTTCAATTAATTACTGTTGAACCACTACATATAAAACGGCAAGACAAATCTTTCTTATCCGGGTGAAAATATGTTCATTTATAATCATCTGCGGTCACATTACATTAAAACCAATTAAAATTTTGTATCTTTGGGTCTACATGTTGAATATTAAATAAAAGCGACAGACAATGCTATTCAATCAAAAACATGTACCGTTTATATAAGCCTACAATTGAGTATTGTCTCATAAATTCATCTTTGTTGGGGGCAAGAAAACTTCTTTACCAAATAAGAAAAATAATGGCTCATGGGGGCGGTGCAAAATGAAATACCTATGCATCCCCTGGTGCCATGTCCAAAGGGCAAGGCTGTAAAGGGGTTGAAATCTCGTCCTTCAGTGCGAAGCCACCGTTCGGGGATGAACTGGTCTGCATTGGTGAAGTTTTTTTCATCACGACACATGGTGTACGTGTTCAAAAGTACACATGTCTGAAGCAGACAATAAATAACTCGTCAAATATACGAATAACATGAACAATGATCTATACAACTAAATTTAATTAAATGATTAAAGGATTAACTTTTTTCTCTGCGTGTTTCTTTCTATAGCATTGGATCATTGTAGACATCGTAGCGATATGACTGAAAAATTGTTAAAGCTAGGTTACAAATATAAATCACGCACAAACTATAGCATTAGATATTTTTTTTTTAATGCTGGGATGGCTCAGTTTAGCCGTACACTGATTATAATTAATACTATTTTGGGATTAACACAGTTTGGTCCCATTATCTTACAAGTCCAGCTAAATTGCAAACTGTACAGACCCAACACAACCATCTCAAAAAGTGCCAATATATACCAATCTCAGCATTTTTGGTATAGGAGTAAACAACAGAACAAACAATACAGACAGAGATCTGTCGAAACATTATGACACGGCAAATCAGGATCTGTTGTTAGCAGTTTGAGGGAGAATATTCGGTATAACGAAATGTTTATGAATGACTTGGACGAAAATGTGTTTCCTTTATATATAATTATAACATCTGATTTTAGACTTTAGAGAATTAAATGTTCACATTCTTATATGTTCAGTAATTGCTACATTTTGTCCTTCATCAAATTATGCTTTCTTACCCCTTTGGGGATGAGATATCCACCGATAATAGTGTCTGAATCCATGACTCTGGCGTTAATTGGGATTGTTGGATAATACCTGTAAGAAAGAAACATCTTCAATCAATATATATATATATATATATATATATATATATATATATATATATATATATATATATATATATATATATATATATATATACGGCAACTTAGCACAAGATTGTCTAAATGATACCAACAAACGGCAAAGTTCCAAAAAGTGTTGAATCAACCATGATAAAGTAGGAGTGACAGGACAAATACTAATCAAGTCCGTTAAATCTCTTAAATTAAGAAAATCGAAAAAATAGCAAAGTTCAAAAAAGTGTTGATTCAACCCATGATAAGATAGGAATGACAGGACAACTACTAATCCAATCTGTTACATCTCTTAAATTAAGAAAATCGAATAAATATGCAGAAAAGGACACGGTTTAAATCAAACTCTAAAACATGGAATTTAAAGAATTCTGCTTTTGTAGTATCTAAGTTTACTGCTGGGGTCGAAATGGTTTGGTCATAACATAGTGATATCGTCATTATAATGCCGAGTGTTAGCTCTTTGTGACATTCGACGTAAAACAACATGTCTTTCTCTGATGAAATAACGCAAAGACAACATGCTGATATACTGTCAATAATTTCAATAACATAGTTAAAGAAAACGATACAGTCAACATAACATATGCTAGAAGTTTAGCAATTTATCAGCGACTTGCCATAAACTTGCCGCAGAAACTTTTCATTGGAGAAAACCAATGTAATTTCAAAATGTGTGTGCTACTTAAAACTATTCATTGACAAGCACATACTTTTCTTTGCGTATTTGATCCAATAAAAAGTACGGTCTTCAACTTTCACAAATCAGACAAATCTCTTACAACTTCATTCTGCAATTATTCTATGAGTAAGTAGTTATACAGTCTATTTTCACATACTTTTCTCTGTACTGACTCTGCTGGGGGACAGATATTTAATTACGCATAGTGCATGAAAACATACCAACCTACAAATAAATGGACCCTTGGCTCCATAAAGATATATTTTTCACAAAGTTAAATAATTCAAATTTCACAATCGATCATATTGAAATGAGAACTTAGTATCTAAAATGCTCCCGTGAAGAACTGTCTTCGGTTATGATCATTACGCTCTATCTGAAGAAATTACCATTTTATGGCTAGCAAAACCCCGCCCCCATATCTACTAATGCTGAGATTATTATTTTTTTATACAAAAAAAAATGCACCAAATATAAAGAGGTATAATTGTTAGGTAAATTTACAATCAATTTTGTGTGTGTGTGTGTGCGTGTGTGTGTTTGTGTGTGTGTGTGAGAGAGAGAGAGAGAGAGAGAGAGAGAGAGAGAGAGAGAGAGAGAGAGAGAGAGAGAGAGAGAGAGAGAGAGAGAGAGAGAGAGAGAGAGAGAGAGAGCAGGAAACTAACCGTAAGGTTTCCTTGACAACAGCACTTAGATATTGTAAGGATCTGACTTCATCATATGAAATGTCCGAGTTCTTTGGAATCATATCGATCTCCTGCTGTAATTTTTCTTGGGCTTGAGGATTCTTGGCTAAGACAAGGAGAGCTGTGCCAAGAGTGTTCGAACTCTGAATGAAAGAAATAATGACCGTTATTTCACTTAAATGAAAATGTTTTAAGTAGGGTGTAAATTAATGTGAATTTCCTTTTGAATATAAATGACAAAAATTAAATTCTATTAAATTCCAATAAACCGAAACACTGCAAAAAGGCAAGTCACTTTATTATTCAGAAAATAACATTAAACAGTTGACCTTTTTATCATCGTTGTTACAATCAGTAAACATTTTTATGTCATCAAAAAATTAAATAAATAATGAATAAGAAAAACTGGTTTACTTAGTATGCTCTTAAAAATCATTTACGCTTTAAAATTTCAAGATTTTTTTTAAAGTGAAGGCGTTCGTATAATTTATTTCTACTTTTCATGACGGAAACACAAACATGAATGAACTGTTGTGGTCTGTCGACCATGGAAATGAAGTCTGTACACATACCGTATCCACTCCAGTCAGTAGTAATTCTGTGAGGTTGGAATAGATTTCATCTGTGGTAAGTTGATTCTTTGCCAAGAGGTATTCCAAAAGAGAATTTCCCGTTTCATTTTCTAATTCTGGATCCGTTCCATTGCGTTCTGCTAATTCTTTCCATTTTCTGTCGACAATACGTTCGGCTAAAAAGCAGATTGAAGAGAAGATTCTTAAAGACAGACAAAATACATTGACTACAAGAAGCAGTTGTAAGACAGATATTTCCCGTTTCATTTTCTAATTCTGGATCCGTTCCATTGCGTTCTGCTAATTCTTTCCATTTTCTGTCGACAATACGTTCGGCTAAAAAGCAGTTTGGAGAGAAGATTCTTAAAGACAGACAAAATGCATTGACTAAAACAAGCAGTTGTAAGACAGATATTTCACGGACGAAAAGGTTTATAATAACCTTGCTGATAACATCATATATTATAGTCTAATGATTGCATCCATCAGTTCACCCCTTTTTAACAGGTTAAGTTTTAATAAATAAAACTCATACATATCAAGCTATCATTATTCAATATTATTAGAAATATTTTACAATATATCTCGTGTATCATCATTTTTTAATAAACAAAATAAATGTATGGACTTGCTGGGAGCAGTATTGATATGTGGAACTTTGGCTTGCCCCTGTGACAACAAGAAAAAAATCAGGCCAAACTATCAATGAAACGCAGCATATTTGCTACACCATTCATTAGTTGAGATGGACTACCAACGGAATGCTGCATATTTGCTATACCATTCATATTTTGCGTTGGACTACCAATGGAACGCAGCGTATTTGCTACATCATTCATATTTTGAGCTGCACTACCAATGGAATGTAGCATATTTGCTACACCATTCATATTTTGAGTTGCACAACAAGAAAAAAATCAGGCCAAACTACCAATGAAACGCAGCGTATTTGCTACACCATTCATTAGTTGAGATGGACTACCAACGGAATGCTGCATATTTGCTATACCATTCATATTTTGCGTTGGACTACCAATGGAACGCAGCGTATTTGCTACACTATTCATATTTTTAGTTGCACTACCAATGGAATGCAGCGTATTTGCTACACCATTCATATTTTGTGTTGGTTATATGGCAATGCAAAGCGCATGCCAACCACATACCGAAAGCATAATCCTTGCATTCAAGAATTAATGGTACCTGCAAAATATTACATCATGTCTAACTTTTACTGCTTTTAAATTTATTTAACTGGATGATGAAATGTTTGTAATTAGGCTGTTGCACTGAACTGTATGATATATTGGTATACTGTGTAAGCCTGGCATAAAGCTGAACACAGATTGACTGTTGGCATCCAACAGTAGTTTTCCTATGAATATGTATGTTTGTTTTAACAGTTTATAAGCACAATATTATCTTTATAATATGTCAAGTTATAAAATTGTATCTATATAGACAGAATAATAAATAATACGAAATAAATAAATTCTGAATCAACATTTATTTAGTAAACCGCTTTCTTGATCAACATATAAGGAAAAATGTTTTTTAATTCGGTAAATAGGAACCACGTTTATGTTCAGAATGGATTTTGAATTAGAAAGCAATTTTTAAAATCTATGGAAAGCTTACAAAATTGCAACATCAACTGTGTAATCTTGATACTTAATAAAGTACAATTGTGTTTTCAAATAGAAAACTTTCTTGTATTGCAAGTTATTTTGCGGAGCCAAACTTTCAGGCGTTTTGTTTCACAAACATTTTTACAGTGGCTTGGCTTCGCGATGTTCTGCCCTTGCATACAATTAACTATTCAGTTTTCATTATTTTCTTTACGCCGAAGACTTACTGGAAGACAAGTCAACCTAAATCGATGATCAACGAACAATATATATATATATATATATATATATATATATATATATATATATATATATATATATATATATATATATATATATATATATATATATATATATATATAAGTTTTTGTTACCCATTTTTAAAGTTCATAATTGTATTTCCTAGAGAATTTTACCTTCAGGTTTAGAGAGGGCCAACTGAATTTTGAATAATGACATCATATGCGTGAGTTTGTCTTTTTTTAAGACTTTATGAACCTTGGTCACCGATCCCTGAACTAATATTATTGTATATATGTAAATTAACAACCAATTTCTTTCTAATTTGTTTGTTTGAGTTCCATTGTAAAAGCTGTAAAACCTGTATCCATACTTAATGAAGGAAGACGCAAATAAATACCTATTTCTGTGATCGTGTCCCAAGACTGAACATGATCCCTCCAGATTTTCGTGTTCAATTTTTTGTGAATATTGGCAAATACAATTAACTGATGCCCCGTCAGGAAACTGGTCGCCACTGCTTTTACGAAATTCGAGATTTCTTCCGGCATATCGGCTTTTAGACATCCAAACCTCGAGTCCATTATTATCGATCCGGTGCCTAAAAGGTCAAATTCAGTGGGTTAAGTAACACCATAGCTGCTCAAACTTGAATATTTCTGTGCTTTTCTATAAGCTAGTATTTTCCTTATAAAGCTGGAAATTTGTATTGCAACAAAACCAAAGATCAGTATAAGATTGTCTGGTATATAATTTCATCGTTGTTTTCTATTTTATAGTTGCTACCATTATATTATATTATATTATATTATATTATATTATATTATATTATATTATATTATATTATATTATATTATATTATATTATATTATATTATACATGCATGCATGCATGCACGATACATACATACATACATACATACATACATACATACATACATACATACATACATACATACATACATACATACATACATACATACATACATACATACATACATACATACATACATACATACATACATACATACATACACACACAATGACATTGTTGGCAAGGAACTTCATGAATATACGGTCTGGATGAAGATCAACTGTTTTGCAGGAATTTCCTTTTGAATTTACAGGTACTATTTATATTTTAGTTCTTTTAGCTGCTTACTTTCAGCGGCCCAGGCGTAAAGTACATCAGGTAGATTTCGTACTTCTCTGCCTTCCCCGTTCTGGTTCTGGTTTGTACGAATTTTATCGACCAGTTCTTGTCCCACATCACTGAACTCCTTCATGTATGATGCGACGGCACGCGGCTTCAGCAACTTTTTAGAAAGAACATTGCGAAACTTCCGCCATTCTTCACCATTTCTAAAATTGTTAAAAATGTACATTGTACGCAGTGTTTTATTAATATTGTTAACTAATATCAATCCTTCTAATACACAAATTATATGAACACAATTAAAAAACACACATAATTTAACTCCTACAATGTCTTTTTTCAAACTTGCAATGTACACATTCGAATCGTAATGCGATAATAAATTAAGAAGCAATACATTGCTCAGCTATTATCATTATTATCTGATCGGCTATTACCACTGCTACTTGAACAGCTATTATGAATATTACCTACACAGCTATTACCACTGCTACTTGAACAGCTATTATAAATATTACCTACACAGCTATTACCACTGCTACTTGAACAGCTATTATAAATATTACCTACACAGCTATTACCACTGCTACTTGAACAGCTATTATGAATATTACCTACACAGCTATTACCACTGCTACTTGAACAGCTATTATAAATATTACCTACACAGCTATTACCACTGCTACTTGAACAGCTATTATAAATATTACATACACAGCTATTACCACTGTTACTTGAACAGCTATTATAAATATTACCTACACAGCTATTACCACTGCTACTTGAACAGCTATTATAAATATTACCTACACAGCTATTACCACTGTTACTTGAACAGCTATTATAAATATTACCTACACAGCTATTACCACTGCTACTTGAACAGCTATTATAAATATTACATACACAGCTATTACCACTGCTACTTGAACAGCTATTATAAATATTACCTACACAGCTATTACCACTGCTACTTGAACAGCTATTATAAATATTACCTACACAGCTATTACCACTGCTACTTGAACAGCTATTATAAATATTACCTACACAGCTATTACCACTGTTACTTGAACAGCTATTATAAATATTACCTACACAGCTATTACCACTGTTACTTGAACAGCTATTATAAATATTACCTACACAGATATTACCACTGTTGCTTGAACAGCTATTATCTTTGCTGTTTGAACAGCTATTAAGGGTACTACGTGAACAGCCTGATACGGAAGCTTATAATGACGTCTGCATCACCTTTACCTCTAAATTAATCAAAAGTGAACAATAATATAAGTCATTACCAACCATTCGTTTAATTCATGCTTAATTTATCGAAAACGTAATAGCAGAAAAAGCTGACCATCGATTAAAATCCGTTTATGATTGAGACACTTACGCAGACATTATGCCCCTATTGCGTTTTCTCATTTCTTTATACAGAATCCAGGCTTCATATGGCGGTCGGTTTGGAGTTATGCTCTCGTTTCTGAAGATCTCTTCAACCAATCGGGGATCAGCAATTGATACATTTGTGACCGGTCCCAATTTCTCCTTGAAAATACGTCCATATTTCTGATGAAATTTTCTCTGTAAAGACAATAGCAAAACAAATATTTAAAAGCTAATATTTTTGGTGTTCCAGATATATTAAACAGATAAATTCTAAAGTGTTATTATGTGAATTTAAATATCTATATATAAACAAAAACAACAAAAACTTGTAATTTAGTCTAATCCTTTGGCATCAAAAAAAGAGCTATAGACCCTAAGATCATGGGGTCCCTTTTATACCTTTATTAAAGTTTTAATTAGTGTTTAAACATTCTGGTAACATATCCCCTGATGTGCGAAATGGCACGTCAAAACGTAAAGTAACTGTAAGAAACAAGGAGCTTGCATTGCCTGAACAGTAGATTCAACCAAAATATACCTTTTCGTTATTTGCCTGATAAGTGGACCAAATTAGAATTCAGACTCCCGAGTCCTGATTAGAATTAAAATCCAGCACGTACAAGGCCGGATATTCAAGGTTTTTTTTCCGCGGAAAATACAGAAAGGTGCCAACTGAGTCAGAATCTAGGTCAGCTTGTAGAGAAGAAAAATATTTGAACCGACATATGTTTCGGTTTAACTAGGTCAACTGTGGCTGTGCTTTGATAGCAACTAAACAGTTTTTGTTTTTTTTTTTAAATCTAACCGAAAAATACTTGGCATGGTTATGAATTTAATATTCCTTTAGTTTCTACAAAGCGAGTGTGTACTTTTCGATCGGGAAATTGGACTACATTTCTAACGTAATCTAAAACATTGTTTGAGTCGCGACATGTTTAACATGTGTCTTTTAAATTATTGTGACAAAATATAAATCTGTCAAAAAGCAAATTGCTTTATCTTTGCATTTTATCGAAAACGAAACACCAAGTGACAATTACTGACTATAAAATATGACCAAAATAAAGTTAGAATATTTATTTCGGTATTTTGCGCAGAGTCATGTTTGCAAACCTAAGTAAGCATAGATCTGTCTACATAAACACGTGCATGCACGCAACTTTGTAACATTAAGAATTCCTTAAATTCCAATAATGATAAAGGTTGTTTCTGGTATGTACAACACCTTTCTATACAATGCTTTTCATTAGCTTCGGATAAAATCGGGTAATAGCAAATATAGTCAAATCTGATAGGTGCTCCAATTCTTGAAGAACTAAATACTTCTTATTGATAATAAATTCCTGGATCACTGGTGTCTACCCGTCATACCTGCGTTGTTTTCGATGAACGATTTTAGTATTGTTATTCGCGTGCTGTTAAAATACAAGAATGCCTGTTGTTGATGGCATACTTCAAAATGCTATTCATCGCACACAAACACATTGAGTACAATTCAATTTAGGGGCTCTGTTTTTTGAGACGATTTTATAAAAAAAAAAAAACGTAACAGACGATTGCGTCAGAAAAGGTGCTAGTTGTTGCATACATAGTGGCTAAGGTTACATTCCCCAACAAAAATTAGTAAATGATATGCAATGATAAGTTTTAACGCCAAAGGCAATAAATCATTAAGCTGTATTAAGCATTAAGCATTTAAAAAAATCCCACTGTAAAGTAAGCTGCGATAAGTAAACTAAATTCTTCTTGTTTATTCTGCCATTTTATATGCGAGTTAATTCGCTGCCACGTGGAATAAAAAGAATAATAAAAACGTACAGTTAGGAGACAAACGACGATACCTTCGTCCCTAGTGCTCCAAAGCAATGGTGTACTCAACACATGTTGCACCAAAGAAGAGAATAAATATTTGTGAGTAAATTAAAGCTCTTAAAAGACTGTTAAAGAGGATAAAATGTCAACTGGATACAGTTTGTTTTATCGTGAACATGATGTTTTGTGTTGTTATTTAATTCAATGCACTTTGTTCATTTGGAATTAAAATTGTTTTTGTATTAGTGACCTGAAGCCGTTCATGTCTGCCAATCTATCTATCACACTCTTCAGAACACGGAAATACGGGCTGGAGAGATTAACAAGTGAAAGATTCAACGTATTTGTGAACTTGTCCGAGTCTTTTTTCATTGACCCTTCCTAAACAGAAAATAACATGGTGCAAGTGTTACTGTGGTAACATTGTTTTGGTTATTTGGACAATACTGCAATTGAAGCTTTGCATATTCCCGTAAATCTAAACGCACTTCATGTCTCCGTATATCAGTCACTACATCGAACTTTTATCACCACAAGGTCGTGTAATTTTTCACCCAACGACATTAATTTAGGAATAAACGAGGACAGAAGCTCGAAATAAATCATTATATGTGTCCCAGGTGAATTGTATCTGGCCTGTTAATCAGTTCCTTGTATTAGAAACGAGCTAACACTTCCAAAGGCATTTTCAGGACCGCACGGAGTGGCCCCTGCTGATACAAATTTTATAGCTGAAGTGTTTTGCAGTATTTGCCCTTTTCAAGAACTAAAAAATCGATTTGCTCTGCGAAGAAAATTTTTGCTATCATTAGGTACATTAAACTCAGCTGTTAAGTATAGAATCGTCTTGTATTGATTGGCAAGATTTAAGATTTGCAGAACTCGAACCCTTTTCTATTTATTGCTTTTTTAAACATTAAAAAGGTAAAAGAAAACATTTATTGTAATGGAAACTGACATGTCTGTTATTAAAATAACGGCTAAAATGATATAATTTTGATATGATTCTAAAACCTTCGATTTTCAGATTGTTAATATATGTATACGTGAATTAACATTAAGACTGTAAGGCAAATTTTGTAACAAATTAATTTAAGTCCACTTTAATTATTTAGTTTTGTTTTGTACATGTTTTAAGCAAGTTTATAAATGCTAACAGCCCTAGAAGACAGAATATAACTTCGTCAATATTCTTCGCTTCACGGTATGATGCTAACCAGCACAATTACACATGAAGGTTATTTTTTTTTACAATGTGCCAAAGCAACTGGAGTTCAAGTGAAATGGAACCCGCGCCGTTGTCGCCAGAGTCCGGCAGTCAGCCACATATTCACCGCAACTCAGATATTATGATCAACAGCTTACAAATAACCACCAATTAAGTACACAAAGCTTGACCGTCTTTTATCTATGTTGAAAATATTAATCTTGTATCCACTATGAGGTTAACATGAATGTATAATTTGCTGAGAAAATTATACTGACACCAGAAACATAATTTTCGTTTCCAGGTACCCGTTTTCACTTCATAATTTATGTTGCTGATATAAAAACCCAATATCTGTGTTAATGGAACTAACAAAGTTTGCGTAAAATAATATGAATATGCGAACTGACAGTGTAAATGTTTGTCATTACATAAAACGGACAGGGTAAGCGTATCATTACATAAAAAGGGGTCACATTACATAAAACAGAGTGTAAATGTGTGTCATACTACATAAAACGGTGTCATATTACATGAAAAGGACAGTATAAATGTGCGTCATATTACATAAGCAAAATACACTACAATAAACAACGTGGAACCGAATCTACAAGCAATTTATGTATCCGCAATTCTGCATCTACGCCTAACACTCAAGTAAATAATGTACACCAAATAACTTATTATTATGTAGGAGCACATTCCCATTTATATTCTGTTACAATAATGTGACATATAAAAGAAATGGGCTGAGAAGTGCAGGTCTTTGTAAAAAAAAATGTAGGTAAAACTTTACTACATTAACTGAACAAAGTTCAGTCGTCCATTTGTACTTCTATATATCGAGATGGTGTATTTCCTTCTCCAAGATTAAATCATAATGTAATCTAACATGCAAAGATATGCGTGCCCCGTCTATTTTATTACTGTAGGAGACAACCGAATGCACGCGATTCTCATAATATATGTATTGACTGCGGAAATTACTATGGTATGAAAGAGTCACTTGTTGGTTTAAGCTTTCAGTAGAACACTGACTGAATTATTGCCGAAAATCTCTCTCTCTCTCTCTCTCTCTCTCTCTCTCTCTCTCTCTCTCTCTCTCTCTCTCTCTCTCTCTCTCTCTCTCTCTCGTACCTAATGATGAATGTCTGCATTAGCATTTAATGACACATCAGCACACAAATGGCTGTAATCTGCCGATTACAAAGTTCTAAAACTTTTAAGTGATGAATATCTCAGATCTAATGTATATTTTTTGAAGGAATAAAAAAGCTTTTATAGGATAAGCGAAATGGAGGCGAAACATCACTCCAATGATGATATAAGTACTCTTGTTAGGGTTCCACTTATATTCTATTGGCATGAGATTGCTAGGGTTCCACTGATATTCTAATAGCATGAGATTGCTAGGGTTTCACTTATAATCTATTAGCATGAGATTGCTAGGGTTCCACTTATATTCTATTGGCATGAGATTGCTAGGGTTCCACTGATATTCTAATAGCATGAGATTGCTAGGGTTCCACTTATAATCTATTAGCATGAGATTGCTAGGGTTCTACTGATATTCTATTAGCATGAGATTGCTAGGGTTCCACTGATATTCTATTAGCATGAGATTGCTAGGGTTCCATTGATATTCTAATAGCATGAGATTGCTAGGGTTCCACTGATATTCTATTAGCATGAAATTGCTAGGGTTCCACTGATATTCTATTAGCATGAGATTGCTAGGATTCCATTGATATTCTATTAGCATGAGATTGCTAAGGTTCAATAGATATTCTATCAGCATGAAATTCCTAGGTTTCTACTGATATTCTAATAGCATGAGATTGCTAGGATTCCACTGATATTCTATTAGCCTGAGATTGCTAAGATTCCACTGATATTCTATCAGCATGAGATTGCTAGGATTCCACTGATATTCTATTAGCCTGAGATTGCTAAGATTCCACTGATATTCTATTAGCATGAGATTGCTATGGTTCCACTGATATTCTATTAGCATGAGATTGCTAGGGTTCCACTGATATTCTATTACCATTATACTGCTAGAGTTGAAATGATATTTTACTGGCGTTAGATTGCTAGAGTTCCACTGATATTTTAATAGCATTACAAACCTCTAGCAGGCACAAGACACTTTATGCTTGACAATATTGATTTCTTTTGTTGAAGAAGGCCAGAGACAATACAGACTGGGACAATATCGAACTTTACGCTTAAATATTAAAATGCTTATCAATATTTGTCAGACTGAAACGATTTACCATGTGTACGTTGTTAATTCATTTCCAGCCCGGACCAGTAAAGTTTCAGTTTCTATTAGAGTTTTTAAACATAAATCCTCAGTACATCGTTACATATAAAGACATGCATTAACTTTATATTAGTAATAAAGCCTCTTGTGTTATTAAGCAGTTGTATTGATTAAGCAGGTATATTGATTAAGCAGATGTATTGTTTAACCAAGTGTATTGTTTAAGCAGGTACAGTGATTAAGATTGGTAGGAGATGTACTGAAATTCAGTTATTATGACCTGAATACACAGCGAACCTGATTGTTGACAATTTTTCACATCTATTTATTTACCAATAGAACTTAATTTTTTTGATATAATGTGAACTTGGCTTATTCTTGCTAACATCGATTCTTACAAACAAACTGGTCTTCTGTGAGATATCAACTTTAAAGCATACGATTTACTAATTGCAATTAACTTTTCAACAATGTCCAACACAATGTACAATTATGTGACGTATAATTGCACATAGTTGACTGACTTTATATAAACCAGTTAAAAGGAAATTAATTAAAGTTAGCCAAAGCCACCCGCGCCCCAACAATTATTTTTAAGTGCATTTAAACCTGCTTGCATGCAAAAATCATTTTTACAATTAATTCCTACTATATCATTTGAAAAAATAGGGGAATATGAGCTATAATCTCTCTCTCTCTCTCTCTCTCTCTCTCTCTCTCTCTCTCTCTCTCTCTCTCTCTCTCTCTCTCTCTCTCTCTCTCTCTCTTAAACTCGATTATCTGAGTACATCTGTAAGCAAATCAATATATGTTCTTTGTACTGCTCATTACTCCTAAAAGAACTATTTTGAGCCAGTTCTGTTGGCACATTGTATGACTGTTAGTTTGGGTCCGTGACGTTTAAGTGATTATATACGGTAGATTCTTTCCATATGGTTATTAGTAAATATGTTCCACATTAATGGTTCATCTGGCCAAGAGTGTTGTTTTCGTGTAGCTTCAACATGCAAAATTACATGAAAATCAACATGCAGAATTACATGTAAGCAACATGCAGAATTACATGTAATCAACATGTACAATCACACGTAAATCTAGCATATGAATATAATTTGTTTTAAACTTGGTTTGCACATGTTTAATCAAATACAAAACAAATAAGTGCTACTTCCTATAGAGTGGGAGTGGAATCTTACACTGCTTAGTGGTTACACAGATAAAGGTTAAATCGTTCAAATAATCTTTCTAAAGAAGGTATATCTTTATATCTTTACATAACTAAAATTAATAGGGGTCCTGAAGAACGTTTACACTTGAAAAACTCCTGGTAGCAAATAATCTTTTCCGCTAAATTTTATCAAAATGGCAGCTCTTGAGACTTCATATTCTTCTACTCCATTACTCAAAGCGCAATTTCAAGTTGATCCGAGTGTAAAAACATTACAACAAAGCTTCAAAACAAATTATTCATAACCATGGTATTCTACAGATAATGCACTAAAGGTATCCTGAATTTTCATATGTAATTTGTACATAGTTTATTCTCGTAGTTAGTGTATTATTGGCTCAGAGGAGGTTCCATACGACATTAGAAGTGCAAATGGGTTCATCCCTTGAGGCATTTAAACTTGATCAGAACTCGAATCTTGTAACGGATCATACTATGTAAAGATGCTCCGAGATTCACTGATTCAATCAGTTTTTTTTTTTGTCATTCGAAAAGAACCCCCGCCTAGCTGTTATTATCGTATTCATTATCAAACATGTTATCTATTCTTACAGCTCATCGCTAACGCACGCCTGACCCCTTCTTTTCAAAGTTTTATGAACTGGGTATATCGTGATCTTGAGGGAATATTGTTCACTCCCGCGGAGTCGTTTCCTCTTTCATTCGGAGATCTATCAGTAGTATTGGTGATCAATGATAAATTGATTACTGACGTTAAACTAGAATACCAGCAAGTTAGAATTACAATAATTTAGCTTTGAATAAAAAAAAACCACCATTTTAAAAAGAACCAATTAATATAGGTATGTTGATGGACTGCATAAATGCATTTTTGATATGATCATTAAAAGTTATTTCAGTATCAACTCTTAGAATATGTGTGCTAAAAAATTTCAGAATAATTTTCTTTAGATCTGGCAAACAAATATACAGATTTACCAATTAAATTGTTTTAATTATTTAATTTGCATTTTATCAGGAAACTAAAAACAACAAGAAAAGAATGTTCATATTTAAGCAATAAACAAAAATTTCAAAATTGTTTTTTTTTTACCTCCTGATGGACTAGGCTTCAAACATTAACTAGCCTATTCTCTGTCTTTTCTTTATTTGTAAAATATATATTTTTTCTCAATAGTTTTAAATTTTGCACGGAAATTAAAGCTAGAATTATTTCATGCTGACATAATTTAGTTATGTTGATTGATTCAAATTATATTACTAATCGTTCTGTACAGTTTGAATTGTAAGGTTTAAATAACTCTCAATCCTACACTTAGGAATTTGCATCCATGTAAATAACACATGCAGCCTCAAAATATTTAGCGCAAAGGCTTCCATATAACTGCTTATGATTTAAGACAGCACAACAAGTATAAAATTAGTAAAAAGTGTCAATCCTTGATGGCTTCTGGTACATCTTACTCTTTAAAACCATCTATCGACACTATCGTAATAAAATGTCATGCCATGCATTCTTTGTTAATTTTCCTTAAATGATATGCGGGATTTTTAAACTATAATCCTTTCTTTTTGTAATTTATTAGTATGTGGCATGGTTAATAAAGATGAAGAGTTTTATAAATTAATCATGGCATCCATGTGTTTCTAATACGATGGCGGCAAAAAGTTGACAAATAAACTTTTTCATGTTAGTCCATTTTTCTAAATACGCTGGCAATATTATCTCAGTGAAAAATTAATTAATTAATCAGTCTCTAAGGCAACATCGTCAAATGAAGGTCACCAAGGCAAGCTTACAAGACATCTTTATTTCAGTCAGTTTTTTTTTCAAGTTAGTTATCCAGCCTGTGTTCACGCCTCTTGTATTTAAGTTTATTAATGTGTAAGCCAGTTTCTAACATCTATTATTTTCAAGTTCATCCAACAAGTTTGGACATAAAAAGAAGAATCTCAGTGGTCAATTAATGAGATGGAAATCTCTGAAGGTAACTTTGAAGTAAATTGTTCTTCAAGTTACAATGTTCCAAAGTGTATGATGTACTAAAATTTCATATAAATAGCAAATTTTCAATTATCTACTCTTGCACGGTTTCCTCCAGCTACTCAAATAAACATGTCCAAAACCTGAATGCCTTCGTCTTATCCAGGCAATATACTTAAATTGTTGCTCGAGCCGAAATTGATGAATTGCCAAATTAGAGATAACCACGCCTGCTAATTTGTATAGAAATTTCTTTAAACTCGAAGATTTTTTTTAAAAAAACAAACTTTACCGACTTTATAACACAGTACTTTTTGGTTTATAAACATTCATAAATACGAAAACAAAGATACTAGAATAGTGTTGATGATGCAATGATACTACCGTCAGGTTGATATGTACTTGTGGTTTAGCATAATTGGCCAAGGTGACAGACCATAACTTAGCCAGGCCAAGTAATGGTTCGAATATACAGCACCCCAGATTTTATTATGTAATAAATCAACAGCGCCCCGCGTTTGAGTGGGCAGCGTTCCATAGGAATGCGGTATTATAAATAACACTTGAATGACAGCTGCTTGTAGGTGGAGCGCAGTGATTTGTCAATGATATAATTTGATACACGTATTTTCTTATTGTTTTTTTACTTGCTACTTTTTACGCACATATACGCACAGAATTTTCGTTAATAGCTTATGTCTACTCACGGATTTGTCTTCTTTTTGCCACGGACCAATGTTGAAACTGAAGATGAATTGTAGAACAAAGCAAGATCACGTATAATAAGCCTGCTTTTTAACGCATCAGCTCAAACCCCAGGTGACTGAGTGCAAACAAACATTTATCGATGGATCATTGATCTAACAAGTCTTCGAAGCATGCCGACACTCAGCCAGCATAAGTGCTCTACAAATCGACAAGAAATACCATAGCCTTGTTGATACAGCTAATGCTTGCCACTGACACACTTTTTGACTGGAGTCCATATCGAGGTCGAAGAACTACTGCACCAGAATTCATATAAAAAAAACCACTCAAATTATAAAAGTAAGGTTGACGTATTCGCTCTTTTCATAAAATACCTCCTAGGTTGTAAAAAGACATTTAATTCATTTGCCAATAATGGGTTGTTCGCATAAAAGTGCGTTTCTTTCTCGCTGACCTTTCTCCCCTTTCTTGACAAGAATCTGAACAGTTGCACTAATGAGTTCATGATGCGGATCACCCAGTGCAGAGCATTCACAACTTTAAGGTCAGTCTTTTATATCATACTTCTAATGTATGCCAATAGCTGCCTTTCCGACCAGATCAGCTTTTTAGAAACAAAGATTGATCAAGTAGCTTAGAATACATCAAGCTATGTTTTCATTCGCATATTCTCAATCAATCCTACAATCAATCCAATCGAAGAAACAGCTAAGGTGACTTGAACAGATTGCTGTTTCCTTCATGCGGAGAACAAAATGTAAAATTTTTCTGTAAAGTAACGTGCCGATAAACATCCGAGCCATACTTTTGTTTCTAAGAAATAGCCGACTGATCCCTATGTGTACGGAGAATAGTGACATTCTAGAATCTTTTCAGTATATCTTCTGACAAGGAAAATGAAGAGACAGAAAAATGTGTGTACGTTTTTCACGAGTTTTTTTTTCCACTTGTATTTTACATCAAATACAGCGAAAGTAAAATTAATAGGAATACTACCCGATTGTGTTTAAATGTTTCACTTGACAGAATAAAGAGGACGAAGTTATGCTTACTTTGCACTATCACGAGTCATTAAAGCTAGCTACAATAAGTGAAATGCGTACAATATGCAGCAAAGAAATTAAGTGCTAATTTAAAATAAGTGCAAAACCTCTTCGTGGTATAATAATAACTTTGCTTTATCTGATCTTTGCAATTCCATTACAAAAATGTAGCTATAATTAACTTCTGTTTCGTTGCTGTCTAGTTTACAAATATTTCCTAACTATCAGTGAAATCTTATACATCGATAAATCAAACATGCCTTCTTAAAAGTTTACGATATGCAATTAATTTTAATCTTAACATTGAAAAGTAAGCTATATGCGAAATCTAAAGTTATTGAAATTGATCAGTTCATGGAAGATGCTATTGACAACACTGGATATAAATAACTTCACACATATTCATTGTCTTCATGGCGCCTGGCTGATAAACAACTCACAAGCACCTGCATTAATAAAAGTGATTCTGTCAGAAATTAATAACACAAAACTTTAATTAACAATAAATTAACGGCGTGCTAAAGATTCGCCCACTGGGTGCATGCACAATATAAAAACTTGGTATTTTGTACCAAGAATCTTTAAACTGTTAAGGACACTGTTGTGAGTCTGCCATATTAAAGATTATCACTGTAAAAGGAGTACTTTGCTTTAATAAGACAGTAGGGAGACGTGTTTGTTAATTATGGTTCAGATCAATATTTACAAAAATAAGATAGACATCTTAACAGCGTGAGGTTGCCTTTAAAAAACTGAAACCATCCAGAAAGTCAGACAGGCAGCAAAATTGCGACCTAATTAAGTACTGTAGCTTGCATCAATAACTTTCCTCAAATGTCTTCAGTACAATTGATATTGCAAGTCGTCAGTATAAGAAATTGTTGTTTGTAACTCTGTGTTCTGTACTGCTTAGATAATATCTCTCTCTCTCACACACACACACACACACACACACACACACACACACACACACTGCTTAAAATGAAAAAACAATATTAAGTTTCGAAGTGCTAATAAAACTAAGTTTCAGCATTATATTCAATTCTTGACACAGGTAGGTTGATTGTTTGCACCTAACTGATTGACAATAGCGTGTAAGCAACAAAGCATATTGCGGGAAACAGAAAGTTCGTTGCACAAGAGGCTTAAGGGTGTCTTTTCTTTTTCTTCTTGAAAGCAATTTTGAGTGCCGTAAAAATTGTGAATTTATAATAATATTGTTAACAATTTGTAAGTTGCTATCTGATATGATTCGAAATCTCCTTCACTCGCACTTTTAATCTCAAGAACTTTAGAGAAATTGTAAAATAAACGTTACCGGATTACAGCTATAATAAAACAAAATAAATTAAAAATTGCACTTACCTGTACGTCGTGCATTTGTCCCCTATTGGCTTTCCGAAAATATTCGGGAGCAGTTCCCAAAATTGGGTATCCTCGGGGTCCTGGCATGTCCTGTAGTGTTTTGACTCGGACTTCTGAGTCGCTGATATCTTCGGTAGTGATGCTTGCAGCATCCGAGGTTCGAGAACTAAACTCCGTGAAAAGACATCTCTGAATGCTTTGGCGGGCCAACAAAACTGCTTGGCTAGCAGCCCGTCTTAATACAGCCTCCGACATTGTAGCCGTCATGTGGCTTGGTATGGTTCTTGTAAAATATTTGCCACAAAAAAATAAAAAAATGGTCCCAAAATATTGCAAACAAGTGTCACAAAACAAATCTGTGTGTTCAATGTAAAAGCAGCTTGTTCTTTCCCCAAAAGTATTAATGAATACTTTTTTCTTGATCTTAGTAATCTTCAAGAATAAAATCTGAAATAAGCAAACGAAATTATGTTGGCTGAATTATACGTCAAGCACTGATTTACAACTGTCAGCCCAGTAGTAGAGTTACTGTTATCACTGTACCTGTAATCGGGAAGGACTTAAAGGTCTCGACTGACAGCTTACGAATGAGTGGAGTAAAACGTCGCTTTTATATCCGCGTGGCACCCAACCTACATATCTAAGCGCCAATGTCACTCGTAAACTACTACTCCCAGCCGAACGCGACTGGGCGAACTCTACCAGTCGACTAACAACTGCTTGAGTGCTTTTGCTTTAAATAGGGTCAACGTAGTGCAGTCGTACCATACGATAAACAAGAGCTGATCTACAACCACATACAATATCATACCAGAGCCAATAGACAGGCAAGTTTGCGAGCTTTTCTTTTTTAAACTAGCTCTCGATCTATAAATGAAACCTGTGGAATTTACCCAGGACCAGTAGTGTAACATTGAGAAGTTGGATAGCATATTTGAGAAGTATGTTTTAGTCACTGACAGTTTGGTCTGTCGACCACTAGTGTGGTTGGGCTGTCTCCAGCATATTAGTAAAGTACCGATCGTAAAATGCGAGAGGGAACCGCATAAAATAAGGATTTATTCAAACTTAAGAAGGCTTGCAATGAGGCTAAAAATTTTTTTTACACGTTTGTTATAAATACATAAACAAATAAGCCTTACCTCTCTTTTGATATCATGTTTCTAGATTGTTTTATAAGGCTTAAAAAAAACCTTTCACTGATTTAGTGAAACTATGCCGAATTGAGGATGAATATGAAAAATAAAGAAAACTATAGTGTTAAGACAAATTCTCATTTTTCTAAAACGTTTCGTCTGGACATTCTCAACTTGTTTTAGATACACGAGGTCAGGAGATCAATGCGCATTCCTCACAGAAAACATTGAATCTGCCGAAATTATGCACTATTGGGTAGGCGTTTTAAAAATGGCCTAGCAAATTTAAGCGACTTTGTTTCGAGTCGTACTATACTAATATCGATACTCAAAATGCGAATCATGTGATTAATAATTATTTTGTCTTTTCGTAAGCTGACGCACGAGAAAACTTTACAGTGTTTACACTGGTCACCGTGCGTTGCAATTATTATTTTTTACAGTGAATGATTACGTGATTCCCCCCCCATAAAAAGTGCTGCCCACGTCTTTTTTCGACGCCAGAGGTCAAAAGACCAGGTGATAGAAAGCAGCTCATCTACAAAAAGGTCCATGCGATCTATTTGGATTCCGCTGGTTCTGGTGGTGATGACGTGACTAAGCAGCTCTAAATAAAAGTGTAGAATCGTTTCGTAGATACTGGATAATCGGCTCTTACGTATGCCTATTAAAGTAATAGATTATATTTTAATTGCTATGTCTGAGACGATAAATATTCTACTCATCAATTTCGATACGATGTCGCCTTATTTTGGTAACCCCTTTTTAATGCAAATATTTTATTGCTTCGGCGAATGCAATGTTTTCGACATTGAATACATTTTTGCCTTTTGTCTCCCATCCAAAACATGATTAAATACTTAAAACATGGTGGTCAAGTTTAGAAAGGACTTGGACTACATTTTAAAATGCTCTTATTCCATAATCTAGTGTCACAATTCTATACAAATATAGCTTTTTTTTTTATTAAACGTGACTGTGAACAAAGTAAGAAAGAACCTTGATATTCACCAGAAACTCATTACAAGAATACGGTGTAGACTAGTATATTTTCTTCTTTTATTTTTGCATAGTCAATTCATGTGATAAGTTGAAATAAGAAATTTATGTGAATCTGTATTATCTATCATAAATGTATTACATACAGAAATATATGATTAGATGACGAAAGCTGTCCAACATCATTGCCAATACTTACCACATTAAATAATGTGGGTTCAAGCGAAATAATTATTAAAAATCAGAGTACAGTAATTTGTTTTCCGTTTACACGGCACGGCAAATGTCGACAGGTAAATTTTCCCTCTGTGAATCTATACAACCAGAGCAGTGAGGATTGGACTGCCTCTTTGATAGCAGCAAACGGTACCGCGATGTGACGAATAATAAATAAAGAACTGCGAACAACGCTGTCAGGACATTTTGAATTGCTATAGGCAAAAAAAAGGACTTTATCGAGAGCTGTCGATTGTGAGAAATTACATAGTTTGACATATTGTGAACACGTCTGTGTTTATGTATGCTTGCCTTGTATTTGCTTTATCTCTCCGTCTGCATCATGCACGGGGGTACAAATTAGGCAAATTGGGCAAGCCATTGCAAAATAATAAATAAATAAATAAATAAATAAATAAATAAATAAATAAATAAATAAATAGGGGTGTTTTGGCACATACATAATGGTCAGCCGTAACGTTTTAGTTATGTTCGCCTAAATATGTTTTGAGGTGGAATCGAAAGGTGGGGAAATGCCCATATTGGACACTTTTAGGAAATAAATTTGATACGAGAGTTAAATAAAAGGTAAGAGTGTGAAACCTTTCCTGAATAGTATTAAAGATTCTTTGAAGATTGACTAATTTTATCAGAACTTGACCTTGGAAAAACAATGACAGTTTGACAAAGATGCAAAGAAAAGACTGCATGTTTTAGTTATAGTTTAAAATAAATATATTTTACAAATTATTCACAAATTTTATAGAGGTGTGACTCTTGAAAGGAAATGAAATGTAAGAATCCGTAGTGCGTCATTGCACTAGAGAACTTTCTATAATAAGCATGTGTTAGGTTTGAATATGAACATTTGCAAATGTACGCAATCATCCTTGGAAAGTGAAAAGTATGTGCCAAAAATAAAGTAGATTAGATGGTTTAGGTCAGAACTTTCCTTTGGACCTATTAATAATATGTATGTATGTATGTATGTATGTATGTATGTATGTATGTATGTATGTATGTATGTATGTATGTATGTATGTATGTATGTATGTATGTATGTATGTATGTATGTATGTATGTATGTACGTACGTACGTACGTCTGTCTGTCTGTCTGTCTGTCTGTCTGTCTGTCTGTCTGTCTGTCTGTCTGTCTGTCTGTCTGTATGTATGTATGCATGCATGCATGCATGCATGCATGCATGCATGCATGCATGCATGCATGCATGCATGTATGTATGTATGTATGTATGTATGTATGTATGTATGTATGTATGTATGTATGCAAGCAAAAAATATTTACTGATTTCCCTAAATCATGTTACAAAAAGGACGTCAAAGCATCTCGGATAAAACGATTCACCCAACCACATTCAATTCTCCAACAGAAAAGAAACATTCCTATCCCATATTATAATAATAATAATAATAATAATAATAATAATAATAATAATAATAATAATAATAATAATAATAATAAAGAAGTAGTAGTAGCAGTGGTAGTAGTACTAGTATTAGTAGTAGTAGTAGTTTAGTGGGGAGAGCGTTTTATTTCACGTCATTTTGGAAAAATTGATAGAACCGATGCAGGCACAGAAAGGGATCGTACCTAAGTGCATGCCACACAGAAGCTGAGTCAGGCTATTCAAATTGGGGGATTTGACCAACACTCATCTGGCCACAAATCCAGTACCTTAGCCGCTATGGCTTCCAAAAATAGACAATATATACACATTGCAGCAAAATTTTACTAGGCGCAGACAGGTTATTCTAATACAAATCAGGGCACAGAAGGCCGTAGATCGTAAATTGCATTATAATTTGAAGCTTACTAATCTTAAAGTATTGATCTGTAATAAAACGTACACGAACACTCGGTGCACAAACCGTACCAAGAAATCATTCTAACCGGATTCCATAACCAATATTTAAACTGCCTAGATTTACTGCCATAATTATATGCACTTATTGTTATTATTATTATTATTATTATTATTATTATTATTATTATTATTATTATTATTATTATTATTATTATTATTATTATTATTATTATTATTATTTGATTATATAACAAGTTATAGATTAACTCTAATGATTGATGGCGCCACCGGAAAAATCGGTCCAAAGTTATTGATAATATTCTTCAGGAAGCAGGGGCCACGTAAGCAGGAAAGCAATGATTGTTCAGTTAATCTTTACGTGCTCAGCAGTTGTGTCTTACAGTAAACCAACGGAAAAAAATATAAGCAACGACTAGTTACACCGATTATTATATGTACATTAAAAGAATGTTCGAAAGTAGTATCGAATACATTATTTCCGTCCTCTTATTACAAAAATTAATTTACGGTTTTCTTTTGTTGGTTTTTTTTGGGGGGAAGGGGTGATTTTTTTTTTAAGAAACTAAACTACTCTTGGAAAGACAATAGTACATATGTATCATCCCCCACAAGTTATGGTGCTTTGGTTATCCATATCTTGGAGACGATAGTCTATGGTGTTAATGCTGGATCGAGCAAACAATACCATAAAATACGAAATTAATGGATGGAGCAAACAATACAATAAAATGCGAAAGCAATGGATGGAATAACAGCGAAGCAAAGATAAGTAATAGAACAAAACAAGCCGCCGTATGTAAAATTGAACAATTTAACCAATTACATAAACAAAATTAAACTGAGCATGACATTTGAATTATACACTTTCTCTTAAAATTATAATTACAAAATGTGTGCGAAATACAACTAACCGTTCTGTTATACCAATGAAAACAATTTTTATCATAGAAACTAGTCAATGATCAAAATCAAATTATCGTCCTATTGTTGGTGATAGGTCAGAGTTGCCTTTGTTTTTTTTGGTTTTTTTTCCTATCCTTTCTCCAACTTCTTCTTGTCATCAACCGTAACGTTTTGTCGTCTGCACTTTTTTGGTCTGTGTAGCACAGGTATGGAACTATTTTCACTTCAAATAAATATATAACTGAACCTAAATATTTGTCAGGGTTATCTTCTCCTGGGAACGAACTATCTTTCCACTGTTATTACGTCAGATATTGTCTGATCGTAATTCAACATAACTAAGCCAATGTGGTCAGTTCGCAACCTGATACGGACGCACAATGGCATTAGTAGGAAGTTAATGAATTTTTCCTGCTGCTGATCGCATTACTAGATTGAATACCGCATAACTAAACCTCATGGTAAATAGTATTGATCCACCGTCTGCTGTAAATAAAAGCTGAATGATGTCTGCCAATTCATAACTTAATTACATACATGAATTAGTGGCATTTGCGTCTGGTAACAATTACATTATTTGCCAAGTGGCGATGGACTGACACATACATAGCAAAATTCATATTTAGCATACAAGATACCTATAATTTAAGACAGAAAAATTCATTCTCACAGTTCGTATCGGAATAATGCATGGAATTCCTACAATACATGATTTCTATTAAACATAAGCCATTAAATCCGAACATATTCATACCAATGAAATATTGCATGACATCTTGCAACACATAAATCGCATAATATTCAAGACTAATGAACGCAAGGAAAATTGAAAAATAAATTTAAAACGGACAAATTTTCAGCAAATAATTGCAAACTTACATCAATGAGCATATTATATATGGTTGAGACAATACCTTGTGTTTTTCTGAGACAAGCTACCTTTTCTACGAAGCCGAATTGCTCTTTCCCATATACCTTAAGTTCTTCTAGAATCGTCCCTTAGACAATTTGGATTAGAACAGTAATTTGTACTGATCTCGGAATCAATAACTTCAACAGAAAAGCTTGGTCTGCCGAAATTCGCAAAGAAATTCCTTTAAACTTTGAATTTCGTCTAGGAAACACCCTCTTTTATAGCTTAGCTAATCAGGATTAACTTTCTCTAACCGCCTATATTTTAACTGGTTCATCGAAGTAGCCAAAGGCAGCCAATGGCTTCCCGTCAGTCGGCGAGTTTTCCTGAGATTTCCTTGGTTTATCATCCACCAGTTATATCGACCTCCATGCATACTCTACCATTTGTGCTGAAAAATGTCGTTAAACCAATAATAGCAGCAACAACAATAACAATTACAATTTTTAAAATGTAATGTTCAGTGGAGTGTAATTTAAACAGTAGAAAGAACATGTTTCGAAGAAATGAAGCCATGTTCTCTCTCTCTCTCTCTCTCTCTCTCTCTCTCTCTCTCTCTCTCTCTCTCTCTCTCTCTCTCTCTCTCTCTCTCTCTCTCTCACACACACACACACACACACACACACACCTCTAAACATTATCACTTGCTGATAACTATCATTTTAACTTAGTTTGAGTATTTTTCTAAATTGCCTTTTTAGTCAGCTGCCCAGGCCATTTATTTGAGTACTCATGGACAATTTTGTTAAATCTCGCCGCCTTATACTAAAGGTTGTGTACTAGTGATCAGGCATAAAGACCCAACCAGCAAGTTCATTTTTACTTTCAAGCAAATTGTTACTGAGGACGAATATTTTTCATCCATATTTTCTGCATACAACTCTGTGTTTAAATTTTTTACTTAAACTACAAAATAATTAAAAAGAAATTTTAAGACAGAGGAAGTTTGATCTAGTACGGTGTATATAACTAATGTTAATGCTGGATATTAATTTTATCCATATTTTTAATGATTATTTCTTGCTTTACCCATTTAAGACTACACATATAGATCATATCTTCATTGTAATAAAAGCCACTAACACAATTGTCTTCAAGGGGAACCTAATTTTATGCCAAATTCCATCGGTCCATGTCATCTCAAAGTTTGGAAATAGAGATGATTGCGTGTTTTCCAAAATATGTCCACAGATGAGTAGACTATTTAACACAACACTAAATTTAAGCTTTGCGAAGTAGACGTAGAATAGTAGTTAAGCATGCATTGGCGATAATGGGATTTAAGATTTCAAATATTGGATTCCTGATCTTCATTTTTCCAGGGAGAGAGAGAGAGAGAGAGAGAGAGAGAGAGAGAGAGAGAGAGAGAGAGAGAGAGAGAGAGAGAGAGAGAGAGAGAGAGAGAGAGAGAGAGAGAGAGAGAGAGAGAGAGAGAGAGATGTCACACCTAATTGTCTTCCTTTAACCTAAGGCTGATGACAGGATGACAGGAGCTAGTATTTGCTTAAACACTAGAAGGTTACATAATCAGGGGAATAACTCTAGTGGATAAGGTAACACTTTACAGTGCAAAAAAAAAATCACCACAGGGTGAAGGGCACCTCATATTGAGTGAATAATAACAAGGCAAGCATTGTTAATAATCTATTACACGGTTCAGGCCAAAACTTTGACCGATTTAATATAAAGGCTGACACATTCTATCTTTTCTTGCAGAATATTGATTGATCGCTTATATAAAAAAGCAAGATATAAACTTTTTTTCTCCTTGTTGAAACAAACCAGACTTGCTGATAGCTGCAGTTCCCTCGAGACCCTGAGCACAGAATGTAACGAAGAAATGGCAAGTCATGTCATCTGATACATCCTGACATAGAATTTCAGTAGTAATTTATGTGATTTTGTTTCAGTATTATCTAATTGTTACCTATATCTCCCCTATTTACGATGCATTTTGTATTTTACTTGAGAAATATGAATTTTCAATTAAACTCATACCCAATAGATTGCTAAAAAAAAGCTGTGCACATAAATAGAGGAATTAACATTTCAAGCTTGCGTATTCATTCTGTATGTATAAACAGTGTTTGATAAATATTTTAAATATTAAACTTCGCGTTCGATGGTACAAAATCCCTTTCAAACGAATTTACTTGAATACGAGATCACGTGGCTCCGATTGTATTCCATGGTCTTGGCTGTGGTTCGATTGGAACATCGTTTGGCCATTTCTTCAGAACGTGAAACAACTTCTGAGATTATTCCCTTATAACTTTGTCTCCTTTCGCCGCCATATTATTCCATGGGAGGGACAGTTGTTCATAATATAGACTTCAATAGCGACACAGTACATCCGATGTTTTTTTTTCTTTCTCGATTTACGAAAAATGCCAAGTGTTCATATTGGGCTGTGCGTGGGGCATGTACAACTTATCATGTGCTGAAAATGGGGCCAATCTCATAACAATAATAATAATAACAATAACAACAACAACAGGATTTAGACAGCTTTTCCCGATTTAATATGTCTTTAGTAATAACAATACTATATATATATATATATATATATATATATATATATATATATATATATATATATATATATATATATATATATATATATATATATATATATATATATATATATGCATGCATGCATGCATGCATGCATGCATGCATGCATACATACATACATACATACATACATACATACATACATACATACATACATACATACATACATACATACATACATACATACATACATACATACATACATACATACATACATACATACATACATACATACATACATACATACATACATACATACATACATACATGTAAAGGGCAGCGAGAAAGCGAGAAAAAAAGTTTAAAAGCTGGAGAGCGTAGTACGGAAAGAAAATTCCAGTTATCTACATTTTGCCCTGTCCTTAGCAGCGACTTGAAAACTCTGCCGCCAATATCAATTAATAAATTCAAATTCCACTTCAGTCAGCAACGTTTACTTTTGAGCAACAACTGATCATCGCATTATTCAAAGTCCAGTCAGTTGGACATAGTTGTATCAATGGTCACGGTATCGACATATTTTTCCTGACATAGTTTAAACACCAGGAGATGAATCAAAAGTGAGCGGACCTAACAACCCATGTTACTCCATCAAGTCGTTGTTACACCGTCATTCCGTGGAGGTGGAAGTGCTATCATAGCAAAGAACTCCATTCCCCACGTCTTAACTACACTGCAACCATACATTGTTTGAACTGGTCAAAACCATTCTCACAATCGAACAAAGGCAAGTCTATTTTTGCTACCTCTTAGTCGACAAAAAAGAGAAGTTGAATGAAACTTTTGAAGAAGTTTCCCAATCCTCGAATACAAAAGTTTGATAGACGGCAGCCTGATTATTACTTGTGTTTGCAACTTTCACTTTGACACCTTGGAGACCAATACATGTAAAATCTCTTAAATTTGTTTTACGTTTTCAACCTCAAAAAGTCATTTAGCCAACCAATGCATACTTATAGTCACAATTTAGACTGGATTCTTCATAGACTTAATGATGATATCATCCAGTCTTCATTGGAAACCCACGAACATACATCAGATTATATCTTTGTCATTTGCCATCTTCACATACCAGTCCATAATCCTCCAAATTTTATTTGTTACAGAGAGAAACTTCATTATGCTCAGTAGAACCCAACTAATGCATTAAATCCAAACAAGCCAAATGACTGTTTTGTCCCATAAAATGACAACTTTAAGAGTGCTTGCTTCCATTGCTTGACAAACCTGTCGCAGCAACCTAGTGTAGAGTATCTATTCAGAAGTGTTCTGAATGATATTGCAGTGTGAGAGACCATCTTCGCACTGGTAAAAAAAACCCAATGATGTAAGGTTGATAGGCGTTGGCTTAAATCTGATCTTTTTATTCATAAACATACCTTTGAAACCGCTAAAAAGAATGCCACAATCATAGTTCATGCAGCGAATTCAACCTACTTCGATACCAAAATCACTGAAAATTCTAGTTGCATAAATATCTTCGATATGACTAACAAGCTAATGTCAGGTAGAAGATGTACACCATCTGCAATGACCTTCTCATTTGTCTGCCTTACTAGACCTAAATGCTTAGGTTCAATGTTGCCTCCACTAGCTGATGTTATTAATACTTCTTTTTCCTCTGTCTCATCCGGTGAACTCCAGCCATTTTTTCAAAACCTTACATTGAAAAGCCACTGTTGAAGAAACCAACGCCTGACTCTATTGATTTAAAACAAAAAACAAAACAAAAATACCACTAGTTTCTAACCTCACTTTTATGTCAACAAATCTTAGAAAGTTTTGACTTGTACAAACAACCTGTATCTCATCAAAATCACAAAAAGCCCACTTTATCATCAATTTACAGGCTGCATATTGCCTTCGCCGTATTTGCTCTGCCTTTTAGAAATAGATAATGACCTCTGCTTTGGATAGTGGAAAGATTACAGCCCTCCTCTCATCGACTTGTCTGCACCACATGACACAATAGCCCATGACATATGTCTTCACCATCTCTTTTAGAAATAGATAATGACCTCTGCTTTGGATAGTGGAAAGATTACAGCCCTCCTCTCATCGACTTGTCTGCACCACATGACACAATAGCCCATGACATATGTCTTTACCATCTCCAGGATGTATTTGATAGTATGATACAACATTATCGTTATATTTAGCTTAAAGGACCCAGAATGTGTCCATAAATGGCAAACAGTCTAGCTCGGTTGATCTATGTTTTAGTGTTCTTCAGGGTTTGGTTCTTAGACCCGTTCTTTTCATTCGATACATCAAACCCCTTTTAAATGTCACATATTGTCATCCGACGTCTCAACAACTGTATGCGTACGACACCGAAATATGCAAATCTATTCATCCAAATGAAGATGATTCTACCAGCCCAAGCGTAGCGATGGGCGTTTTCAATGTGTAGTCATGGATGACATTAAACACGATAAGGTGAATGGAGATAAAACCGCAGCCATTCAAACAAACATTTTCTCACTCGTATCCTTTAATAAAAAAAATACATATCAGCAACATCAACATTAAATTTACACTGTTAGTTTGAAACCAAGGTACAATCTCGACAGTAATCTCTCATTATACCAATAAGTCATGGACATATGCAATGGCTGCATGCCTGGGGCAGAGATGCATTAGGTCCATACTCAGTTGTCTCTCTGTTGATGCCATTAAAACATTTCTGTGTTTGTTAGTGTTTTCTCTGCTTGAATAATGCACTTCACTTCTATCAATGTCCGTGTCATTACAGAACCTACTAAAGGAACTTGAAAAGTTCAAAACATGGGTGATAGGATAATCGTTATATACTGAGCACTCATCCTTCCTTGCTTTGTAGTCTTCCCTGAATAAAAGTTCGCTCCAGATTCAAACACAAAATCTGTTTTCATTGTTATATTTTGTTGACTGATCTCACTCATGTGTACACCTATTCTAGATTACGCTTTTCTTCTGACCTTTGTATCGACGATATTCCAACTATCAAACCAAGTCTACGGACAACAAACCTTTTGTTTCACGGCAGCCAGCTACCCGATAAGACTTGATCCTTGAACATAGACGCCAGAACACTGTGATCTCATTCAGGGGTGCTATAAATCACTGATTTAGACTTCAAGAATAGACTTAAAAGTAAGGTTTCCTTACAAAAAATGCTCAGCGCTTAAGGTACGTCAAAGATTAAGCGCTGTACGACTACGAAATCCTCATTATTATTTTTAATAATAATAATAATAATAATAATAATAATAATAATAATAATAATAATAATAATAATAATAATAATAATAATAATAATAATAATAATAATAACAATACTAACAACAACAATGGTGGGGCGGCTAAACGCAAAATATTCAGATTGTGGCACAAATATGGGATGTTTTAGGCAAATTATATACGTTCAATCATAGGAGAAAATTCCTTAGCCATATATAGATTCCTTCTTTTTAAAAACGAACGCCTTAATTTAAATTTAAATAATAAAATAAAATAACATAAAGAGAAATATCAGCGACTATCATCATATTCTTAAATGATTTGAAAAGTTGAAACTTCTTTGAATGGTATATTTGTAACGTGACATAAAAATGAAAATCTGGATAATTATTTTTACTATAACTTTTAGATTCATACCACTAAAATCCGCAAAATATTATCCACAGTATTGAAAAAAAAAACAATACATTGGTCATCTTGAAAATGGGCCATATTGTTGTGGCATACGTTTTTATTTTTTTTTTATTCTATGGCTCTTGCAAAGTCTTCATATCATGTGTTTTGTATCGGATTTTTAACTATTCGCTAAAAACCGCTGTTTTCCACCTTCCCTAATACGAAGAGTATAGTGAAGCAAAACTTAGAACAAAAACAAAATCTGGATGCTTGCGTGTGGGTTGAGGTTGATCAGGTTATTTCAAAGTACCCAGAGCGAAAACAATCGTCCCGGGAACATATTTGCCCCACAGCTTATTGATATCTGATAGGTTGAAGTATTACGTTGTGAATATAGCCCTTTATACCGTATAAACTCGCTTATAAGTCCGATCGCCTAATGCGCCGGTAAATATTGGTCTATACAGTTTATTAGGAGTAATTAGTAAAGCAAACAATAGAGACTACCATTTGATTGTGCATTATACGACGCCTAATCATAGTCAAAGCCGAATATAATTGGAATCGACTTATAGGAGAGTATAGACCGCAAGATTGGAAGGCGTTTCGTCCATGAAAATAGGGTCCTATCGCAAAATCCATCTTTAAAGACGATTAAAGTTCAACGCCTCGGCATAGAAACATTATTGAGATAACAACAAATTTGTTAAATGGTCCGTCAGGAACTGCATGGAATCACCTGACAATTGAAAATAGGTCATCCTAGACGTTATAGATATTTACTTTCGAAATACACACATAATATATCTGACTTAGCAAAATGTTTTTAAAAAACCCATTTTTCGTGAAGAATACGTGGCGGATTATCAGCATCAACATTTTGTCCATTCTTTAGTAAAGGATCCAATCATCCAGCCGACAACTACATGGAATTTGGACAGCACAATTTTGTTTTGGCAATTTTATTTTACTTTAGTTCAGTCGTCAAAACTGAGCACGTAAACACCTGATTATGCAGCTTACGTTTCTTCACTTGTAACTTGAATCATAAAAAAAATAAAGACGTCAAAGTTAAATCATTGACCTTTTCTGGATTTCGTAAACAATAGAGGTGTAATGGTGATATATATATATATATATATATATATATATATATATATATATATATATATATATATATATATATATATATATATATATTTTTATATATATATATATATATATATATATATATATATATATATAAATATATATATATATATATATATATATATATATATATATATATATATATATATATATATATATATATATATATATATATATATACATGTATGTATGCGTGTGTGTGTGTGTGTGTGTGTGTGTGTGGTTTATTTTGTTCATTTTTGAAGAACAATCTAAAATACTCTGTACAATTTGTTGAATTTTAGATCTCGGGCATTATGTGTGAAGTTGAAAAGTTGAAAAAGAAAATACAAATTCAAACAGGTCCTGAGAATAAATAGCTAAGAAATTTGTATTAATAATAAACGCAAAACAAAGAGGTTGTGTTGTTCCTAACATGTTGGTACGTCCTCATATCAAATTCAACCAATAAAGCAATGGCCATATATGTCGAAACTTAATCCATACATCTTTTTTGCTTTGTTTGCAAGACTGTGATTTGTAATGAAACTATTATTTCCTTTAGCCTTATCACCAGATGTCGTGCGTGTAAGGTTGGATAGCTGACCATGTATTTATGTTCGTATGTGCCGGTATCTCTCGTTGAGTTGTCAACTTAAAATTTATTTTATTTCTGTAAGTTGGAGATATCCATGAAATGTATGAATCTCATTAGTTCTGAATTTACAAGCACCTGCATAAGCTATAGGCGGCTTTAATGACATGTTGAATCAGAAATTTTCGGGCATTTTAGCTTGATCAAAGTTTATTGTTAATGTCTTGTGTAGAAAGATAGATTTTCACTTATAATACTGTAGTAACTTGTTCAAATATGGCAAATAAAATCCTTTTTATTTTTGTTACATGTGAAACTCTGTCATACCTACCTACCTACCTACCTACCTACATACCTACATACCTACATACCTACATACATACATACATACATACATACATACATACATACATACATACATACATACATCTTTTGTTGTCTCTTCACGTTTATCCTTGGTGGGTTCTACATTCGATCAGTGTTCATTTCTGGTTCAATTAATGTTTCTTAACATTCATTTATCAGTCATAATGCATTTCAATAGAGATTTGGTTTTGTGTGATTTTTAACGCTAGATTTAAACAATTGGTCGATCTGAGACTCGAACTCACGCAGACAGGTGAGATGTACGAATGATCTGAGAGGGCCAGCATCTTGGACAACTCTATCATCCAAAGGATCTGGGTGGAGCAGAAAGGTGTAGCATAGTGGACGCTCGATGAAATTGTGTAACGTGTTTTGTTTGCAAAATGTAGATTAAGTGGTGAAAATTGCTAGTTTCTGGTAATTTACGTATTTTATTAATTAATTATAAAGCGGACGCACATCACTGGTCTAGAAAGGATGGAAGTATTGATCTACTATTGAAACTATAATCTAATTCATATGTCATGGACGAATCACTATTTGATATGTCTAATTATCAGTATCTCAGATTTCCTTATACCAACATTTAAAAATCCGCGTAACATTGTGTAACTGTATCTTTAATAAACTACAAGATGTATAAAAATTTGTTTGAAATAAGAGCTTCTCACAGGTAACGATAGAGCATATTTTGAATTATCAGATGCTACGAAGCATTGTATATGTGCGGAAGGCATTTACCGGTATTCTCTTTGTAGTGAAATGTTTGGGACCACCAACCTTCACATTTCTGACGTTATAGTTTTGTACGTTCTTATCTGTTGCTCCACGAAGGCTAATTGCAGTACTTGACCAATTATTTGGGGTAGGTGAGTTTATTACAAATTCGTTCCCACAATCTTAGCATATATCCTAAACTGGTTGGATTTTCTGAGGTGTTTAGGGTCGAAAAAATCGAAAATTATGGACTCTACATCAAACTGCTCGATAACAACGGGGAAGAAATATTCGGTTCCTTGTCTATTTGGAAATATTCGAGCTGGTAGTGCCAATAAAAGCATAAGAAAAAAACTGTTGGCGTCATCACATTTTTGAAAATATAGTTAACCCTATTGACGACATGTAATTAAAAATAATATTTTCTAATGTTATAAATTGTGACATGATATTGTTTTTGGAATGGCTGGTCTATTATTAATAATAATAGTTACAAATATTATTATTCCCATGCCTTCAAAGGGGGATATTTTGATGCCCGCTGTCTGTCTGTTTGTCTTTCAGTCGTACTTTTCGTTCGTCTGATATTTTGTCCTTGCAAACCACTGGATGGAAATTCGAACTTCTCAAATGTGAAACTGTCATACCTACCTACCTACCTACCACTGGATGGAAATTCGAACTGCTCTAAACTTCATTCATATTATATCAATATGGTAGCCACTTGCACAAAATGTTTAAAATTTTACCCCCCCCCAAAAAAAAATTGGGATCCCCAGAGGGAGTCAAAGGTAAAATGTATAAAAATTACAACTGCAATAGTATTTTAAACAGATCTGACAATATTGAATACGTTCGATGTAGATTGCCCCATAATTTAAATATCGGAGTTCAGATTTAAATTCCCTAGTCATCCGAAAAACTAAACCGCGATTTACCATAGCGAGTTATGAAAGTAAGTATTCTTGATTTTGTTAATTATTAGAAGTCCAAACGTTTTGAACATGATGACAAATACTTAAAAATGATAATGTCTGCTTTGTGCTCCCATTTCGGTTAGAATCGACTCCGGATTTAAGGAATCTCTCTCTCTCTCTCTCTCTCTCTCTCTCTCTCTCTCTCTCTCTCTCTCTCTCTCTCTCTCTCTCTCTCTCTGTACGTGTATGTATATATGCATGTATCTAGGTATCTACGATTGCGGTGTAATATAGAAAGTTGACCTTATTATGTACGTTGACCTGCTCCGGCTTTGTGGTTTTGTCCTCTGTCGTTGCTCTATTTCCCGTAATGTTTGTGGATTCTATAACACTCGTACATGTAATGCGCGACAAGTATCTGCGCCGACATTATAATCACCTGCGTGGCCATTGTTAATTATGTTTCTAGAGACGCAAGTCCTTGATTGACATCGTGTTTTAAGAAAAGAGTTATGATTGTTTAATCTCAAAGTTTGCAGGGAAAGGAATGTCGTCAAATTTGAAATATTTTGCTTTCACAAATTAACTCTAACAACTAGGACACTGATTTTCTTTGTCTTGGTTTCAAAACAGTGTGTTTCAGTTCATGACTAATAAGACTGGACTTTTGACTATGTATAACAAATAAAATGCCACTTAGAACTATGTACGTGGAATTTAAGGGCAATTAAACAGGACATTTTACTATGTACGTTAGATTTATGTCGAATACAGGACTTCTTCTATATATGCGTTGGATTCATGGCCAAACAGACAGTTGTGAATACTTTCTGGCACCTGGACCTACCAAAATTGATTTCCAGACCTGAAAAGTATAAGAAAGAAGCACTGCATACTGAGATTCCGTGAAAGTAAAAAAAACAACAACAAACAATAACAACAGGTTTTCTAGTTTTTATCATAGGGTGATCACTAAGCTACTGGCATATTTTTCGATTGTAGTTTTGTTTAACACTAAGCCGCCTGAAATTTATACGTCAATCAACTTGTTTACAGACTTGGACACTGATTTTCTTTGTCTTGGTTTCAAAACAGTGTGTTTCAGTTCATGACTAATAAGACTGGACTTTTGACTATGTATAACAAATTAAATGCCACTTAGGACTATGTACGTGGAATTTAAGGGCAATTAAACAGGACATTTTACTATGTACGTTAGATTTATGTCGAATACAGGACTTCTTCTATATATGCGTTGGATTCATGGCCAAACAGACAGTTGTGAATACTTTCTGGCACCTGGACCTACCAAAATTGATTTCCAGACCTGAAAAGTATAACAAAGAAGCACTGCATACTGAGATTCCGTGAAAGCAAAAAAAAAAACAAACAAACAATAACAACAGGTTTTCTAGTTTCTCTCATAGGGTGATCACTAAGCTACTGGCATATTTTTCGATTGTAGTTTTGTTTAACACTAAGCCGCCTGAAATTTATACGCCAATCAACTTGTTTACAGACTTGGCTCTCCAGCAGTCTCAAATTGTTTGACCGTTGTATGGTGTTCCTATCCGGACAAATCCAACACTACGCTGATTTTGTAAGAGACGTATTGAACAATTATAATTATAAAAGGTCACTTGGACTTTCTTGGTAAAATCGAGATACGAAATTTGCCTGGATTCTTTTGTTCCTGACATAACATGAATTCATTGTTGCGGACAGCCGTCGAATCAAGATTGTCATACGTCATGTTGGTATACATAATGGCATATCCGCATAATTGTAAAGAGGCACACATAACTGATGCAAAATAAAATCCTTTCCGCAATTTCAACAACATAATTCAAACTTTTGTACACATTGTTTACCATTATTATTTGAAATCACAATGATTTTATTCCTTTTGTCTACCTACAACTTTCATCACTTGAGAAATTTTCAAACGATATGAGTAAAACTGTTAAATTAAAAAAAAGGTTTTAAAATGGGATGAGCGAGCTTAAAAGATAGTTTGATCATACCTATACAAAATATATACATATTAAAAAACTTGGGATCCCACCAAGAGTTTCGAACTCGCGACCTCTTGTTTGGCAGCTAGGACAAACAGACAAATGAGGGTGCTTATATATAAGTTGCCTATTCATTTCTTTATTATTTAAATTAATCTGCATGTATACAATGCCGGATTTAGTTGAGGATGTAGTAGATATGTGCTTTCAGGGTGTATTTGTAGCTCTAAGTCTTACGTTCCTCATGGCGCCTAAAAGCTTTAACCTGCTGGCACGTCTCTTCTGGCGAAAACAAATACTCAGTACACATGTAGAAAATCATTTGGTAACTTATGCGTATGTAAGTCTCAGGCAAGATATATATATATATATATATATATATATATATATATATATATATATATATATATATATATATATATATATATATATATATATATATATATATATATATATATATATATATATATATATATATATCAGCAAAGATCTAGCGACATATAGCAATCTTGTCACTCTAATTATATTTTTTGGTAGTCCACAACAAGGGGTGAAAAATTGACGTTTAGTGAAAAGGGGTCTTGAGATAATCTGAGTGTATTCTGAATCTCTTCTTTAACGGACACAATCATGCATTGAAAAATGGTATGATAATTATATCTGCTTATTAAAAGTTTCATGGTGCATCATTATCAAGTGCAGTTTTACACAAAAGGAAAAAGTCTAGGCTGATGCGAATTAGTCCCTGATAGTGATCTTCATAGGATTAGTTGCGTAAGAGGGAAGCTTATGGTCTATTTATATCACTTAGGTATACCAGTCTGGAATCCCCTTTCAATATGCGTAAATTGAAACTTGATATAGACCTGCTAGAAAATAGGGAAAGAGTACAATAAGGTTTTGGAATTTCAATCACGGCAAGTGTGCCATATTGTTTCTAACTGTTACGACTAATGTATTCACAACATCTCATATACGCATGTAAATTAAGCAGTGCTAAAAATGCAACAAGTTTGAAAGCGTATTCTACATTTTGGGGAAAAAATAACTTTTTCAGTCGTAACTTATAACTACAAATAAACGTATTAATACATGTATAAGTTTCTTTCAAGGATAACGTTGCAAAGATGCTCCTATATGTCATATGGTAAAATGTGTCCTAAAGTCGGAACTACGCCAATCTCCAACACCACCATATCCCAGCCCTCCAAAAAATTAAAAATGACATATCTTGTTTCGAAATTTCACAAATAATCAATGCAAACTATGTGAAAAGATTTTGTAATTTCGAGGAATAAATTTTGGGTTAGAAAAAGACAAGGCGGTATTTCATGTGCTTTTATCCATAATGGGGACTGGTTTTGCAAAATCTAAATTGAATCTCAAGAAGACAAAATATTGTTTATATCTTGCACTAATTTGCTTTTATTTTCTTGAGAATCCTTAAAAGAGAAATTAGATATATAAATTCAACTTATAGAATGAATCTTAAAGATACGTTTTGCACTTTTGTAATTTTCAAAGTTGTTTTTTAATTGAATCAATATTTATCCAGGCAGTCCAATTGAGTATTTCACAGACTTTGCTCCAAAATGGTATAATTTACAAAATAAATCACGGGGACACTTTCGACATCAAACTTATATATTTAAAAAATCTAAAAAAATATTGTTTTCATAATATTTTGTAATTATATGAAACTGTCACCATGGTAAACCTCTTCTTTAGATGATCTCAGTTGCAATAGTGATCAAAATGTTTGACAGAGGTATCAAGATCGGAACCTGAGGAACACATCATATTTTCCCTTTATTCCATTATTATCCTGCCATAAGCAAATCCATTTTTAAAAATCTTTTGATGGAAAAATAAATCACATGGATTTCAGGGTATTGATTTTTATTTATATGGTACAGAGAAAAGACCGACACAGCATCTGTTTATACAATACAAATCGATAAAAGGATAGCTGGATAATTTATATTGCACTATAGTTATCTTTGTTTAAACTCAAAAGGAATGAAATCCTTACAGTGTAAAGAAACTTTATGGAAAGCTGTCTTAAGCAATTTGTTTGACCTGAAAAGCTACAACCATTAAGTAAATAGAAAGGCTTTATTAGAGCCTAAAGCTAAAGCCATTAAAGTAATAAAAAGGCTTCAGTGGAAACTAAGCCTAAAACCACTGAATAAATAGAAATTCTTTATTAGAGACTAAACCTAAAGCCAGTAAAGGTTACCGGTCAGACTCCAACCTTTTTTAGTTTACATCAGATTTGTATTACATGATTAAAAGTGATTATATTCGCACAAAAAGAACAAACAGATTATCAAGTGCAAAGAAAGAATAATAATTTAATTACACGAAAAAGACGTATACAACGCAGTAATTACTACCCCTTAGATATGATTTACCACCTATAGAAGACGCCAATTGGAAATGACGTACATTTATCCCCACAAGACAAATTGCATGCTTCTTGTTGTCGAAAAATAAAATATTATGGATAGGGAACATTTAGATGAAACTACTGAAAACTAATTTATTGTTCAGCTTTTATCGATATGCGTGAGCGACGCACTAGATTGTGTCGCTTTCAAAACTGATCAATGTTTTCAATTTATTTTGAAAATTATCGTTAATACAGGAAAAAAGGAATTTATGTTAGTGTCTCTATGTTGGCCGACTTTATTAAAAGAAAAAGAAAATTAACACACTTTAAAAGATCCAAAGGAACCAAACTTGACTTCCTTTTGTCGACCGACTTCATAAGAAAAATTGGCACACTTAAAAAATACCAAAGTCAGTTTTCGGGGTTGTTTGCTTTGTAATAAAAAACCTTTGTATCTGATATCCTGTTGGAAAGTTTAAGGAAAAAGTATATTACTCTCTCCAAGTTGTGCTTATCCATCACATGGGCTTCTATTTGTTTCCCAGATGTGATCACAATTTATGTTTGCATGGTAAATAGTACACACAAAAATAACGTACCTTAATAACACTTTTGTAACCCATGCTAGCGAAAAGATTATCATTTGCACTCACAGTGGATGCATTTTAAAAAAATGATTTTTATTTGAACATTGTTACATCATACATGAATGGCAGGTACATTCTAGCAATTGGGTGATACTTTCGTCTCTTCTGTGATTTTGTTATTTGACATAAGCGATACATACTACAGCAAGGACGCATACGCAGACCGACATCCACTACATACACGGAGCTCGTGGGTATATTTTTTCTTTAATAAATTTCTGATGATGTAAACAGAAGGAATAAATGATAATGCAAGGTTAGTTTCTTGCTTTTTATGTTCAAATAAGTGTATGTTTATCTTATATTGTACCTTGTAGGGGGGGGTGGAAAACAAATTCAACACAAAATTAATTCCTTTCTTATTTCCATGGATACTGGAGTAAATATGATTGACCATGTTGACTAGTAATGACCATCTTTTAATTTACGCGCCCACACTCTAAAACATGAAAAATAAAAACAAACAATAAAAGTAACTGACAAGATCATCATATTGCAGCAATTTTGACAAAATGCCCAACATTATTCTCTCTCTCTCTCTCTCTCTCTCTCTCTCTCTCTCTCTCTCTCTCTCTCTCTCTCTCTCTCTCTCTCTCTCTCTCTCTCTCTCTCTCTCTCTTGTAACAGAATGTGTATTATATGGAGCAGTGTTAAAACGTGAAGCCTACAATTAAATATATTTGTTTTAATATCTCGTGTACGCTACCCTTAGAAAAATGTATAAATATTCTGTAGAATATTATCTGTTAAGCTTTATTGTTTAATAAATGAATATTGATAATTTGACCGTTTTGGCACGCGGAAACTACCGATTGTTTACGAAGATTGCCGAATAATTGTTTCATTTACAAAAGTGGATTTTTAAGTCTAATTAAGCAGTTTTATGATGTGCATACATAACAAATGCGTTTTCTTTATGACAATAATAATGTCACACGTTTGTACAATATAGGTGGCCGGTGACCTTTAAGTTAATAGAAAGGCTTCATCAGAGCCTAAATCTGAAACCTAAAAGCCATTAAACTGATGAAAATGCTTGTAAAAGATATGGTACTCTGTGGTCAAAAGCTTCGCTTCTTGCAGAAATTATTATGCAAAACAGCTTGGACCCAATAACATCTTAAAAGTAGATCACCTGACTTTGTGTAAAAATAGTCAGCATATTTGGCAGAGATACTACAGACGTTTTCTTTTTGCTTTTAAAATTAATGATTGGATTAAGATTTTATAAACTGCCTCTCTCTAACCTTTTCAAGGCTTTTAGACTCATTAAAGAAAGAAACACATGCGGTAAAAATCCAACAAAATTGTCTGAAATATTTTACCGGGGACGCAGAAGCAGTCTTGGAATGAGGCTATGCGTCATCTAATGAACAAACACATGTGACAAAGTAGAGTGGACGCTAGTGATTTGAAGAGTTGATTATCATGATAGAAGCAAATACAATACTCATTCTTCTGCCTGAAAAATTGTATGATAGACTGCATCATTCAGGCAGCTTTAGCAAGCGGATCAAGCTTTAGGTTTGTGTGTGAACGAGTTCCAAAAGTAGTCTCGCTTTTGTGAGCCAAATCGCAACCGTTAGCAAAACAAACATGAGTACCAGAAGCAAGCCACAATGCGATTACAATAGGTAGCACCATCAGAAGAGAAAATAGCAGATAATGATGATAATAATAATAATAATAATAATAATAATAATAATAATAATAATAATAATAATAATAATAATAATAATAATAATAATATGCGAATGTCATCCCATAACAACTTAAAATCATCTATCATTTGCTAGTTTCCTCAAACATTTTGTTTCTTTCCAAAGTCAGGAAAACAATTTAATGGAATAAAAAGAATCCCATTTGATAAACACAACATTTCCCTGTGCAATGGAAGATGCCCAGGATTGAGGTAAGAAGTATTTATGACATATTACTCGGTTGTGATATGATTTTTATTGCTTTTATTTTTATATTAAAGTTTGAAAATTTGCCAATGAAACCTAGTGCATGACTCGAAAGAACAAGCAGACATTATCTAAAAATATTTAATCTCACTTTTAATTATAAAAAATATTTAATCTCACTTTTTTATTATAAGAAAGACCAATATTTCCATATAAACCAATACCCTATGCACTACGCCAGAGAAGTTAGGTGTCTTCCTATTAACAGAATTCTTTTATGATCCAAATAAAGAATCATATTTCTATAGCAGTAAGTAATCTATGTCATATAACATATTTTAAAAATTCATTAGCGATGATTAGTAAAACACCAACTGTTAAAATGATGCAGAAATGCGCACGCGTTTAGATAAAATCAAGCCATATCCTTAATCAACTGTAAGTTGGCGTCGAGGATTCGCAGAGAAACGGTAAATGTAAATTTAATGACTTCTGTGAAAGCCATCAAAACAGGTCAGTTTTCCAGTGGCAGCTGGTCGTTCAATCTACCGGAGAAAAGATACCAACAAATTTAAACTTTCCCGGGATAAGGACTCGGTGTATGAAAGGCGCGATCACATTCCCTCTATGCAAGAAGGTAATCAGTACAAAAAAATAAATTAGATTCATCTATAATGAAGAGATTATTTTGGTTGGTTTATATAGACTAATTTTCAGCACAAGCGTTTTGCTTGCCAAATTAAAGGGAAGATTGGAATTAGAAACTATGTAGAAATTTCGAGATAGACTTGATTCTAAATCTTGATAATATATTTAAAACGTTAAATTTAGTCATATGTTTGGTACCTGAGCCAAAGTCAGTAACCTGCTGAAAATATAATATGCACTAAAACCATAAAGTTTGTGTTAAGGTTATATGCAAACAGATTTTCCGGAGTTACAAGTGGCCAATCGACTATAATGACCAATAATGTATGAGGCACGAAGTGCAAATGCATTTTCCAAGCTACTTCATACGCAGTCTATGAAGACATCAATATATAATTTGGACCAGCAACATTAAAACACGACATAAATTGTTAGTGTTTGTTTAGTGAAATATTACATCGCACATCTGTAGATAAGTCAGGAGCAACAATCTATCTGAAAACAAACAACTGATCTACTTGAAAAATTGAGTGTGCAATAATACAAAGGTGCATAGTCAACCCGTTGCTTGTGTTATATGTAACGCAAAATAAATCTCCAAGAACTATAAACTAAATTCTACATTAATGTAAGGAGTATAGTCCTTAACGATGGGTTTTATTGATGAACACGCTCAAACACACACATAATAATGTGAAACGTCATTGTTAAAATATTTGCCACCATAAGTGTTAAAAGTACACATTACTTCACACACTTGGCCAAAAGTACACACTGATAATAGATTAGTCACTGTGTGTGTGTGGTTTTGCTTTCTTATTGGAAGGTTGTCTGCACTTAGAAAAGGTATTTCACTTGAAGATTACGGGCAGCATCAGTAGTAGAAGTTTTCATGTAGACGTTAACACTACGTATATGTCACAGGCGACTCATACATATTTCCATGCGGTATGAGGAATAGTTTTCAGTTTAGAATTATTTTTTGAACAATGTTGACGGTGAATTTTGAACGATAAACACAGACAAGCAGAATCTAACCCTAAATTATTCTACACTCAATGGTTGAAAATATTTTTTTCCTTTTTCTAAAATAAATTGCCGCGAACTTGTTTTACATCTCGACGGTTTAATTTTAAGAGTATTTATTACTTAGTGTCATGTTTTCTATTAATAACGCACTAAAACCATTTGTCATAGTTACGTAACTGCCTCACGAGTAAGAGGAACACCATTAAGTTTTCTATCCCGTCTAATTCAAAGTTAAAGAACACCACCATGTTTTGTGTCCCGTCTAATTCAAAGTTAAAGAACACCACCATGTTTTGTGTCCCGTCTAATTCAAAGTTAAAGAACACCACCATGTTTTGTGTCCCGTCTAATTCAAAGTTAAAGAACACCACCATGTTTTGTGTCCCGTCTAATTCAAAGTTAAAGAACACCACCATGTTTTGTGTCCCGTCTAATTCAAAGTTAAAGAACACCACCATGTTTTGTGTCCCGTCTAATTTAAAGTTAAAGAACACCACCATATTTTGTGTCCCGTCTAATTTAAAGTTAAAGAACACCACCATGATTAGTGTCCCGTCTAATTCAAAGTTAAAGAACACCACCATGTTTTGTGTCCCGTCTAATTTAAAGTTAAAGAACACCGTCATGTTTTGTGTCCTGTCTTACTTAAAATTAAAGTTAAAAAACAAAGAGATTATTGTTACGACCAAGTAGGTAAGGATAAAGAAAGGAAGAACGAATAAGAATAGGAGTGATTGAATGAATGAATGAATGAATGAATGAGTGCATGTAATTGAAACGATAGTGTAACAGTTATGGTTTGTACAGCTTAATTAATCTCAAACGTAAGAAGTAATGAATGAAAACGGTTTCTTGCAAAAACTATGGAAAAATTGGGAGGAAAATCGTTAAGTCTAATAATACGTAATCTGTAATACAATTTGCCATTTTTTCACACTGAATATCGGACAGTGTACCAAAGAAAACACTTGAAGTTTAACACTGTTAAACACCATACAAGAAATTTGGACAAACCGTTGTGTAAATTGCAATTTAAAAAACGATCCTTCGAATTCTTAAAAAATGTAACAAATTAGTTTGTCCCATAGTTCTATAGCTAAGCAATTTATTTCTATATCAAAAGAAGTGACAATCAACATATGAATATATTCATGTTGTTTTGTTTTAAAGAAGAAATACAGAAATAATTTTAACCAATGCATGCTTTATTTTGTAACGTAAATTATTATTTCAGTTAACAGTTAAGAACCAAATTAAACTCTGCCCTGCATGCTACTTAATTTGTTATGCTTATAAAAGAGCGGAACTTTCAAGTTGAAATTTTTTTCAATCCTTTTACCCTGTAGACGTGTTTGTGATATTCTTGGCAGCAAATTATTTTTCATCATCAACAACAAAAATGTATATCTGACATTGTCAATTCATGATCTATATTTCTGGTTCTCAAACTTTGTTTTCGCGGACTACTTGAACATAACCAATGGTTTTGTGGGACTTCTCAGTGATCTCCGAGGGTCTTGGCGAACCACATATTGATCTCTCATAATGTTGATTGTAAACCTTTCCCAGGAAAACCTGAATAGAGCATTTCGTAACATCTGACCCCAATAATGGAAATGACAAGAATGTACTTGAATGAAAAAGATGACTAAGAGATTATGATATTTCTACTATAGAAATATATCAAAATTATCAGGTGTTACATTTTGTATCGTTTTACAATTTAGATGTACGATTTTTTGGCAAGAAATTTTTTATTTATTACTGTTGGGTTTTTTTTATTAAAGTCTAATGTTTTTAATATCATTTATTCTCAACCTAAACATGTAGACTCAAAACCATCAATGCAGCGATAAAACTACTTAAGACACAATACGTAATGATTGTCCCAAACTAGAAGACAAATAATTTTTTCCATCTTGTACTACGTTTTAGTTGCCAAACCATATGCTGCTCTTTAGATCTCATTTATAAATTAATCACTTTGTATCTTCTTTCATGACTCTTTGACTCTTATTGATAGGTTTACATTGCGCGTCCATATATTTTTACTTGTTTTCATTATTTCATTTTGTACCTTCCATATTAAATCTTTTATCATGAAACTATTTTTTAGTTATAAACTTTTTGCGTCAATTTTACTATCATTATTATTATGAGTCTTTACTTATTGCTGTTGTACAAGTTTGTCGTCAGACTTTACTACATTTATTTGCATTTCATACAAAATTCCGGAAACTTTTTAATGAGCATTTTCAAGCAATACAAATATATTTTTTTAATTCCAGGAATGGAAACGTGGAATCTCTCATTCTGGCTGGAGTTCATGTATTAACTAGTATTTTGGGCAGCAATAAATATCTAACAGGGTTAATGTTTGTGACAAATTGGCGGCGTTCAAAACACACCAACCTCTTACACTACGGTTCGTTGCTAGGGAATAATCTCCGCGGTGTAATTTACCCAATGTGGATAGATAGAAAGAAGAATGCAGTTCACTTAACAAGTATATTGAAGAAATAAACACTACGAGCCCCCTTTCAATGAACAAATATAACATTTAATCAGTTTATCAACAGAATTTAAAATGAAAAGAAATCAATGACTTGGTTAAAAAAAAGAAGGAAAATGGTACTAACATGTACTCAAATAAAAAGACAATACAAATTTCTTTAAACGCTAAAATTACTTTCCACGTTAATATACTACCTTCATTGCCAATGAGATGTGACCTTTGAGTGCAACGATGAGAGACTTCATCACCTATTTTATGCGGACATCAAGATTTCCGTTCGTTCATGCTCCGTCGACCTTTGTCTAGTTGTTTCGTCTTGGACTCTTGTCCGTCGAACTATGACTTAACAATCGTCTCATGACTTAGATTTCTGCGTAGAATTTGTTCCGGTCCTGTGATTGGTTTAGGGATTTCTCATGTGAATCAAGGAAAGCTGTTTCCTTCAATAAATAAAATGTCTCGCAATAGACAATAGGTCACATTCCCATGTATAGCTGTATTTTTACACTAATTCGGCTCAGAAAACAAAAGGCATAAATTCTGCCGCATTAACTCCTTGCTCCCTAACTGTTATGTTTCCTTAATCGGTCAATGCTTGTCCTGACCTTAATTCGGATCACGCTAGGGAAGTTCAATTAAAATCAAATCAGCCGTATGAACCCGTATGTAAACCCCCCATGACTTTTTACTCTGTTAAGTTACATATGGCTTAGACCTCCAGAGCTAACTCTTCTAAAATAGTTTACTCGACCAATTAAATATTACAAACTAGCATATAGATATATACTTAAGTGATCAATTAAATATTACAAACTAGTATGTGGATATGCATGTACTGTTAGGTCATACTCATTTTAGACAGAGTTAATCCATAAAACTATGAAATGTTACCCATCATTCCTTAAATCATTCATGAAAATTCCTAATCACTCCTATGTATTAAAGATTTAAGTACACGCAATCTTGTCAACTAATCAAATGAAATTTTAATTACATTCAATCTTGCCAATTCTCCAAATGAATTGATAATTAGAAAATCAAAGAATAAAATGTCATGACTAGCATTTCACTAAAATTCTGCAAAAATGAAATCATACATACATACATCATATCAAGAATACATTTGAAATAGATCAACAAATGAAATAACATATTAAAATCGGAAAACTAAGATTGCGTACCTTTTGCCGTTTCTTTATTCGTTTCCACGAACCTCACGTATAGTCCGTCTCCTAACTGAGACAACTATCTGGCCCCTTACTCTATAACAAAACGTATTTGTTACGAATTCAAATGTAGAGTTTGTCTACTTCGCTGAGACAAAACTCTTTCTTTACTGCCAAATCACGAGATAATGTCTTACACGCTCTCCCGGAATCGTTTAACTTTCCTCGCGAAAGATTAAAGACTGCTGAATTTTCCTAAAGTAAAACCTTTAATTTCTTACAGAGTTACGCCCATAAATCCATATTAACCAATCGGAATAGACTATTTCCTAAACCTGTTCCGTAAAATGTTTGGATTGACAAGACAACTAAACAACTAATCATGCAGTAATTAACATTACTTTGAACAATCGTCTACAGCCAGCTGCTGCCCTGTAACCGGTCGATTTTGGGAAAGGGTCTTATGTCATTCTCTTGTACCATAGCATCTGACTCGGTCATGTTACGTCGGCTAGAACGAATTCCCTTTTGACATTCAGAGATGAAATGAAAATAATCATCTAACTATCTCTAGCCCTTTCTACTGTAATTAAGTTGACTTTGATACACCTCCTTTTACCAAAGCTTCTAAGAGTTTTCAAAATTCGACACATCACAATGTTGTTATAATATAGATCAACCTTCTGTAAAATGACCACATTTTAAAAAGACTGCCATATGTTTGGTCCCAACAGTGCACTATTATGGAATTTGTATTCCTTATGTTCTTAAACACAGCCTTTGAAATTTAACAGAACCGCAGAACAATATAGCGGCATTCTTGATGTATAATAGTATTCTCGTTCATATAATGACGTTCAAGTTAATACAGTGGCGCTCTTATTCTTACAGTGGTGATATTTTTTCATACAATAGCGTTCTTGTTCATACAATGCTGTTCTTGTTTATACAGTGATAATTTTAACAGCGAATTCAGTTGAAGAAAAGTCATATTATTAATAATATGTTTGATAATCGATGTTTACTTATCACAGGTACACATGTCTATAATTATAATATACGTGATGCATGTATACTCATTACAGGTACACAGGTCTATAACCGAGTGTATGTGATGCATGTATACTCGTTACATGTATGCAGGTCTATGATATAGTGTACGTGATGTACGTATACTCGTTACGTACACGTGTCTATAATAGCGTGTACATGATGCACATTCAATTTTTAAAGGTATACATGACGATAATAGCGTGTACGTAATGCATTTTACTTATGATAATTATACATGTCTATAATAGATGGTGTGTGGTGAGTGTGTACTCACGATAGGCACGTATGTCTATAATAGCGTGTTCGTGATACGTGTTACTTATCTCATGTATACATGTCTATAATATCGTGTACGTGATACGTGTTACTTATCTCATATATATAATAGCGTGTACGTGATACGTGTTACTTATCTCATGTATACATGTATATAATATCGTGTACGTGATACGTGTTACTTATCTCATGTATACATGTCTATAATAGCGTGTATTTGATGCGTGTTTACTCGTCACATGTATACGTGTCTATAATAGTGTGCACGTGATGTCTGTTTACTCGTTACAGGTATATACGTCTATAATAGCGTGTACATGATGCGTGTTTACTCATCACCTGTATACATGTCTAGATTGCGTTACGTGATGTATTGATAACATATATAATTTGTTCATTTGGACACGTCCAGGCTGCACACTCAGTTTCATTTATGGGTTAATCTATTTACTAAATTGTATAATTACACGTTGTCTTTAATAAGGCATTTTGACGAATGGAATCATTTAAAGTTAGAGCAAGTGCGTCCATATTTTTTCTGACTTCGTTTTACTGCTAATAAATGAAAGTGTAATGAATTGAATTGAAACAAATATTTTCAACAAGTATCTCATAATAAAATATGTATTATATTATGACCTGTTTTCCCCCTTGTTTACAGGTTTATATATTTATACCCAGGCTGAGAAACGCTGCTTGTAACAAATACTTTAAAATGTAATCACTATAGCTTTTCAATGACTTGATATATTTTCGTTATATTTCCATGAATTGTAAACAGTATCTTAAAACGAGTTTAATGTAATTCATTTAAGTTTATATCTCAATAGATATTTGAATCTTACTCTGTTTTTCATTTTACACCATTATACCTTTGTATTTAGGAAATTTAACAAAAATCCGCATGCCACACTTCCCATGTTCCTCCAACATCTATGATAGTATCAATGAATGTCTTCAGCAGTAATCACCAGAGCAAGCTTAAGTTATATGTTATACAATATTAGTGGAGGTATTCTTCAAAAATGTTTCTTCGATAGAAAGAATTCTACAAATATCTGTTAACTAAATTGAAAAATTCTTAACTTTAAAATTCCAAAACACTTTTTAGTGCATGGCTTTGCGAGATAAGGCGAATAATGTGGAGTAATTCATCAAATGTGCATTTGGAATGCTTGTATCTCGAAGCCTGCGTTACATATGCACTGCACCTAATCAACATCACTTCTTTGACCTGCTGAAATAAATCTCAGCTCGGTAATTACAGAATTTACATATCTGGTCTAAGTAGGTAGATTTCAGTTTTAGACAATTGTGTGAAGAAAACTGAGTTGATTAGACATAAAATGTCATGGGCTTCGTAAAAACAATTAAACATATTATTTATTAAGTAATTTTATAATGTAGAAAAAGTATGCAAGGGAATTCTTATAAGTGTTGCATTCTATTTCCTGGACACTTAAGGTACGGAGACGGATATTATTTCTTTTGAGAAATATTTAAAACAACATGCTAAAGACACATAAAAGAAAGTTTAAAGAAAAACGCAAAACTAAAATGTGTAAAAAGGAAATAAACCATTCAAACTGTCCTATCGGTATAGCATCGATTCTTTATTTCTTCTTTTTTACAACGTGTAATATTAGCTTTTAGTGGTTTTCGATGACATATTAAAATTGTCAGAGAACGTGGAATTGCTTAAAGAATACATCCCATTGCTTTCAATTTATTTTGCGATTTAACTACTTTAAAATAAGCAATAAGCTTTCTGCTGAAAATAAAAAGGATAGAAAAATAAATCTCTTACAAGATTCACACATGCAGAAAATAACATAATGCACAAAGAATAATTTCACTGATACATAAAAAGTACTGAAAAAGAAGGTAAAGGGTTGCCATAGGTTTGTAATTTTAGCTTCAACGCAGTTATCTCAACGTGTTTCCTTATTTCCCAATTTTGACAATTACGAATATAATTTCTTATTTGCAAACTTCAAAATAATTTAAATGTAATTACGAGTCCCTTTCTCAAGATTTGGACTAGATAACGCAAGCAGTGTATTTATCGTCCTGAATAAAATTTCAAAATGAAAGTTTCTTGATAACAGAAAGCTTCAAGTTGCATACATCCATTAAAGTTTTCCAGTTGGATAACTTTCTTTTTATTGGCAGACTCACTTAGCAAAGTGTCATTGAGGCAGTTAGTGGAGAATGACAGCTATCGGATTAGTACATACTCATCGGGATATTGTTCCCGACAGCCTTGTTGTGCCAAATGTTCTTTAAACTATTCTCATATGGATTCTGATATAGAAGTCTGTAATTGTGGTATCTGTAGTTTTGACAATTATATTTTCATACGCAGAGCCTACATACGACTATCTGAGGTATGATTTAAATTGTTCTTTATCGTTGCAAGGGTGTGATGCCAGGATAACGCAAGTTCATTCACCCCTTTTAGCTATATGGGGATTAGAGAATTGAAATGTTTTAATCGCATTGTCAAACCAACCGCTGTGTGTAAAATGATGCATGACTTGGTTTAAAGATCATAGCTGAAACTGATACACACCTGGGATGTCCACATGACTTTTTTCTTTACTACAGTAGCCCATGAAACAACACCTTGTTCATTGCTAGAATAGGAGTTTTATTAAAACAAATTCTTCACAGTGGTCCTTTGTATTCCGTAACTCTTCAAGTATCCACCTGTGTCCTCAAAATTAAACTGAAATCAGTATGATGATGGCTTGTGCAACTTTATGAAAAGAAACACCTTTTGTATTTGAACATGAATTAAGGTGGTAAATGGCCCCAGTGTCCTTCCCTTGATCAGGATCCGAATCCCCAGGTGCAAACTCTTTGACAATACTAGAAGACTGTCGATCTTAGAAAGTTGTTGTTGTCGTTATAGTAGAAAATGATTTGATATAGGCGAAAAGACGAATTCAAAGACACGAAACGAAACACAGACACAATTACCATGAACTAAACTGTGCACTGTATGATGTGATGATATTTATGTAGTATTGCACGGCCCGCGTGTACATTCCTGTATTAAACGATGACATGAAAATTTAACTAAATAAGGGTTTTAAAACGTAAAATATGAAAAAGAACATGTAGTATAAATTATAGCACTTAACATAAATTAATAATTGTCAATCAAATAACGGTGGACGTTAAGATAAGCTACAAGTATATACAAAGTAGAAATAACTTGTTATGAAAATTCAATATAGGGAACACATATGGTGCGGAAGCCAAATTAGTTCTATGCACTTTTCTCCTACTTGTCTTTCATATACAGGTCATAGGAATCTACTTAAGACAACGACTGCAATTACTAAATCGTTACAGCACCCATTCCGATTTATTTGCCAGGGTTTGAATTTCGGTCTGGAGGCATATTAATATCTCCATGATCTTTAACGTCCACCGTGACATAATGTTCTGACCCACGGACACAGAAATGTGTGGTAGTCAAAAGCGACGTTGTGATTTACTTGTTGGATTAAAGGAGACAAAAGGACGCTAGTCTGAAGAGTGTGGAGGAAATTTCAGAAACCGCGTAAACGGCATCGGTTCAGACTGCTAGAGTTTATACCAAGACTCGCCTGTGCATTATCAACTCGAATGAATGCTTCATGCGCAATATTTACGCAGTAGCACTGATCAATCCGATATATTTTTGGAATTAGTTAAATATTCTATTTAAAGGGAAACCTTTAAATAATTATTCCTTATATCCGATGTGATCAATGTAGCGGTGTTAAGGTGGTTCGTGTCAAAGTCGACAGAGTAACATGACTATTGCATGTTTTAATATACCAGTGCTGGATGCGCAGATTATGTTTGTTGTATTTACACAAAAGTCGGATATTTACATTATCCCTTTTATATTTTTTAATTTGTTTTGCCTCAGACGTATTGACTTGGTAACAATATATGTTCATTATCTTATAAGAAACATTTCTCAGTCGCTCAGTATAATGGGAATACACTTGCTTCAATATATTTTCGGGTATGTTATCCCAAATAGTTTGAGCTGACATGTTAATAAATTTTGTGAACAACATGCTCACATTCGAGTCGCATCTTTGTATGTATGGCTCGATAATATCTGCACCTAGATTGCGTACTAAGATATACTGTTGTGTATTGTACAAGACAACTCGTGGTATTAAATTCCAGTAGTGAAATTGATACTTATATAATGAGAAGCTATAATGGGACACCCCCACCACTAAACAAAACCAATTAACAATTATAAAAAAAACGAACGCGTAATTGTGGCCCAAAACTTTGAATCAAAAATGAGTATTCAATTATTCGAAAACTCATGAATTTCTGACAGTACATGTCGGCAAACAAGAGCAGACAGAAATAAGACCCACCACACAAATTACAAACCAACCAACAAACAGCAGCATAAAAAATAAACCCTACAAAAAAATTCAACCAACCCCAAAACATTTTCCATTTGGTATCAAAATCTTTTATTAAGTCTGTTAACCTCGTTCATGAAACGTCTCCTACTCGTCCACTTATGACATATGCACTGAATGTATGTTTCCAATACTAGAATAGGTTTCGGAAACCTGTCTGAAATACGATATGTGCTATATTTCATCCAGGTGTTTAATTACTGTTGCAAAAAGCATCGAGAGGAATAACACACTTGAGTAAATGCAATTTTAGATGCATCTCGGAAATATTTTATTCTAGTTTGGTAACTTTCAAAATTTTTTCTGAGACAAAATTCTATTATAAAAATTATTCTCTGAATTAATCTCGTTCTGCCAAGAGATCAAGAGAGATGTTACGTTTACATAGCCAACAAAATATTTCCTACCGTCTTTTATTTCGTGGAGCGGTAGATGTAGATTGATCCTCAAATGTCAATAGTTAAGGATTGGTCATCAAATGTCAATAGTTAAGGTAGACTGATCTTGATCCGCAGTTGAAATAAAGCTACTCAAACTATTAGTATTTGAAAAGGCTGAAACTGCCAACCATCCAACATTTTCCATTGTATTTAAGAGTCACGAACGCAAATAAATCAAATAATGTAACCAGTTTTCAAGAACAGTTTCTGTGTGATGCTTATTCTAACATTTACGAGTAAGAGGCTCCATGTTCGTGGCTCTATAAGGAATGTTTTTTAGTTAACATATCTTTTGGGAAAAGTGGCTATTTATGATGGTTTATGTATCGATTTTGCTCTGTTTTCAAGCTCTTTACGACTTATATGCCTGACATTGTTACCAGATTCCTGTGTATATCAAACTTTTATTTCACGAAGTATACACGATATGTAATTCAGGTCTATATTGTCAGATCATTACATACCTGAGTGTAGAGGCGAATTCCAAGATTGAGAAAATGCCAAACTGAGTTTCATTGTGACCTTTCTCAAATTGGGAGAACTGTTTTGCGCTTCATCCTTTGCTTGATTAAGAGTGATCGACTTCTTATAAACAAAAGCTATATGGAAACTTCAAGGACCCGTACAATTTACATCAGCGATAAGCAGTCAAGTGATGTATTTATTATATTACAGTTTATTTCATCTTGGACTTCCCCAATGGCTTTTGTGACAAATTGGCGGCGTGCAAAAAAAACACACCAACCTCTTTCACTACGGTTCGTTGCTAGGGAATGACCTCCGCGGTGTGATTTACAAAGTGTGGATAGACAGAAAGAATAATGCAGATCACTGAACAAGTATATTGAAGAAATAAACACGACGAGCCCCCTTTCAATGAACAAATATAAAATTTAATCAGTTTATCAACAGAATTTAAAATGAAAAGAAATCAATGACTTAGTTACAAAAGAAGGAAAAATGGTAATAACATGTATTAAAATAAAAAACAATACAAATTTCTTTAAATGTAAAATTACTTTCAACGTTAAATTGCTATCCTCATTGCCAATGAGATGTGACCTTTGAGTGTAACGATGAGAGATTTCATCACCTAATTTAAGCAGACATCAAGACTTCCGTTCGTCCCTGCTCTGTCGATCTTTGTCTAGATTTTTCGTCTTGGACTCTTGTCCGTCGAACTCTGACTTAACAATCGTCTCTGGACTTAGATTTCTGCGTAGAATTTGTTCTGGTCCTATGATTGTTCAGGGATTTGTCATGTGAATCCGGGAAAGCTGTTTCCTTTTGCCGTTTCTTTATTCGTTTCCACGAATCTCACGTATAGTCAGTCTCCTAACTGAGACAACTATCTGGCCCCTTACTCTATAATGAAGACGTACCTTTTTCGAATTCAAAATGTAGAGTTTGCCTACTTACTGAGACAAACTCCCGCTTTACTGCCAAATCACGAGATAATGTCTCACACGATCCCGGAATCATTTAACTTCCCTTGCTAAAGATTAAAGACTGCTGAATTTTCCTAAAGTAAAACCTTTAATTTCTTACAGAGTTACGCCCATAAATCTATATTAACCAATCGGAATAGACTGTTTCCTAAACCTGTTCCGTAGAATTTTTGAATTGACAAGAAAACTAAACAACTAATCATGCCGTAATTAATCATTTACTTTGAACAATCCTATATAGCCAGCTGCCGCCTTTACCCTGCCGATTTTGGGGAAAGGTCTTATGTCATTCTCTTGTACCACAGCATCTGACTCGGTCATGTTACGTCGGCTAGAACGAATTCCCTTTTGACGTTCAGAGATGAAATGGAAATAATCATCTAACTATCTCTAGCCCTTTCTACTTTAATTAAGTTGACTTTGATACAATTCCTTTAACCAAAGCTTCTAAGAGTTTTCAAAATTCGACACATCACAGCTTTCATGTTAAGTCTCTTCTAATGATTTTAAGAGTATAAAACCATTTGACATAAACACACAAATTAAAGTAGTTGATTCTACTTAAGACAGTTGAAGCTAATGATTTGTAGATAATGAAAATAAGCTCAAAATATTGATGTCATTTTGAAGACTATTTTTTAAAATCTAAAACCTGTCTTGAAAGACCTTGGCTATGTGAAACCACATGTCTTGAGAGACCATATTCTCAACGCATATTTATTAATTATAGATCATTGTGACCTGTGATAAAAGACCATGTCTTCAGAGACAATGATTTTTTGGCACAAGAGACGATCTTTCAAGACAGGTTCTACTGTATATATTGTAATAATTTTGAGGTACGCGCATTTTGTTATAGGGCTCCTTTTTAAGGAAATCTTAGATTTTTTTTTACTTGTTTGATTATTGGAACTCAGTACCCTGAAAATATTCCTTAGACAGAAATAATTAGCCAACTAAAAGGAGCAAACTTCTCGAACGAAGTGTTAGTGAGTTTTCATAATGCTATGGTTACTTTTGGTGAATTCAGGTCGGGACCGCATGAGTGTCCCTGTCATTCCATAGTCCCTATTAAAATCTAGTGGTGTACATTGGTGGTGTGCAAAGTCGTGTATACACTCTCATGTTTTACGACTTGTTAAAGCCCTGAGAAAGGCTACTGGCTTCTCCTTCCGAGGCCGAGCTCACCCGTGTCTCAGTGCTAGATACCTTTTCCCCCGTCGCATGGGCCTTTTAACCCCCCCTGGTGGTTCACCGCCTTAGCCGGATGTCGCTTTTCAGTGACATTGCTATCCAGGGAGGCACTTAGCCCCTGGGCTGGGCTTTTGGTCGTGGGCTGACTTTTTCTGATGACCTTTAGACCTTTGATAAACTCACCGCAACATTTAGAGCGCCTCCAATCCGAACTCAGAAAAGGCAAAGGAAACAATCAAGGAAAGGGAGGTACCGTAGAGCCCCACCGCTTACCGGTTCTGTGTTGTTGTAGTTCATACCCCAGGTCCACTTCACACTAAAAGACAATTGAGATTTGTAATCTTTTCTTTTGTGTGAGTAAGTGGCCCGAAGCGCTTTCCCTCGTGTTGTTCCGTTCCGTCTATCCTCCTGCTTCCCGTAGTATTTCTGTCCGTCCTGGCGATGAATGTCGTGTATCGTTAATGTTTGTGGTCTAGTGTTTCCCGTTGTCTAATGGGGGTGAGAGTTCCTAACTATCTGCCAAACATGTGTGAGTCACATACGTTTCAAATAAGTTTGAGTTGTGAAATTTCCTAACGTATTATTGGTTCTTGTTTTTGAGTACTGTGCGTACTTTTTGCTTTCCAAAAAGAATATCGAATTTGGATGGGTATCAGTTACCAAGGTAATTTTGAGATCTTAATTAGTTAGGAGGGAAGTTGGAAAATAATTTAAAACCAATCATTCTTTTAAGGGCCACCAGTTGAGTTGTATATCCAAAAAGGGCTCGTAGCCAAAAGAGCCCAATGTAAGGCAATATGAAAAATCTCTTCATTACTCCTTCTGCCGTTAAAACAACAGTGGAGTTACAGCATTTATAAAAAAAATACTGTTTCAGCTACTATCTTCTTTCTTCTTTTCTTCTGTTAATCCTCCTTTTACTTATTTTATGCGTATAAGTAAAATATTCTTGATCTTTTTCTTTGTCCTCTTTCTTCTTTGTTCTTTGTCCCTTTCTTCTTTCTTCTTCTTTTCCTTTGTTCTCCGGGAGCTACTAAAAACACGTCCGTCCTCTTCGAAGGTTGTCTGACTGACTCACTGTCTACTAACTCACTGACTATACTGCATTGGTGGTGTCTGACTGACTGATCTGTTATTATAGTCATGTGTCTACTCTCGTGTATTATGACTGGTTAAAGCCCTGAAAAGGGCTAGTGGCCTCCCCTCCTTTCGAGGCAGGGCTCACCCGTGTCTCAGTGCTTGACACTTTTATGCCCCGGCGCATGGGCCTAATAGCCCCCTAGATTGTTTACCACCTAAGCCGGACATCACCTTATCGGTGATGTTGCTAATCCAGGGAGGCACTTAGCCCTAGGGCTGGGCTTTTGGTCTAGTGCTTGACCTTTTAAATGACCTTAAAACAGACCTCTATTGGGTAGCATACACACAGTTCAACCGCCTCGACCTCCGGGCTCGTAAAAGGCTAAGGAAAGGATCCAGCAAAGGGCGGTACCGTAGTTAATTTCTCTATCTGTGTGTTGTAGCTCTTTCCCTGTGTCCGGCTTACCCTAGGTCCACATAGTATTATTGGCTTTGAAAGTGTAATCTTTCCACTGTGTTTTTATGTGGCCCAGGGCGCTTCCTTCTGCACTTCCTCATTCCTTGATTGTTGGGTCCCATGGTGTTCCTGGTGTTGACGATGTCGGCAATGGATGTCGCTTCCGCCCACTAAATTAAGGTTCGGTTTTTGCCCGTTTCCTATTGGGGGTGGGAGTTCCTATCATAGCCAAACATGCGTAAGCCACATACGAGTCGAATAGATATGAGTTGTGAAATTTCCTACTGTATATAAGTATTATGTTTTTGTGTACTATGCGTACTTTTAGATTCCAAAATTTTGTGTCAAATTTGGTAGGTATAAGGTGCCTTGTGTAATTTAGTGGTCTTAATTTGTTTGGTGGTAAGTTATATATATATTTTTTTCTCCAATCATCCCTTCAAGGGCCAAAAATGTAGTTGCTAGCCTAAAAAGAGCTCTTTGCCAAAGTGAGCCCTATGTATGGCATTCTGAATAATCCTATTTCACTCCGCTGCTGTTAAAACAACAATGGTGTGATAGTGGCAAACTTCTTTCTTCTTTCCTCTTTCTTCTGTTGACCTTTTCTTTTACAATATATCGTGTGTAAAAGAATTTGGTTATTTCTTGTGTCTTCTTTTCTTCTCTTTTCTTCTTTATTTTCCTTTCTTCTTTCTTCTTCCTTCCTCTTTCTTCTTTCTTCCTTCTTCTGTTTTCTTTGTTCTCTGTTCCTTTGTTCCTTTGTTTTCCGGGAGCTCCTGAAAAACACGTCCGTCCTCTTCAAAGGCTGCCAACTGATTGGTGGTGTGACTGTAACGATACTATTTATGGTAGGAGACCGGTAAATTACGCAATGCAATCAACAAGAAGGGACTCGGATTTGGAGTTTATGTCGCCATGATGGTAAAGGTGATGCAGTTTTACTGCCTAAGGTGGCGTAGTGAAAATAGTTCCCTGTTAAAGAATAGTAGTATAGTTTCTAAGGCGTGAAATGCTTACATTACGAAAATTTGATGAAGAGAAACCACTCAGATGTGTGGTTGATAGACAAATGGAAAGAAAGTTGTATGAAAGTCTTTTGAAATTTGGTGTAAACTTATGACTTTTAACGGAATCGCGTCAGGGTTTCACAACGCTCCGTTAAGCAAGTACCTACCTACCTACCTACCTATCTACCTACCTGCATGCATGCATGCATGCATGCATCCATCCATCCATGCATCCATCCATCCATCCATCCATCCATCCATCCATCCATCCATCCATCCATCCATCCATGCATCCATCCATGCATCCATCCATCCATCCATCCATCCATCCATCCATCCATCCATCCATCCATCCATCCATCCATACATACATACATACATACATACATACATACATACATACATACATACATACATACATACATACATACATACATACATACATACATACATACTTTTATCAAAAACTATAAATATGATGTTTTTATAATAATTCTGACTGAAAAATCTGAAGTACAACTTACCTTAATTTATGTGGTGTTAATATGTAAAATCCATTTGTTTCTTCTGTAAACTATTATTCTTTCGTACGTCGCCTTTTCTCTTTGCAAGATTTTAAAACCCTTAAGAGTTTATTACATGCTGTGAAACTTTCTCTTATAAAATCCCACTCAGCTAAAATTCCTTGCAACAGGAAACCTAGAATTTTCAATGTACAAATTTTTCGTTTCACTCCTTTTGTCACTTACCCCTTGTATCAAAATCGCGTGTGTCATGACATCAAATATAGACTGCGTGCGTATACTTTTACGGTAGAAAAGTCGCTGATGAATCTTATTTACATGCATGCTCAGTTCATATCTTTACAGATAATTTCCGATATTGTGGAAATCCAATAACATCAGCGACACTATATTCATTTTGTATCCATAGTTCCTTTTCCCAAAACCAAGCAAAGCTTATCATGGTTTGAGGAACAAGAAATATGTTTTATACCAAGTTTGAAGGAACAATGATCATGTGTTTAATAACAAAACCATCATATTTCAATGTGAGGAGTTGAGATGATATCGGGTATCTAATCTGCGCTTGAGTCGCTACCTGGAACTGCTCTGAACAACCGAGTCTTTGTTAGAGAAAAATGTTGTTCCCCATCCTTTAAATAACGAGATATAAACGACAATTTCGATTTGTAAAAGGTCGGCTATTCAGAGAGATAGTTTAACAGTTGCCGTTTTTAAAGGCATGTGGCGATCGTTGAAGGAGATATCATTGAAAAGAAAGAAAACAATGTTATTGTATCAGATCGCGAAACATTATTGAATTCCTAACGTTGAGAGTGGATATAAACTCTGTAAGTTGATATAGTTTATGATTACTTCACCTGATCGACGTGCTCTTGGATTATAACCTTAGACGAGCTTGGGGCATTCTGGGCCTGAACAATTTATTAAAGTGTCAACATTATAGGCTGCTGACATCTCCTAATTGCTTAACCTTGAATCAACGTTTTGAATACGAAATAATGAAGTATAGCGTTCAGTCATCGCATTCAAACCCCAATCAGAAATTTCAACTGAAACATTGGCATAGGTATTTCATATGGAAAATCGACCTTCCTCTGCAGGTAGTATACGTATATTTTTCTATCAGTAGTTACATAGTTATCAGGCATTGGAAGACCAATAATTTTTATGATCAAACAGTAACGTAGAACCACAACGCGCGCACATGTACGTCTGTGTCGCAAGCAGGTACAATCTCTTGATACAAAACCTAAGTCAACAATGTTGTTAAACACCATGTGTTACCAAGGGCAGACGATCATTATTTTCACTATATTTTGCATATATATATATATATATATATATATATATATATATATATATATATATATATATATATATATATATATATATATATATATATATATCTATATATATATATATATATATATATATATATATATATATATATCCAAGCTGAACTCGAGACAACGTTTCACGCTCCCAGTGTCAAATTACCCAACAGGCAGAGTAGGCACCTCCATATGGGCCCCACCCCATTATAGGGGTGCTACAAGTGATCAAAACAATGGTTAATTGATTTGACGTCTTAGGAGATACTTTGTAGTGTGGAAGGGGGGGGCTAGATTTGCCTAGGGTCCTCCACATGGTTTAATCCGGCGCTGCATGTTCCAATCGCACAAGGACTCAGTGGGGTGCCAGTGCTATTACAGACCAATTAAAACATAGTTTGTGACCATATTACACACAGCGTTTATACGTACACCTTTGGCAAAAGAAGAATGATTCGTTTCCAATTAATCCACGGTAAAAAAAAATCAGCTCCAGTGGTGAACTATTTAGCTATGTACTGACCTGGAAGCATGTTATGCAAGTCTGACCTTATGTTAACTAACATCTTTCTCAACAAAGCTATTGAAATAACACGTGATATGTTAAGGACTTCTAAAAAAAGAGGTTTAAAACATAAATATTTTGAGTAACTGCAGGCGGGGATAGCTTGTAATCAAATGTCTCATCGATAAACTCCTGCACACCTTTTAGCAAACGTTTCGGCTGGCGTTGAAATCAGAGTGCAAGCTCAATGTCGCCAAGGCGTAGCGTTGCTGCTTTAAGACGCAGATACCACACACGGTAACACGTTGGGCGTGTGCTGAGATATCGCTGAGATCCTAATCAGGCGGTCTAAAGAACTGGCTGGGCTATCTCACTTGGTGCACGGGCTACTCTCAAATTGAATACATATCGTAATTTTATTTTTTAGCTGCTTTGCATATTGGTAAGGCGGATGTTATTCATTTAAGAACGCTAACTCGAGTCTAATGGTTTATGGTCATCAATTATGTTTCAGCAAAGTTTGTTTCAGAAACACTATATTATACAGTACACCCTGACCTCTGGACCGTTTGCGGATAGCGCCGCTAGCTCTGACATATTAATGACCACTGCGCAAAAGAAAGCCCTTTGTATAGCCTATCATCACACTGAATGATCAAACTCTCCAAGCAGTGGACAAGCTTACCAGCCTTGGCAGTGATGTTTAGTCCTTATCGATGCCAGAATTGTCAGAGCAAATATGATTTCAAACAAATGTGTGGAAGCCCAGATAAACCAGTCCGCAAAACACAATTCTACGTTCTAGAAAGAAAAAAAAAAACATTGGTTTTGCTGATTCAGCTGTATGCATGCAAATTTTTTTACAGTGCACAAACTTAATGTCCAAATATTATTAACGATTTTGAGCGGGTTGCCTGAGGAAACTGAGAATGGTAAGATGGGAGAACAAAAGTCACATACACCTGAAATGGTTAGGTCACTTCGTCATAATGTCAGATGAGCGACTACCAAAGAAAATCTGCTACGGCGAGCTGAACGAGGGAAAGCGATACAGAGACATGAGAAGATGTCTCACGAGATCATTCCACTTGGCACAAGGTCATTCCACTTGGCATAGTCTCATCTACACTGGCCATACAGACTATGGGCTGACCAGAATTATTGCAGACGCAGTGCGCAAGTGTAAATCTCAGAACTGCAGTATCTCCTCTGCATATCAGGAATGCTGATGTCCGGTGAGCTATAAGCAGTTGAGGGCATAAAATGACCCTATCAGCAACTCACGTTCCCACAGAAGCCAAACCAGTTAGTGATGTCATAGTCATTTTAGAACTCGAAGGACTAACAACATTATTTGTATACCGGTAGCAAACTAGGTATGTGAAAGTAAAAATAAAATCACTTGATAATCGCGCTATGAAAAAAACATAAATAAATTACCCATGTACTGCCTATTTAAATCAATATGCTCCATCAACAGTCAGTCTTCATCAGTCAGGAATATTTTTCAATGCAGCTAAGTTAAGGCCGGATCAGGACAAATTCTTCCTCTGTTTGGAGAGGCATTTCAAAAGACCAACATATAGTAAAGGCATAAAAGCAAGATGTGTTCCGGTTTGAGATTTAACTAAATTGTTTGGCATAACACTAACAAAAAAGTAGCATTTTACAAGATAATATTAAATAAAAAAGACAAAGTAACATTACTTAACAAATGCGTAAGAACCTTGTTAATTATTAAGTGCTACATGACTCCTCGTGTCGCTTTGGAATAAACGTAAAATCAATCTCAAAGCTACCATCAGAATTAGACGCTTTTTAACAATTTGCTTTATTGCACGATAGTTGAATCGTAACAGATCGTTTGGTTTTATCGCTGTAACATAAATCATTTTTTTCAAAACCATTAATCTTAACGAGGTTAGATAAAGAATTTCGATAACTCGTTTGCAAAAGCGTCAGCAGTCTTTTATGAGCATTCTTTAAGTGTCAAACACTGAATGATGTTTATGACTGTGCACATATGGATGTTGTTGTTGATGATGATGATGATGATGATGATGATGATGATGATGATGATGATGACCAGCAAGTTTTGTTTTAAAGCGCGAGAACTGCAGTAGCCATAGGCAAAATATGCTTATGGCATGGTTATGTGTTCATAGTTATTCGTCCGTCCGTCTATGAACAAAGTTTTATAATACAACTACTACGAATTACTTGCAGTATTGCCTTAAAACTCGTCATACGTCCTATTAAAGCATTACTACTTAGGAAACATTCCCGAAAAAGCCAAAAAGATTCATTATACTTACTTTTTCACTTTCTATAATACTGCAACAGGAATCAACGTGTGCAATGTTGAGTTTCCTCTGACTCTTGGCACCACATTTTTGATATCTGGACATTTATGTTTGGGTGTAGGTTGCAAAATTAATTTACTATCATTTGGCACCACTTTTTTGATATCTGGACATTTTTGTTTGGGTGTAGGTTTTCAAAATTAGTTTACTAACATTTTCAGCATGTGCGGAGCAAATCCTATTCTGAGGGAACTGTGTGTGTGTGTGTGTGTGTGTGTGTGTGTGCGTGTATAATTTCAATTTTTAACATAGCTTTAAAAAAAATTTCAGTCATATTACTGCAATATGAACAGTGTGGCAGTTTATAGCAATGTCTATCACTGGGGCATCATACCGCAGACACCAGGCTGACCAACCCTAACACTAACCCCTTCATGCTGCGCGCCTAGTGAGGCAGCTGTAAGTACCATTTTAATAAGTCTTTGGTATAAATTAGCCGGGGTTCGAACCTGCGAACTCCTGAATCCAAGACGGACGCTCTAAACACCAGGCTACTGGAACGATCACAGTTTGAATTGATGTAATCATGAAACATGAACGTGCTTTCAGCAGGAAAAAAAATATGGCTACGACACTGGTTGATTTGAAAATCTTGTTATCAGTCAAGATTATCAGATTCAACACTCAGCTAGTAGAAACAAAAATGGCTTTATCATGAATTCATGGAAATTCTTTTGGTCCAGGAGTGGCAGCTCCTTGGAAGGACTTTTTCATTGGTGTTTTTATTTGTTTTTGTTCCTGCTGCTGCTGCTACTTTTAAATAGAAATCCAGTTTTCCAAGTCTGAGAAGGTTTTAACTATTTGAAGCAGATAATGGAAAAGGGGAGTTGGTTGAAGATGTGTACTGGGTAATTGGATTCTACACATTTTAACTTTAATTGAATTACATTAGTTGTACCTTATAACTTTAAATGCTGTATATTTGCTGTTTATTAGTGTATACTAGCTTATTATTACATTTGACTAGTTTTGAAAAAGAAAGACATGGCAGGCATAATTCCATAGATATTCATGATGTTTCCATTTATTATAGACCAAAGAAGTTTTTCGGCTTCATCATAGGTCATTTTCTGTTGCAAACCTTTCTACTGTTACATCTCAAAGAACAATTGTTTCTGTGTAGAACCTATGAAATACTTGATGTCCTGAAACCACAAGTTTTACCAAAATTTGCATTTTCTTTTGTATTTTGCAAATATGCCCAAAATTATAAGCCAATGGAGCCACAATTGTTTTAAAAAATATATGTTCCAGGGGTAAGTTCTTAAATGATCAATACAAATTCAAAATGATGTGCTATGTGGCTCCACTATGTGTGTAGAATTTTGACATTTGTTATATTATAATTATTATTTCTAAGCCACATTTTCTGTTATTATTTTTATTATTATTATTATTATTATTATTATTATTATTATTATTATTATTATTATTATTATTATTATTATTATTATTATTATTATTATTATCATCATCATCATCATCATCATCATCATCATCATCATCATCATCATCATCATCATCATCATTATTATTATTATTATTATTATTATTATTATTATTATTATTATTATTATTATTATTATTATTATTATTATTATATTTTGATTTGTTGAAAATATTATTCAACAGTTCAGAGCAGATAGCAGTTTCGACAGAACAGCTTGTCATCCTTGAAGCCCTATGGCATAAGGGGATGACAAGCAAAGGAAAAAAGTATAGCCCTTTCATAATGGAGGCTGTGTAAAAATCTGGATTGAATGAAAATGTGGTGAAGGTAAGAGTATTTTGTCATTATTGTGGTGATAGATCATTATAACAAAGAAGTCGTTACAATTCTTACAAAATTTAACATGTAGAGTTTTCGATCAATAGTGTTGGTGATGTTTATATTTCTTATAAATTAATGATCTTTAAACTTATGAAAAGAGATGGAAAATGTTCGGGATGAACTGATGAAGACACTAGATGGGCAAACCCTTTACAGCTTCGATCAAGAAGTATACCAGAAAACAGATTCAACGAAAAATAATATACTTCGAAAGCAAACTGACAAACTGAACAATTTACGCAAGAGCAAAAAGAAAAGAAGTCAACAAGTTGAAAAAAAACAACAACTGGAGAATATCATATAATCCATAAACAACCAAAAAAAACAGCAGCTGAGAAGCATCAGATTATTACATCAACAGAGCAAGTTACGGCAAGAAGGGAAGTATTCAAAACGCAAAGAAACAACTGCAAGAAAGATGAATATACATATAACACCTCCTAAAACATAAGTAACCCAAAGAGTTAACATAAACAGGAATTTTGAAAATTCCAATAGTAATCAACATAATGAACAACAGCAAAAAAAAAAAACAAAACAACTTGACTCCCTAGTGCACAACGAAGATGTACGCAGAAGCCATAAAATTGGGGGAATCAGAAACAATGACATGCGAAAGACATTAACAAACGTGGTTAAGATTCTACAAGGAGTAATAGAGACGACGTCATAAGACAGAAAAATAGTAGATTCAAAAGATTCAAGAGTAGAAGAAAGTGGAAGATCGAAAAAAGCGAAAAGAAAAACAAATTAAGAGAAGTAAAGAAACCGTATTAAACCTCTTACGTAGAAAATTAACTGATAATGACTATATATTGTTCGGCTAAGGGCTAACATTTTATCCAAAACCGAAATATCACGATAGAAGTAAATTAGCTGGAGAAATTTTTAACTTTTCTAGACGCTTAAGATTAAAATAATTTTTTTTATAATAAAGCATACAACAATGAAGAGGTTAAATTGGATTGTTTTCATTTTAAAAAGAAAATATGTTAGTGTAACACAAGTAAATAATCTTTTACACCACTTAGTCGACGTGATTCGTATTTAGATTTTTATATTGACGCAAAAAAGAAAGAAATATTACATTAGATTCATCAAAAGCGATATTATAGTAATATATCTAAGGAGGAAATTAATTCTTTATATAGTCTAATGAATGACGACAGTATAGTGATTAAAAAGGCTGATAAATCAAGCACTATTACTGTTATGAATCGATAAGATTATGTTAAAGAAGTTGAACGTCAATTAAATGAAGAAAAATAATACCAACATATTAAAGAAGACCCGTCAATGGAAACTAAATCAAAATTTTCAACATGCATTAATGAGATCGCTAAAACTAATAATTCCATATATGAAGAATTTGATATTTTCTTTCTTAACATACGCACCTAAATTTCATTGATAGTGTTTTACAACCTTTGATGAAATCACTTCCTTCATACATTAAAGATACGACTGATTTCATTAAAAGTTGAAGTCTATTCCACAGCTATCTGATAACTCAATCTTAGTATCATTAGATGTAGCATCACTGTATACCAACAGATGGTATTGAAGCATGTAAATATTTTCTTGATAATCCTAATAATAGCACATTGTCTAGTGAAGATATTTGTAAAATAATAAAACTTATCCTGGAAAATAATTATTTTCAATTCAATAATAAGAATTACATCCAAGTAATGAGTACAGTAATGGGTAGTCTTATGGCTCCTTCATACGCCTCTCTTTTCCTGGATAAATTATAAAAAGATTTCCTTCAAAATGAAAAGTTTAATCCATCTGTCTGGTTTAGATTTTTAGATGACATATTTATGAACTGGAACCATTCAACTGAAGAACTGGAGAAATTCATTAATCGCCTAAATCATTTTCATCCGACAATTAAATTTACGTATACTGCATCAAGTACGCATGTTTCATTTTTAGATGTAAATGTAATTAAAAATATTGGTAACACTATTTTTACAAATATTCATGTCAAGGAAACTAATATCCACCAGTATGTGGAATATTCTTCATACGATCCAATGTCATGTAAAAACGGTGCACCATATAGCCAGGCTAAAAGATACCGACGCATTATTCCAGATGATTGTCAATTAAACAAATACGTTGAATGATTTAAAAAGATATTTCTAAAACAGAAATTATCAAACACTTATCATTGAGTCTACGCTGAACAAGACCCGTAATCTTACTCAACATGTGGCTTTAAATACAGCAAATTGTACAATGGAGAAAAATATAGTTCCTTTTCCAATATAATACAATCCTTCATTACCTAATATCTTATAATTAATAAATATTGGAGTCTCCTAAGTTTATCAAATAAAAACAGCGTAAAATCACTTTACAACAATAAACCTATTCTTGCTTATAGGAGACCCAAGAATTTGCTAGATTTTCTAAATAGAACTAAACATACAAAAAATAATAAAAAAGACAATTCTCGTCATCTAAATCTAATAGACACCGATGATCTCAATGTGAAATCAAAAGAGAAAGTAGTTCCTTTAGTAGCGCCAATCCAAAAGAGACATTTTCTATACGTTATAACACTAACTGCGTATCAACTGACGTGATTTATTTGATAACCTGTAAAAAATGTAATATGCAATATGTTGGACAAACACTTCAAGTTTCTAATAGAATGAATAATTATCGCTTTCATATTATAAACTATAAAGATCCTCAGTTTTTCTCTAATATTTCTACACATTTTAATACCAATAATCACTGTCTGCTCGATTTTTCTTTCATGCCAATAGATATTGTGCATGGAGACATGAATATACTCATAAAATAAACTTATTGGATTCAAAAATGAGATACTTTGTATCCTAATGGCCTTAATAATAATATATCATATAAAATTGTATAATTTTCTTTTCAATTGTTAAATTGTATATACTTTATAACAATATAAATTGCATGTATGACTGTTTGTCTCTATTTTATTTTATTATTTATAAATTAATTAGTATCACTTGCATTAATTTTATCACTGCTACTGCAAACCTTGAAGACTGAAGTGAAAATGAAAGTGCCTCATACAACAATATCGATTAATAATATCAATCTCAAAGTACTTATAGGTGATCATAAGACACTCAAATTTTAGATTTTAGTCTTGTTCAATATAACTTAGTCATTTAACATCAAATGATTGCATCTCATTTAACTTAATGTAAGGTCTTCTTTTTATAAAGAAAAGAGTGTTTTTTGTGATTTAACAGCATTTTGTTCAGAACCTGATAGGCTATATGAATAAAACTCACAATGACACAGGTGAGGTATTATTGATCTTTGACTAATCAGGAACCAGGGACTCTCTATAAGGAAAACAAACGCTACAAATGGATATTGTTACTTGTGGAATAAATCTTGCCGTTCCCATGGTTATTGTTACTTGTGGAATAAATCTTGCCGTTCCCATACTAAGTCACGTTTCTAGTTGATATCTAAGTACTTAAGGTTTGTAATTGCCAATACATCATTTTATAAGTTTTCTCTTTGGAATGCATAATAATTAAAATCAAAATATGTTATAATTCAGGATTGTATTGGAAGCACTTCTAGGAAGAAGAATAACAGACATTACTCTTGCTCAAAAGGTTTCTACAGCAAAGGTGTCTTCTGATAGAACCTGGTTGTTAAAAAGCAAAGGTACAGTTGTGTTTACTTCATTGCCTTGTTAATTGTCAACACTGTAATGCTTAAATTGAAATTGCATTGTGTAAATTCTATTCATTGAAAAACAATTATGCATTTTTGGTTTATTTGTTTGCATGAAACAACTAAAGCTTTGATTAAATTTTGAGCATATTAGTAAGGGGATAGAATATAAAGTTTAGATATTTTTCATAAACACCCATCAAATGAAATATGTTCGCTGTATTCTGGAAAAAATGGTTTAATATAAAAACAAAATATAAATTTTTGCAAAAAGTGAAAAATTTTGTGACATATAACATCAGTCAGCGGTAATTAATTTTAAAATGGGGAAATACTTTTGCAAGGGTTACTGACTGCAAAATATAAGGCCACACTTACTATACCAGAAAAAAGTGTGTAGGTTTCCCCTTCCCCTTTCCTATAGGAATAATGCTCTGAATTGTCCAATCTGCTAATTCCTAATTGTTTTCTCCATCTCTCTTTTATTGACATTATCAAGCTATTACATTTTTCCGGTAAATGATACAACTGATAATAGTTCTCGACTCCTCCAGTCATGCACTGCATTTTTTCGAAAATCATTTTAGCATGTATATTGACATCTGTTAATCCAATAACTATTTTATCTATAAAACGTTAATAATGTTCTCCAATTATATTGTCAGTCTCTATTGTGTTTGGTATTTAACTTGTTCTGAATCAGCCCTACCTTTGGTAAAATTTACTTAATGCTATAGAAGCTATAAAGTAGATTATTCTATAATCAAAAATAATAAAACACCTATTTGATCGAAGACGCTTAACTGTAAACAAAAACATGTTCTGTTTTTGTCTCTCATGAAATCACAGATATGTGTATCTTGCTTTATATGCACAGCTTTTTCGTACACACATACACACTAACACACTTGTACACCCAAATACAAATCCTGACTTTATATCTTTTAGTAACACATGTATATATTCTTGTTAAATGCATTTTGTATGATTTTATCGATTTTCAGATAAATTTTCAAGTATTACTGAATGGGCATCCAGGTGGAAAGGGCTTCCACAAGAAAAAAAACGTTATGTTTATGAGGCACGCCAGATACCTAAAGGAGCTGTTTGTGAGGAGCCCAAGAAAGCTAGATGCTTTCTGCTTAAAAAGTTGGATGATCTTGTAAGTCCAATGCAAAACGTATTGTAATCACCTTTTTCATTATTTAATTTGCATTTAGACTTTATAATTTTGTACATAGATTGCCAATGTGGTAACTGTTTGCACGATTCTATTATGCTGAAGAAGTGTCGTGTGCATAATGATCATTTATTGGTGGATACAATTTGCTTACATGAGTCATTATGTTTCATAAATGACAGGTCCTCACTAAATTTTAAAGTTTTTATCAGCTTTGACAACACTGATACATGTTTTGGATTTTTTAGGATCACTGTAGTTATCCATAAAACTATCAACCTGGTCCTAGTTCATGAAATAGCTATTTTCATGTCATGCTTTCCCCAGACCCTGTCCAAGTCCAGAAGACTCTTTGTTCACTAGCCCAAAGTTTGCATCCATGCAAATTACTTTTGTAAATACCTGTTTAAAATTATTATGGTAATTATTTCCTCATTCAAGAAGAAAACCATTTTATGAATGAATATGGATAAAAAATGAATAATTCCCTGACGTTTTCTTCTATTTATTTTGCACTCCATGCTAAAAAGTTCAGATTTGCTAGCTTAAAATGTATTATACACAAACTGTTGTCACAAAAATATAAGGTAATGAAGTCAGTCAGAAGTGGTTTATATAAATTAGTAACTGTACATACAAGATTATCCAGTAATTAGTAATTGTGGTTTATATACAGTAATTAGTAATTGTGGTTTATATACAGTAATTAGTAATTGTGGTTTATATACAGTAATTGTAATTGTGGTTTATATACAGTAATTAGTAATTGTGGTTTATATACAGTAATTAGTAATTATGGTTTATATACAGTAATTAGTAATTGTGGTTTATATTGTGATATTAAATTTCGAAAACTCGCATGAAATATATCAAATGAGCCATAAAAATATTTTAAACTAATGTAAACAATTATAATTAAGGGCCAAATAAAATCATCAAAATCGCCTGAAAATTAGAAATATTATCTAAATTCTCCATGTCACTTAGCCAAATTACTAATTTGTATTACTATAAATTAAACTAAAATATAAAATTATTACATTTGCAAATTTTATTTTAGAAATCTACATGGCCAGATGGTAGGCATTTTCCAAAATCTAACTGGCCTGTGTGATTCCATGCCCTACTGAAAGTTGTGGCATGGTAACGATACTCATTAGAACAGTCACCAATAATCAGTCTGTATATATTTTTTACCTGAAACAATGAAAGTGAACATTACATTTAGTGACAATTAAAAATAAAATTTAGTATTCTAACCTAAATACTTGTAAAAAAGACTATATATACTTTTCATATCAGCTTTAAAGGTATACAGTAGTTGACAAATGAAGTATGAAACATAAGAGATTACTACTAAATGTTGCAAAGGAACAATACAGAATCTTCAAAACACAGCATCCATGTAACGTATTCACTTTGTATCCTTGACAGGTATTATCAATGATTTATACTCTTATGTCAAATGTTTATTTATTTGCCAACAATTTCAAAATACTATACTAAAATACATTTTTGAAAATGCATATCAGTTGACAAACAAAGGTTAAATTTCTTCAAATTTAATAATGTTTTATAATAAAATGAAAAATAATTTATTACAATCTTTGACTTTTACGATGTATGGAGAAATATAATAATAATGTTATGAAATCTCAGACAATATTACCATGACAACGTATATATATATATATATATATATATATATATATATATATATATATATATATATATATATATATATATATGTACCTCTCTTATGTCATGAATTTTATATTTTTTCATGCTGGAAAGAGCATCACAGAAAGCTCTCAGTGACAGCTGGTCCTCTGACTGCAACATGATTCCTTTAGGTCCCTATGAATACCTACTCTTAGTAACTCTGGTGTAGCAGTCCAAAGGTCGTATCACGGAATCGTCACTTCTTCTTTTCACAGTGACAAAGCTATATTTCTACTTTGTGCTGGGTACCTGAAAATAAACCTTATGACACTAAATGTGTTCATTGAATGAAGCTGTCCAACAGAAGTTAAATGAACCATGATAGGTCAAATGGACCAATGTAACGATGCCGTAACAAAGGTAATGTGTCCCTTACTGTCACGATAAGGTATAAAATGATTGCGTACTAAGGACTACTAAGTGCCTGCACAAATCTGTAAAGTGATGCTTGAATGAGCAATAATTATGAAATTATGCCAGGCAGCCAGAAACAGACATGCAAATTCAAGTTTTCATGACAAAAAATACACAGTTGTAATTACCGGTAAGCTTAATCACATAATAAAAAAAAAACATGTATTACCCTGAATATTAAAAGTAACATTATTCAATATAGTACTTATTAACATAATTTTAACACAGTGTCATTCCTAACTAAACTTAATTATTGTATCACTGGCAAATCTATATTACTGTGCTGCAGGAAAAAGACTTGAAAAGTTCAAGTAAATCATGATTATTTTAAGGTGACCATTCAAGGAGTCAGGTCAAATTAAAAAAAAACCTGCCTCGTTAATAATGGATCGTGTATGTCCAAGAATAAAGTGCTATGTCTGTGAATATTAGGTTACATGCAAACTTGTATAAGACTGATTTTCTTTCAGGCAAATAGATGGATAAAGAGAGAAATTTTAGATACTTACCTTTGCAATCAATAACACATAAAGATCTTAAATATGAAGACGCACAAACTTCATGATCTTTTCGCCTCAGAAGATCTTCTGACCGAACCACAAATGGAACGAAGAGTCTATCATGTAGGAAAAACAGAGAAAACATACATTACAGTATCTGAGTACATGTACAAATATATGAAAATCATCTCAATACATGCCAATAAGATCCTTACAAGAATGCAAAGTTTCTTGAAATAAATAGGATCCTAAGGTCCATTCGAGTCAAATTATTGTGGCTTTAAAGCCCTTACACTTTATGTAGGATATATTCTAAAAGAAAACATTTAGAGATAAAATTTGCCACCCATGTGAAAATAAGTGGGTAGGTTTCTAATTACAGGGAGTGTGTGTGTGTGTGTGTGTGCTTGTGATTTGGATTTTTATTATAGCTTTAACAATTTTTCAGTCATATAGCTACAATGTCTGCAGTATGGCAGTTTTATAGTGATGCCTAGCACTGATGCATCATGCCAAGGTCATACAATATACTGTCCCACCCAGTCACATTATCCTGACACCGGGTCAAGCGGTCCTAACACTAACCTATTATTGCTGAGCCCCAAGCAAGGCAGCTGTTAGTGCTGTTCTTGTAAGTCTTTGGTGTGATTCAGCCGGGGATGGAACCCATGGCCTCCTGCATTCGAGGCAGATGCTCTAACCTCTAGGTCATCGGTGTGGTCTAGAGGAAATATTTCCTGAAGAAATACATGTAGGACTTGCACATATAGTGCATGACTTCATTGCATTTGGTTGAGTTTTCTGTCAAATTGTTTGAAAATTAGTGTAATCTCACATTTGTGTACCTTACAAGAGGCATTATTTCAAGGAGCCATGTCTATTTTATCACCAAACTTTTAACAAATAACATGAAGTTCCTGTAAATTACTATGGTAAACTCATCCAACGTTCTATCTGATAACAGATTTTATTGTTTGATTATTATTACATTCCCATTCTAAATTAACATTTCTACATTTCAGATACTGTAGAATAGAAATAATGGTGCATACACATTCACTAGCTCAAGCATCTTTCTCAAAAATATTTGAACAGATATTTGCAAAATTGTATTTTCTATCTGCAATCCTACCAATTCAGAATGTAAGCAGTGTGATTACTAGATTCCATTGCTCGATCAACAATTGCTCCTGTTAGTGGCATTAGATGCTGAAAGCCAGTCCCAATTGTCATAAATATTAATTTCAATTCAGTTATTTCATATGAGCTCTAAATTCATAGGAAATGCATTATATTAGCCCAGCAGTTATCAACTTCAAATCCATAAGTATTCATTATCAAGAAGTGAGACATCTTGTCAGTCTTTAGGTTTTACTTAAAGCGCTATCAAATACAAAGCAAACTAGATCAAAGAGAAGCTTGCCACATTTACAGTGATAAAATCATTCATTTTCATAAGTTAGTGGACTTGACTAATTGTCAGGACAATATAAGAACTGCTACAGATGTTGCTTTTAGTGCCTTATTAGAATGAATGCTGATGTTTAAGTGTGTACAATAAGAAGCAATGGTAAAACTTGGGGGTAAACACTAAAAATGTCTAAAAATCTGAGACACACACTGCTCTTTAAAAATGAGCCAGGTTTACAAATACAAACAGTTAGCAAATTAATTTATCTCAAACTATTCATGAAGGTTGAAATTCAATTACACATCATGTGGATGAATAAAGTAAAAAAAGCAGTTCTTGCATAAATGATTTTCAGGTTGAATGAGTTAAGAAATCTAGTTTAATATTAAGTCCGATTCTTATATTGAACAACAACTATAAAAATAATAATAAATCTCAGGAAATACAAGACACTATATTAAACAGTTTACAAATAGTGTCAAAACAGATAATACATGTATATGAAGTTCATATTTGGTGTTAGTAACTTTAAGTAAGTTTTCTTCATCATGGGATTAGATCTTTTGAACCAATGAAATTGCTTTTCATTAATATTATGAAAGAAATAATTCAAAATTGCCTTTCATATGATTTGTAATATTTTCAGTAATATGCAAATTCCTGACAATCTATACTTTATTGCAAAATATCAAGTGATGACATAGAATGCAGTAAAACCTGTACAGTATCAAAAGAACACAAATTCTGCCAAAACAAGTTGTAAGAACGGCAACCTATAAAGATAACTGTCAGTCCATTAAATAATCAAATAGCATCATTTACAAAAAAGTAGTCTAGGCATTCCTGAACAGTTGTCCAATAAAAACCCCTCCATTATTTCAAGTTACTCCTTCCTGGGCAAAATGTCATCTGACAATAAACAATTCAGGCAGATCAGCCAATGAATATGGGATGGAGGACAATGACTGTATTTGCATAGGTAATACCGATTCCTTACTGTCACCTTAGCCCTATGTATACCAAACTAGGGTGGTTGATGATATTTTGCATGGCACTTCAATTCCTGAATGCAGTCCCTGTAATAGTTTTAAGGGCTGGGGAAGAGGGTGTGTTAATAATAAGGGCTGGGGGAGAGGGTGTGTTAATAATAAGGGCTGGGGGAGAGGGTGTGTTAAGATAAGTAATGATTATTGTGTGGATCTTTGTATCTTACATAATCATTAACATGATTCTGCAATATGATGTCAGTCTACCTTCCATTTTTGGGGAGTATGAAATAAAAATAGTCTGATGGAACTCGTTACAACACATCTGACAATAATAAGCAATTGTGTTATAATCGAGACATCGGATTATTTCATGTTCCTCTCTGCAACACTTGCTGCATCTTTGTGTAGCAGATGACATGTTTTAACCCTTGCATCCAAAAAGTTTACTATTAGAGCAGATCAAGCTTCTGCCAGCTCTTTTGTCTTCGGCTCTGGTATCTTATCAGGGTTCTCTACCTTAAAATAAAAAGCAGTAATTTCGCAGAATAGACTGCTTTTGTAAGATCAGTTATCATGCTGCATCTAAGAAATAAGTGTTCATGACATTATGATGTCACTGTTATATCACTTTTGACAAAGGTGTATTAGATCACAATGACCTCTGCATGAGATATGATGCAAACTGACCAACATAGTTTTGACTTAAGTCTCTTTAAAAATAATGAAAACTTAAATTTGTAATAACATTTACTAATTGCAATAAGTGTAAAAAATATAAACAACCAAGTAAACAAAACTGTAAGTTTGACATCTTAAACACTTATAACCTAAACCAATATAACATCAATAACCAAGTCATAATGGGAAATATCACAAGCATCCTCCTTTTATTCGGAATTTAAGAATATATTGACGATATTCAAAATGTAAAATTTTTAAAAATTTCTAAATACTAATTCTCTCGTTACGTTCTCAGCAATTCAGGGCAGGTTACTTTTCCCCTTTTGCTTTTAGGTAGTGACCTTTGGGGATAAATATACAAGCAAGTCTTAGTAATGCAAAGAAAGGCAAATCAACAAAAGCATTTTTAGGTCAGCTTGAATTGCTTAGGATCTAACTAAGCAGTGTATATGTATATTTTATACAATTAAACTATCATCACAGAACTGTTTAAATGCATTTAAATTTAATTACTGACATTAAGTCAAAAGTTTACGACATAATTCTTCCTGCTTAAAAATACAGTTTCTTTTTCATAATACAATCAACTCAAACAGTGCTTACAGGACAAGAATAGTTGTATACATGTTTAAAATTAGAGTAAACATACTTGATTACACACTAACTCCAATACAAAACTATAATCTTATGTAACTTGAATTAGTCTGAAAACCTATATTGTTTTCAGTCTCAAATGCAGATTGCTGATTAAGCTTATTCTGGTAGGTAGGTGTTCTCAAAACACCTTGCATATTTAAAAAAGAATTAAATTAATTCCAAACATGGGAGTACACCAGTTATTTCACATTATTATCTATGGCCCTGCAAGAATTATTACCACGATATAAATAATCTTTAAATAAGCAAAATACCCAAACTTTTCAGCAGCCATCGTTCTTGTAAGTTTTGATGTGGGAAAAAAATTGTTTTCTGTATTTTAATAAACTGTCACAAGTAAGGACATGTGGGAATCATTACATAATTATTCATGTAACTCTAAGATTGTCACTAGCATTTTAATAAAGACCTTGCACAAATTCAAGTAATTAGAATTTCAAATTGTTTCATATCACTATATCAAAAAACATTTTTCTAGTAAAGCTAATAACTTGCCTACAATCTAACTGAATTAGTTGATGGCTTTATCTATGTTCAATACACGCAACCTTTTTTCTGCCACTAACTTTTATCTGCATTATTTGTTTTCCGATATATTTTTGTTCTTCATTTCTTTTTGTTGGACTTAAATATTGATATAAAGTTTATCATAATACAGAAGCACAGCACAAACAGTTGTTTTATGCTAAGAAAGTTTCTCACATCCTTGTAAACTTCCGGAAGTTTTGTGTATGAAACAGTCATATATGTCTTGGATTATGGTAAACTATTTACCATCTATCTTTGCAATAGATAATAGCACATAACCCTGCAGGTGAAAATGTTTGGTTAGCATCCTTATATATATATATATATATATATATATATATATATATATATATATATATATATATATATATATATATATATATATATATATATATATTGGATTATGGTAAACTATTTACCTTCTATCTTTGCAATAGATAATAGCACATAACCCTGCAGGTGAAAATGTTTGGTTAGCATCCTTATATATATATATATATATATATATATATATATATATATATATATATATATATATATATATATATATATATATATATATATATATATATATATATATATATATCTTACATTTAACTACATCAGTTGTACACTGTCATTATACAAGTTGTACAAGATATATATCTTACATTTTACTACATTAGTTGTACACTGTCATTATACAAGTTGTACAAGATATATATCTTACATTTTACTACATTAGTTGTACACTGTCATTATACAAGTTGTACAAGATATATATATTACATTTAACTACATTAGTTGTACACTGTCATTATACAAGTTGTACAAGATATATATCTTACATTTTACTAAATTAGTTGTACACTGTCATTATACAAGTTCCAACATGATTTAGTGTTACTTTCTGTTGAGCATCATCACATAATTGTCTTAAGATACTCTTGTATATCTCAAGTATGTACACTTACTCTAAACATCCGTGCCCATTTAGACATTGACTACATTTTATAGCTCTTTTTCCATAAATATAATTTTTGTAAATAAACAAAACTATATGCATAAGAAATTACTTTATCACCTGATGAGAAGCTTGTAATGATGAGTCTGAGGAACCTTGACTGCTCTCCGGTTCATTGGCAGTAGACTATAGTCCATTGAATGAACTGGTGTGGGCACAGATGAGCTCCTCGACAGCGAAAATCTTACATATTCTATTATTCTTCTTGATCCAGAATACACAATATTTTCTTCACTTTTGGAAACTTTTTTTTAAGAATCGAACTATTTTTTGATCAGTAAACAATTCGAAGAATTCACAATAATAGTTGCTACTTGTAAGCTTCTGATAATATCATGCACTGTTTTTCTTCTCATCATATTCAATACAGTGACGATCTTTTCCAGTCATTCTAATAACTTTTCTTTTTAACAACAATATGTGCTGCCTATATCCTGCGATCTGCATGGGATAAACATCATATTTTATCAATGACATGACCTATAGTTTTGCAACATGAATATTTTCGGTATGCCAGAAAATCCTAAGTTTTATAAATTGCATGGATTATTTGCAATTACTTTTGTTTATTGTATATTTAAAAGATTTATTTTACGAAGGGGTTGGGGTGGGTAGTAGAAAACTAAACTACTTATATCAATACAAATTTACAATGATCTTCCAAATGATAATTAGTGTACATAATTTCAGCCTAACATATACTCCAACTAAAGGCTATGCATATCGATGACATACTTTCATTTATTATACAATTAGTCATAAAGGCCAAATCCACTACTGTAAAGATATAGCTATCTCTAAGAAGTCGATTTTATCTAGACCTAGTTGCGAAAAACAATTCTCAACGACTCAAGGCATACAGGAGTCTCTACATCTTTGCTTCCTGATCCTACGTGCGCTAACTGCTATTATAGGTTAAAAGAATCGAATTCATACTAAGATATACAAGAACGCTCGTTAGAACTACGCTGATAAAATTCGCAAGACGCTTTTTTGAACTATTCTGACAAAATTTTCTAAATAAAGTATTATTCTCAGCATGAAAATGGCGGTGAGACTGTTAGTGAAATGACGCGAGAGTAGACGATTCGTCAGCAGAACGTTGCCTTGAACAGCTTGACATGATCATTTGCAGAGAACGGTATACCGGGTCAAGTGATAAACAGACTGACATAGTAGACACAGTTCCAATTAAAGAGAGTGACTCCAGTCGTATCGGGTAAATGCCCCTCTATAACTTTTTGCCGAAAGTTGTATTTCAGTAGCAGTATATATTATTCGGGCGTTCTTAACATGTTACAGCCCTATCATTGTTTCTTCCATTATTGTACATAATAAACATATTTTGGTATTTTGCAATTCGTGACGCTTTATTGGTACAATTTTTAAAGGGCGCCATTTTCTTGTGCTGGAAGATATGAAGTGCATGACTTCACACAATCTATTTTGATAATGGACACGGGTGTTAAACACGCAGGAATACACACGGCAGCCGGGATTTGTGCCAGCATCCCTCGCGTGTCAAGCATACTAACTACTGGGCAACGCGACGCGATTTTACTTTGCTATTTGGTAAAGGTTTCCTAAATAAGTGTTTTGTTTTGATGATTGTTTTTTGGTAATATGTCGCCATGCGTCGTCAATGGTTTATACCAGCGTTGTTTGCTTTGACTTGTTGTAGCATGCGAAGTCGACGGTCTATAGCAGCATTCTTTTTTTTTTTGCTTTACTTTGCAGAATGTTGCCATACAACAGTTTATACTAGTGCGTTTAGTTTATTCTTGTCGAACATGGGACGCCACCATGTGTTTCAGAGATAACGTAATATAAATTTTCCGAATTTGTTGTACAGGATTTAGTTTTTCTTGCAAACTATGCATGCAAAACAAGGCAACTTTTGTTCTGATATAATTATTGACGAAGCCTAGAATGCAAATACCTTCAATCCGAAAAAAATGTCACACGTACGTCTTTATCTCCATCGTAATCCGTGTAGTTGTGTGTTAGTAGAGATGCAGATTTGTTCTCCATCAGCACTTGTACTGAATGCAAATAAAGAAAGAGCTTGGAGGATAATATTACACATGGATTTATATTGTTCACATCAGACCTGTATATGTTTCTTACAAGTTTTTATTCAAAATGTTGATCTCTGACATATTTCTATCCAAAATGTTGACCTCTGACATATTTCTATCCAAAATGTTGACCTCTGACATATTTCTATCCAAAATGTTGACCTCTCACATATTTCTATTCAAAATATAGACCTCTGACATATTTCTACTCAAAATGTTGACCTCAGTCTGAAAGAAAATGTTATGTAAAGACTTCGTATCCATCGTTCCTTCATCGATTAGTTAACTGATAAGACAATTATAATATCGTATTTAGGAATACACAAGTGAGGATAAAAGATCTACATGACTAATTTGTGTTATATATTTGACAATCATTTCCATTTAGGATGAATCGAAACTACAAAGAAAACTTCTGGGTCACAATTTTAAACTGGATTGGGAGGGATGCAATTTTTTAAAAAAAGGAAAAAATTCAAATTAGTTGAAATTACAGTTATATGCAATGAATGTTATGCAATTTTACATAATTTAGGCTTTGATACAATCCTTACGTAGTACACATTTATTTATTGGAAGTGGTTGTAAGATTCTTTGATACAATATAAAATGCAGAGTTGTGACTTTTGGAGTGTATGTTCCTATATAAACGATACAGGTCCTTACATCGTGTATTTTAGCCTTAATCGTCTCACAAATACACTAATTAATGTATTGAATGGCATATATTTCGGACTTTATTTATGATGTAGATAAATCTTGTTTTTTTCTTCTTGTTTTTCTTTTACAACTGTTCATCGTAACATTCCGGATCCGTGCATAAGCCGTTCGCTAGTAGAATCTGTGACATATCAGACCCAGGGACAGTTATAACAGGTAATTACTGCAATATACCCATATGAAAACAGACAGAATTAATTGCATTATTCCAACTTGCACTAAAATACCTTCTTATTTGACATTTTCATTGGCCTACATTGTAATATTTAGGGGTTTCTTCTCATCACTGTTATAGTAAACATAGATCATGGAACGGAAATCATCAGAACGCAGAGAGGAAATTTAGTTTTGGAATGACGCATTTTAAAATGTTGACGTTTGTAATACTGAACATATATGGAGTTAGACTCACCCAAGCGGATTCTGAAGATATAACAATGCAGTATTCTAAAATCACTCACATTAAATTTAGAAATAAATATTTACAAAGATTTGCCTCAAATAGAACATTCAACGAACACCACGTGCTAACGCAGAAAGGTGCAAATGAGAATATACATCGTATATTAATAGAATGTATATTCACAGAATTTTCCCCAAAGAGAAAACTAAGTCGAAAATAATTACGAATCGGCATGTAATATTTATATGAAACAATTTCCAACTTGATTGAAAAGTGTAATTAGTTAGCAAAGAGACAACTATCATTAGTTAGAATATATAATTTTTCTAATCATTTTAATCGTTCCAAGATACGAAAGACAATTCGTTAAACTACTTTAAAGAAAAGAATAAAAGAGATTTAAAAAAAAAATAAATAAAAATAAGTGGCATGAATTCTTTGTTTTGACAATAAGCACAAATAAGTCTTTTGCTGAAACACAATTTTTGGTATCGCCTTTCTTGCAAATTATTAACAAGAGTCTATCCATCAAAGGGATTAAGGTTTATCCGGACGAAAGCAATTTCTAAGAATTCATGATAAGACCATTTCTTCCATTTAACTGTAAATTGTTAAAACAATTACTTGCTATGGTACACGTCAGGTATGTCAGATTTCCACCGTTTTTATTTAGGACAGCATTATAATTATTTTTGTGTCGTAAAGGTCATCATTTCAGAGACAGTAGTCGTGGCAGCCATATTGGATGAACAACTGGCACTATTTTCTTTTAAGATCAACTGGGTGTCAGAAATTTCCATTGGTGAAAACCACATATTGATAAAGCCATCTGTTTGGGATACCTAGAGATAACACTATTTTCATTTAAGACCAACTGGGTGTCAGAAATTTCCATTGGTGAAAACCACATATTTATACAGCCATCTGTTTGGGATAGCTAGAAATAACAATATTTTCATTTAAGATCAACTGGGTGTCAGAAATTTCCATTGGTGAAAACCACACATTGATACAGCCATCTGTTTGGGATACCTAGAGATAATATTTTAAAGACGTGACTTTCCATTCAGGAATATCATGAACATGATTTTCAAGATGGCCGCTATTGGGCGGCCATACCAGATGTCAGATCGAATTTTTGTTTTCGCTCAAGACCAAATGAACGTCAACAGAAATCTTCTGTTTTGGCACGGCTGTGATAACAAGATTTTTCGGATGGTTACCCTGGTGTCTATACTGGATGTCAGATTGGCACCATATCTATTCAGGACCAGCTAGACATCTTAAGAAGTATTTTAGTCAAATCACATGTTGATATGATCTTTGTAGGAGGAGTAGCGATAATACGATTTTCAAGATGACTGTCATGGCAGCCATATTGATATCAGATCTGTACCATTTTTACTTGGGTCAACTAGACACCACAATAAGTTTTATGATGAAAACATCATGCTGCTTTGACAATCAAGATGAATAGAAACAAAGACCTTCCGGTAAGCTCTTCTAGTTTGCATTAAAATCATATGAAAAATTTATTTGGCGTCTGTAAGCACGTTGTTTTCAAACTTACACGAAATATACGGCAGCTATCTATCTGAAAACATATCCGTTTCTATATCAAGACTGTAATTGGATAATATTTCACTTTTGTTGCAGTCCAACTCGAACTGACATGTACTATAAATACCATCTCACTTCCGTTGGCTAAGCGCATAACATATTACGTATTGTCCCACCGTACATCCCTGGGCTAAGCGCAAGATAATGTACAGTCCCACAGTAACTCCTTTGTCAAGAACACGATAACAATCTGCCTTATAGCACGTGTTAACAAGGTGTCATTCAAAGGTGTGAAGGAACTGGGAGATTCTCATGCAGTATACTGGTATATTACTGCCCAACAATCAATGTAATAATGCACTGAAGCAACAAGTCCAATAAAGGCTTTTCGAAGTATTACCGAAAGGTTTGAATCGTAAAATTTGTCCCCAGAATTTTTGTTTTTGTTTTTGTTTTATTTTTTAATTGAGATAAATTGTGATTTTGTTAATTGCGGAAATAACCTCGCATTCTTTCATTATAGTTGCATTCTATCTTCGCAACCATTGCTTTTACTTTTTTCTTTTGTATTATCTATCCATTCATTGTCTCACCGAATGCAAAACAATACCGTTGCTCACATTAATCACATACCATATCTTTTTATTGATGTCGAGATAGTAACTACACTAATAGCTGCTAGACGCAGATCTAGTCTTACCGTAAGCCGGAGCAATAATCCAACTGTATTTTAACATTGTGTTTGCTTGCAGCATATCAGGACTCAAATGCTTATATTCTTTTAATGAAGTGCCTTCCGCCATCACACGGAGCCCCGAATGACCGAGTTGTCTAAAGCATTTACCGATTACTGCCATCTCACCTCTGATGTGAAGGTTAATCTCTGGCTTGGCCAGTGCAAGAATCTAACCAATACCATCCAGTGGGTCGATGGTTCTTACCCGGGTTTTCCCGGGTTCTTCCTCCGCCAGTATGCATATCCTATTTTGCGCTGAGAAAATGCATTAAACGCAACAGCGACAAACCATATATGCCGATGATTCGGCATCGCCTTGGTAGGATTTGAACCCTTTGCTCTTCTGGGATCTTGTCCAATACGATAACCACTGGACCATTGCAGATGTTTCCCTATATTTCACATTATCTTGCTTTGAAGTGATATAGTCTTGATTTGAATGTTGCGGAAGGAACATATTCCTATCTGAATAAATACTTAAAACAGTATACACATCATAAGCATTTGATACTCGTATTTGTTTTCATTTATTTATTAAATTTAAGTTTACAAATTGCGTTTCCATGACGATTCGGAAGTCTAATTTTTATAAGTTTGCACAAAAAAGCTCTGTCAATCTATTGGTGGAATGATAGTAGTAATTAGTAGGAATGAAATCTGAACGAATAATGGCACATACTAAATCTTGCTGACAGCGAGTGCTATTGTACATATATTTAATGGCTTGGCATGGAACAAACCAAATTATTTCCCCAAGGTGTTATGGACAACCAGGTGTTCTATATCCTAAGGCTTTTGCTTTATTACCTAATTGTACCACTCTCTTTCAATATCTGGTCAGCAAATTTCGTCTGTAGGTAAAACACATCAAGTTCATATGAACGTTTGCTATCAGGCTCATTAATTGCGTAATATTCCAAAATGCAAGTGACGCGCATTACGGCTATGTAGGCAGTTTTCACGTGAAGTGGGACTACTGCTATAATTGTTTAAATGGAAATAGAAAACTATGATGCATTATAATCAAACAATTGTTCTGAGTATAACAGGGTAATCGACTTTTTTTACGTCACAAACACCTCCATGGAATTTCTGGATCCGCCCCTGTCTTGTATTTTATAGGCAAGGAAGCGCTAAGGACTATACATTAACAAAGTGTAAAGATAAAGCGTCTCGAACGTCTTGTTATTTTTGGATTTGAAAGCATGAACCTGATGAAGGTGAAAATTACATACAAAAAATAACCATATTTGAAAATTCATACCTGAGCTGATCTCAATTTAAAACATTAGCACACCCAATGGTAGATTAAATGCAGTTGATCCCGCATTGCGGTGAAATGGTCATATTTGCTAACGCAGCTTCAAGCTCCAATATATTCCAATAGCTGCCATTCGGACCACCTCGGCTTTTTACGAAACGAAAATTTACAGCAGTTGCAGATTCGATTCACGTAATTAAGTTTCATTTACAAATATTTGATAAATCCAATCGTGGACATAGCATCAATGTGTTTCGAATGGATTTTTGTGCGAATAAATCCAGCAAACAAAATACACGACTTTTCAGTAATACTGTATCGACACACATCCACAGCGTATTTTTTTTCTCCCCAAAATAACTGGAATGGGTATCTTTTCAATTTTGGGGTGGGGTTTGGGTTTGGGGACACCTTTTCAATTGTTCCAGGGCGTCCTATAACTTTAATCAGGTTTTGAGAACAGGTAGGGAATATTGTCTATATTTTGTTGTTTATATAATCTGTGTTTGATTTTCCGTTAATTATCAATGCATTAAAAACAAAAGATAAGTCAAAGTACGTGTTTCAAAACCCCTTTTTCATTGGTGTGTTTAGTACAAATGTCTCATACATTTAGAAAATATGCATTTTATTTTCATCCATCACGAAGCCTTTGCTATGGTTTTAGTTTTCAAACATTATCTAATATCAACACGTACTGCATTTAACCCACACATATGCGCATAGCAAGCAAAGATGCATCCGATGATTTCTTGATTACAGCTTGCAATGGATCTAAAAATCCACCATCCTATGATAAGACAAGGTAGTATAGTGTCACACCTTAAATCGTTGTAGCCTAGACATTGTTTGCGGGGCTCATTTCAAGAGGATTTTCTCAGTAACGATTCTGACCGACATTATGAGTCGACTAAAGAAATGGTAGATTGTGCTATCAAGGTCAAGTCTCATGGTAGTGGATTAATCCGAGATGGGGATAGTGCAAGTAATTTAGATAAATCGGGGATAAATAAAGCTTGTGATTATTGGTATTAAATAATTATTATTAGTATTAAAATCCTATATATTTTGATCACAGATTATGCATTGAATTTTATCGTTGGTGGTACTTGATTATGCTGTGTATGTGTATGTGTATGTGTATGTGTATGTGTATGTGTATGTGTATGTGTATGTGTATGTGTGAGAGAGAGAGAGAGAGAGATAGAGAGAGAGAAAGAGAGAGAGACAGACAGAGAGACCAAGATCTGGTATAGCCTTTATTTACCTTCTTTTAAGTACAAATAGAATCAATTTCAATAAAATTTTTGAAGGCTTGTGGACACTTATCTTTTGGGAATATAAATTCGGTTTAACAATTTTTGTATATTCATCAGTAACTTGACACCGGTGAAAGTGGCTACATATGCGGTATAAGATTATAAGCGAGCAAGATATTGAAATATTCAACTTGTTCATGGCATAGTTCATTTGTCGATTATCAGTATCTTTCTTCCCCATTTGTAACTCGTATTCAGTCCGTAATTTAAATATATTTAAGTAATTATGAGAGGAATTTTCCCCCAATTAATTATGCTTATGGTTCTAAGGAAATGCAAATCAGAAGTCAGATTTTGACATATGCTTTAAGCTTATGCATCAAAGCACATACTATTAACGTGCTCAGGACTTAAGTTTCTAATAACCTGATCAGTTGCAACTTCTGAGGTCATGTGTACCTTTAATCGTCACAAATAAATTTGTTGTGAAACCATGTATTTTTTTTCTACTATAACCAATTGTACCTACTTAGTAGAAAATATGAGAAGGAAATGAGCTGGCAATGAGCTGCCTGAACTATATTTGTATCATATCAAATCTGTCCTTGAAGTAAGCCGATAAATCAATCAACCCGTGATATGTGCCGATAATGATGGATAGTTTTGGGGGCTGATTGTAAAGTACATAAAAATCGCTAAATAAATATGCTGATATGCGTAATGTTGCTAGATCGCAGAGTATAAACGTTGCAGACTATTAATCATTACGATAACAATCTCTCTGTGTCTCTCGCTTTCTCTCTCTTAAAGTTTTAAATGTGCTGGCGGGAAAGAAGTTTCCCTATATAAACCTCCAGAGCTAAATTTGAGCTTATCCCGAGGGAATTGGATTTGTAAATTCCTGCTCCGTCGGATGCTTATACTTTAAACTGAAAAAGGTCGTTTGTAGTTATATCGTAGTGATTCACCTAATGCCTAGTAAATTACTTGGTTGTTGAGAAATATTTGGTAGTATCTTTGCTTTTATGTTTATTATTAATTTATTTTGTTTCATCTGTAGTGCATTGGTTTGTCAAAATGATATAAAACCTTTTCTTTGTATGTTATAATTGTACAGCGTATACAGGTTATGAACTACATAAGTGTGATGGTATGGTTGCGACAATATATGTTGTGTAGTCCACAAGTGTCTGAGTGAGTATTCTTTATTTTCTCTTCCCTGGTTGGTTCGTAAGCTTTCAGTGCATGATAGGGAAGGTGGGTGTTTATGGCCAATAAGTGACATGTACTTCATGACTGTACTTCCGACTTTACACCCATCAGCCCTTACTGGTCCCTTTGCTGGTGTAGGTGTTGAGGAATCAGGGTAAGTATTGGTCAGCCAAGATAGATGACGACTCATGTAGTTCCACCAAGATCTTTGTGATCATCTACCTATGGACGTTTTAAATTTGATATTGTCTATAGAACCACTTATATTACCATAGTTGAGTGAACTCCACATTGTCCCCCATAACTACTTAGATATTTGGAATAATAACAACTTAAAGATAATGTTTCAAATCCAATGTTACAAGTTCTTTTAAAATTGGTGGAACAATGATCAAGGTAGACAAAAATAAATCATCTTGTAATTTAATTCCTGTAACTTCGCTTGCAATTTGTCTTAAAGTTTAAACCTTTTATTTTTTTCACAAGTATCTTAAATTCTGTAATACATTATTCCGAATAATATTTGTAAATGTAGCTGTAGTTTTGTGTCATTATTTTTGTAAAAATATGTCACTGCAATTTTTTTTTTAAAAAAAAATTAATTTTCCGTCATCAATCAGCGTTTTTACAGAACCAATCTGGGGGTCCGATCTATTTATATAGCTTCTCATGGTCTTAAACTATCTCAAGAAGGAGCGCAATAATTCAGGATTATAAGAATTGGTAAATTCATATTGGTCATCCAACATTGTCACAAAGAGCTAAATGGTAACAGGAGGTAGGTTTGTGTAATTCCACGCACAGCTGGATTACGGCCTTTGGGTCCCTGGGCACAGCCAACATAGGGGCACATAGCTATCATACCTTGTCATAGATATGGTTACAGTACTATTAACAACACTACCTGTGAAATCAGACGATAATATTCGGGGCCCATTGAGCATCGGGGACCCTTGCTGTGAAATCAGACGATATTATACGGGACACTTTCAGCCTCGTGGGCCCTGGACAAGTTGCCCACTTTGCCCTATGGACATTACATCTCTGATTCCACGATTTAATGAATAGGCGATATTAACCCCAAAAGGTGTCTAACAGTATCAGCACAGGTTTGGTGATCTGATTTATTGGTCTACCTTCAAAGCTAACTCTCATACCATAACAAGTCCTACATGCCAGTTTTCACAGAAGAAGGTGTGCGAGGCCGGATTGGGACTAGAACCTATGATTTCAGTAACGCTAGTCAAGTGCTCTACCACTTAATCTATCTAAACTGACCTGCTTGATCCGTTCCTACTACATCAATGCCCCTGCTTTACCATACCAAGCATACCTACCTACTCATTCGGATCAACCTCAGTTCCATGTCGGCGTAGCAATTTACAGAAAACATAAAATTTGTTCGTCATTTATATCAATCACAAGAAAAGGTGTCGCAATGTACATATTAGGAATAACCCGGCTATTTCAAGGACTGGATTTACTGCGATTGAAGTTACAAATGGACAAATAGATTCGACACATCTGTAACTTCTTGAGCCAGCCATGTTTGGTAAATAGCTGAGGTGGTACGAATGGCAAATACAGGCATTCATTTGAGGTATGATCCGTAAGGGCTGCCTTGATGTTCTCGGTATTCTCATAATTGCTTTGATGCGACCTTGGCAATTTTCCGTTCCTAGCCTCCTGAAACTTTTTCCCATCATTTGCTTACCAATAACTATACCGTCATTCCAAACGACTGGTGAATGGACATGGTAGGGGAGGAACGAGTGGCTATCAAAGGAAGAATGAGTTCAGACCTGTGTCAGTTATCTTCCATACCCAGCAGCACATCTACAATTAATTTCTGAATCTATAAATCGTTGATTCAGACAAATATGCCGAAACAGAAATTGATTGATATTTATTATGCAATATCAAATGCTGCATCTATTGTGAATGTCCTTGGTTGAATTGGAACACTCTTCAGAGAACACCTTCTAGACAGTATCATAAATATCATATACATGGTGTCTCAACTATTCCAGTTGACATGACAGTGAAAAACGTGACAGCACAGGAACTTCCATCTGAAATAGTGTTGAAAAATGATCTTGTTAGAGTGAATAATATTATAAATGGAATGGACACATTTGCTGTTTGTATTGTAATTTGTAACAAATATGTTTCTAAATGTTATCGGTTATCAAATTTTATCACAGTCAGTATAGTTTTCCTATAGTGAGTGCAGTTTCATATTGTTGATATTATAACATGTGAGCATATCCGTTTATGTGATTCTGATTGGTCCAAAGGAGCCCATGAAATTACTATGCACGATGTTCTTTTACCGATTGGCTGGGATCGTGGGAAAATGGTTTTAATCCCGCCTTCTATAATGTTTTGCTTTGAATGAATATTTTTGGCGGCCATTTTTTAACTCGACTCGCGAAAAAATTGAGTTAAAATTATCTCAGCTGTCTGATTATGGATATGTTACCTCCACATGGGTTTGTTATGTCATATTTAACAATATCGTCATCAGAAAGATGGCGTAAGACTACAAGACAAGAACAACAACAAGGAGTACAACTCAGGGTTAGCTGGTGTCGGAGAGCTATATCTGTAATATAGATATAAAATCCCCCGTATATATAAGCGTGGTTTAAATGTTAACTTAAAGAAGTAAACGAAATCACCTCTGTTCACAGAATAATCTGGATATGAATGGGTCTCCTAACTGACATAACTTTTATCCAACCGCATCATCTTTACGTAACATAAATGGGATGTAAATCCAACACGAAAATAAATTTGATGACGTCTTCTGTACATTCTATTTTTCAAATCAAACACTGGAAATATCCGGTCACAAATGCATTGCAGTAAATGTGGGAATTTTTGCATGCGGTAATCCTATTTAATATAAAAATAACAACAATGTAACATTTAGTTATGAAAGTTACATTTTATGCTACACGTGTACTCTGCTGTCGGTCTACTGTACTGTGTACTATATCAAACAATGTAACAGCATCACATCGCATTGACATTCTTGTTTTGAAAAAGTATTTTATCGTTATAAAATGTTTTGTTTATTTGGATTGAAACTTTTTAATTTAATTTATAGTTTGGAAAACAGTACAATCATTTTTTTTATAACAGCTCATTTTTATTTGTGACTATATTTTATGCACAACAAATGACTGGTGCACCTTCTGTCAGAATGAACGAAATTTTTCGTTCTTCTTTCTATGTAAATAATTTCCACTGAAATAAAAACTATGTGATACAAAGAATCTCAAATGGGTAACGATGTAATATTAAATTTATGAAACTCGCTGAATAATGTCCAGCGTTTGCTCGCCAAGGCTCGGAAAAAAGTGGACATTATTGAACTTGTTTCATAAGTTCAATATTAAATCGTTATCCGTATGATATCCTCTATTTATCAAATAGTAGGAATCATTTTCCTATAGTATGTACAGTTTCATATTTTCGATATTACCACACGTTAAAATATCACATTATGTGACTCTGATTGGTTCAAAAAAGCCCATGAAGTTATTTGTATTGTGCGGTATTTTCTTTACTGATTGGCTGAGATCGTGTGAAAACGTTTTTAAACCCGCCTTCTGGAATGTTTTGATTTGAATGAACATTTTTGGCGGCCATATTTTAAACTCGACTCGCAAATGGAATTTGAAGAAATATTATATCGGCTGTCTTAACATGTATATGCTACCCCCACAGAGGTTCATTATATCATGTTTAACAATATCATCACAAAAAAGTGGTATAAAACTACAAGACAAGAACAACAATAAAGAGTATAACTAAGGGAAAGCGGGTGACGGAGTGGGTGTGCGTATATTAGTAACATAAATAGAGAATCCACCGTGTATACAAGTGTGATTTAATTGTTAGCTTAAAGAAGTAAACAAACTCACCTCTGTTCACAGAATAATCTGGACATGAATGGGTCTCATAAGTAACAGATTTTTATCCAACAACAGCATATATGAAATGTAAATCCGACACGAAAAAAATAATTTGTTCATGTCTTCTGTACAGTCTATTTTTCAAATCAAACACTACAAATATTAGGTCACAAATGCACTGTAGTAAATATGTGAATTTTTGCATACAGTAATCCCATTTCACAAAAATAGCAACAATGTAACGTTTAGTTCTTGAAGACACATTTAAGGTACACATTTACTCCACTGTCGGCCTGTTGTACTGTGTACCGTATCAATATGGCAGTATCACATCGCATTGATCATTCTGTTTTGAAAAATGATTTTGTTGTTATAAATGTTCTGTCTCTTCGGATGGAAGCATTGTCTTTGATTTATAGTTTGTAAAACAATACAATCTACTTTTATCAGTTCAGCTTTGTTTGGGGCTATTTTTATGCACATCAAATAAAAGGTTTACAGTCTGTCAGAATGAACGATATTATTCGTTCATCTATCTATTTAAACAAAAATTTCCACTGAAATAAAAACTATGTAATAAAAAGAATCTCAAATGGGCAACGATTAATATTAAATTTATGAAACTCGTTGAATAATGTCCAGCCAAAGCTCTCAAAAGAAAAGGTGGACATTATTAAACTTGTTTCATAACATCAAATTCAAATCATTACCCATTTGAGATCATTCATATATATATATATATATATATATATATATATATATATATATATATATATATATATATATATATATATATATATATATATATATATAATATTGCTTCAGCTCGCATGTTGGACTACTTTTCACGCGCAACAATTGAAAGGTGTGCTGCGTCTAAGCCGTAATTACATTCTATGCAGAAAAAAACATTTGTTCTTCTCTATGGAGAATATTTCATCACTGAGCAAAAACTGAGATAAACATAATCTTAAACTGGGATTGATTTAATATTTAATTTAAGAAACTCGTGAAATATTTCCTGCGTTTGTCTCCAGTGATGACAATTGTTGGCAATTATTACATTCGGTGTTATATCCTCTATTTATTGCATCATCAATACGACGTCACTTACTGCCAATTGTGTCGCAGAGCTGTTGGATAAATTGGACACAAATGCGACTTCTTCGACTTATTGAATAATGAAAATTAATAAGTAATTTACGATCCGCTGTAAATCGCTTTCAAGGGTTTTCTGTCCAATGTGAGCTGAATAACTGTGTCGCATGATAAAATATTTACCGCCACCACACGTTTTTCGATGAAGCTGATAAGTGGAATCTATGTAATTTAGCTATTATTTTTCGGACAGTTAGTAACAGGACGCTGTTGCCTATACTTCAATTTGTAATTACTCTTTCGTGAGAACAACATATATTTACCTGTGTGTAGAGCACGAAAATTACGTCATCGTGTAAATTTGTGATTTGGATTTTTGGATACCTAATTATTAATAACTATTAATTTTTTTTTTTAAAAAAAAGAAATATTATATCAGTTGTGCACCGATCAATCTTTAATGGTCGTAAATTTACGACCTGCCGTTCATCGGTACATTGTCTTTCTGCTTGATATTACAATGCTATTTGAAGCAAAGGTAAATGAATGTACAAGTTCACTTATAGCCAATCATTTTCCTTATGTTTGAAGTGAAGCAAAATATATGATTTTGAATCAGTTTAAATTTCCTTAAAAATACGGTAGGGAATATATGATGAATTGGCTCCTACAATTTCCACTCTAATTATCTTTATTTTTGGATTCACATTTGTGTTTCTGAGCCCTATGCAACAAATGCATATCAACCTATTATTTCTCTACGTCTTTAGATTGTTTTGAATATTGAAAATTCAAAATGATCGTTTTGGAGGAAGTTAAAAATTCACAAGCGACCATCCTTAAGATAGGAAATATATGCGAACCGCTATATGCATATTTTTGTCCTTTGCATCTCAGTATTAAATAACTCTGGGAACCGAGATTTCATTGCTATCATTTATTTCGTTACTAATGTGTATGCTATCTATGCATCTATTGGCACATTAAATGGACTGGTACTCATAGAAACCTGGTATAAGTCCCTTCTTGCAATCACAATTTAAGTTAGTGATCTGCAAATCACAATAAGAGGTCTGTGTCAGTCCAAGTCGAATTAAAGAATAAACTGATAGGAACTTTGGACATATTAAATACAGTTCCTGCTCTAGCCGATTCGTAAAAGCGTAAAAAAAAAAAAAATCCGTGGCAAATGTTGAAAGTTAGGGCATTACTCAAGTTCATTTTAATTATCCTATGTAGGTTAAAATACCACAGTTTACAAAAACCCAGGAGTAATAAGAAATTGTGTAATTCTGTCAGCATGCTTTTGGTCCGATTCGTAAAAGTGGCCAGACTGAATCAACATACTTATCACACACAGAATATCTGCCCTCGTGTTCCATTTCTTAATGATCCATCCCTAGGAGTTATATTTATCTTACGCAAGAGAAACAGGTTAGATAAGGATTTCATGGTCTGGTGCGTACGTGGAATTGATAAGGCTATATGAAGGGAAAATGATTTGTATGGTATCAGAATAATACCAAATGCGCCATATCAGTAAAAAAAATACCCCAAAGAACCAAAAAAGTAATAACCAGATGATTTTGATTTTCAATGTTTTCTGCCAGTTTAATCTGACAGGTTCGTTGAACCTGTTTAACTGGGCATTATGCACTTCTGTATTGATTATGTAAAAATGCAAAACCATTTTTGGTTTCTACCCGATGAAAGATTTACTTTTGATAAACACGTTTGCTCTCACAGCAGAGAAAACATTATAAATCCAAAAAAACATGACACAAAATCGCTTGAATGGAACCCAAATCGCACTAAAATCTAATTAGGTCATTAAAATAGGCAAATAAACATGTATAACCATAGCTAGCTCTGTTTCCCAGACACAAGCATTTTTTACGTAATCTTGCTAGCAATGTTTTATAAAAATTGAACTTTAGATAAAATGTTAATAACCATCACAATTACGTGAAAATCTAATCATATAATTAGCAGATGTATAGAAAACACCAACTATATAGGGGCCCCGAGTGGCCGAGTGGTCTAAAGCGCTGTCCGTTACGGATCACTGCCATCTCACCTCTGCGTGTGTTCGAGTCTAGGATTCGGCGAATGTGGATAGGTGAGAAAGCGTGCCAGTAGCTTCTCGTGGGTCGGTGGTTCTTTCCGGTGATTTCCCGGTTTCTTCCTCCACCAATAATACTGGCCGCCATGAATAGCCTATCGTGTGCTGAAAAATGGCGTTAAGCCCATCAACCAACCAACCCAACTATATATCATATACCTAGATAAGGTGAGTTATGCAGGCAAAGGTTGCTCGAAAAAGTATTTTAAAAAAGCTAAGTATAACTATTTGTACAAAGGCGGCATAGGAATAAGTCGAGATGGAAGAATAATTGTGCATAGGGACTACTCACTGAAAGGAGACTCTTTCACATTAGGACATTAACTCTCATGTGACACAAAAATGAAAGCATTTATTAACAGGACAAATTAACGTATTGATTTATGGGTGAATAGCAAATGAAAGATTCATAACCAGAAATTGCTTGAATACTTTATTTATTATTAATATTAATTAAATTTTTATATATTTTACCTTGAGTTTTTCATGTATTTAAGTTGTTGGCACCTTTCAAGAGAATTAGTCCTAATAATGTAGAGGGGTTGTTTACTTGGGTTTGAGTTCTGGACTCAGCCTTGATAATGAATTTGTTTACAATTTGATGTAATTTTCTATGAGTATGATTGAGTATTGAGAAATATGTCACCCGAGAATGAATGCCTAACTGAGCTGTAACAGAGTCGTAGAGATAAACATGAGACGAGAAGTGACCAGTTAATCCTATTCTATTCTGTTACTTTTCTTTGTTATTTCCTGTTTCCAGAATTGTTTAGGGATGTGTTTAGATTTAATTTGAGAAGAATCGTTTAATTTGGAATTATGATTCTCATATGACCGCCTAGACTAAACACTATTTTGAGATTATAATAAATTCATTCAAAGACGTTCAGGAAAATGACATTGTGATACATCACGGCTGTTGGTACTTCAGTACATTTAAAACTGTTGATACATCAGCACATTCAAGACATGGAATCCATTCAAAATTCTCTATCCTTTGTTTTTACTTTTGTTAGAACTGTTAGAATTAATGTGGATTTAATTCCTCTAAAATTTTCATTGTATCACTTAGAAAATTAAATTTGTTCTTAAGTTTTACAAATCTGTTTGGCCTTGCTTTTTCAATACCACAGAGTCACAAGTTAGGGGTAGAATATTCCACATCATAAAGATGATTAATTTAATTGGGGACGAATTACTTTGCAATACGTTTTACAATAACACCGTCACTTTTTCCCTCCTCTGATTTGAGCAGAACAACAATTTAAGGCTCACTCATACATATGCACGTACAGTCCAACCCGTTCTTCTCGAATCCAATCAGATAATAATGAATGTTTTAAATTTAATATGATTATCTTCACTATCGATCTTTGTTTAGTCTTGTCTTTTTAAAAATCAAATGTTGATTTTGATTCTAAATTGTTTGCCATTATAATTTTATTTTATTTGGTTGCTTACTCTTATTAGCCAATCAAATTATTGCTTGAGTTACTCCACCTAAGGGAGCCCCGAGTGGCTCATTGGTCTAAAGCGCTGACCGTTACGGATCACTGCCATCTCACCTCTGTCTGAGTGAGTTAGAGTCCAGACTCGGCAAACGTGGGTAAGTGAGAAAGCCTGCCAGTAGCTTCTCGTGGGTCGGTGGTTCTTCACTGGGTTTCCCAGGGTTCTTTCTCCATCATTAATACTGGCCGCCATGTATAGCCTATCTTGTGCTGAAAATAGCATTAAACCCTACAACAACAACCTCCACCTTCATTTCTACTTTCCAACTCTTTTTCGCCCTTTCAAGTCGCTATCGATTACTCTAGTTTGTCATCCATAACTTGTTCTTGATTTCTGCAGTATGCCCTAATTTCTTACGCTATGATTTCTCCTGCTCACACGATCTCTCTGTGTCTTACCTTTTGATCTTATCAGCTCACTCGCTCTCTGCATCTTACTCATCTCCAGCTTGATCTGTCATCTTTATTGTTCGCCCTATGGTCTTTCCATCTGTCCCCGTGATCTCTCCATGTTACCCCATGATCTATTCAGCTCGCCGTATGCTCTCACTAGCTGACCATATCACTCTAGCCCATCCAATGATCTCTTTATCTTAGTCGCAATTATTCAATTATTTACTTTTTCTCATAAATTTGAAACGATTCGGTTTTCCTCTAATTAAGATCTGACGCGATAGCAGATGCACAAGCTAACAGGTCCAAAATCATACATTCGAGGATAAGCACATCGCTTCCCCAAGATTGTAGTCATCATATGATTTATTTAAAATTTAATATTTAAGGTACAATATAGTTACTGCAATTTTTCATCGAGAATATTGCTATGTTGCTAGAATACAACGAATGCATGTCATACCATATTATTTAGCATGATGTTCCTGAACTTGGTGTCACTATAGGCTTCGAGAATTGAGAATGCTACTTTGATATGTGAAGACACTATTCAGTCTCTCGAAGTTAATATTTAACTAGCATTTAACAAACTGGATTTTACTTCAATTTATGATTTTTTTTTCTCTTCACTCATTAGTTCATTTTATTAGAGGCATACGTATACATTTTGTTAATGCCAATCTTATGATACGAGCAATTGTAAAATTTGGGGCTAGAATTATTCTAGTCCTAGATAGTTGGTATGTGATAAACATTGATCAAATCATACATATGACACCGACAGTACCACAAAACGTATTACACTGATCAGTTCATATGTAGGGCACTGTGTGCACGACAAAACTTAATACGTTGATTAACTTATACAAGTGATACTTGCTATACAACAAAACTTACTACCTTGATAAAATACCACGTGTAACATTGACCGTTAAGACAAAACTTAATATCAAATCCCACGTGTAACATTGACCGCTAAGACAAAACTTAATATCAAATCACACGTGTGACATTGACGTAAGACAAAAGTTACTTCACTGATCAAATCACACGTATGACATTGACTATATGACGAAACTTATTACACTGATCAAATTACACGTGTGACATTGACCGTACTACACGAACCATACATGACATTGATCATACTACACTTACCATATGTGTGACATTTACATTTCGACAAAACCTCCAGTTTTACACGACACGCTTCTTATGGACAAAATTTGTTTTTAAGAGCAACTTTCTCTTTTAAAAGTAAAAATGTTTTTAATGCTTTCTAAATATGATTATCACTATGAAATTCAAACAAAACTATATTTTACTCATTTAATTAGATACTATTTATTACACTTTATGGCAGATTTTCATAAAATAAAATAAAGTGTAGACTACGTTCTTGTACATGAAACTTTCTGAATAAATGACACATTAAAAATATTATAAGCAATCAGGCGTTTTGTATGTGTCCGGACAATAACATTAATTTCATCGTATTCAGTGGTTATGGCCGTTACCGAAACGACTTTAATTGTATACCCTTTATACAGGATATCATATCAACTTTTCTTTACAAGTCTGAATATCAGCGGGACATGAATAATGTAGACTAGTTTTGAGTAATCATCATTTATGCTATTGTAATAAAGCACGTTAAAATTACTCATCTAGTATATATTTTTCTTTGAAAAGTAAATCTACAAAATATCACCACCTCTTCCTTATGTCTTCAAAAAGGCGGTTGATTTTATCACATGTAAGCTTTCTGCGTGGTTACGAGCTCTTATAGAAATAATCGACTCGGTGAAACATTTGAGAACAGAGATATATGCAGTGATAAGTTTGCACCTACCTTTCACTCGAATCGATATATTATTTCTCACTTAGTACTTGTATCAATCAAAAACCTCATTGCTGATGAGCTCCTTCACGGCTCCACCCAATGAAAACAGCGAAAGCTGTTAGGCTTCAAAGCTACTACAAACACTGAAAACAATTGGAATACACACCATTTCGATTTTAAAAAGTAAGGTAAACAACGAGTCTAGTAAATTTTGTTTACTTAACTGTTAAAATTGTAAGTATTAACTTTTGAGCCAGTAAGTGATTGCCGCAGGCACGTGTTTAACAAGAATGGGCTATTCGTCAGAAGGGCTGAACAATAATTTCCACTGAATCAGAAGGAAAGGAACGTTTGCAAATGTAAATTTTCGATAGATTCGGATTGTGATAGTTGATTAGTGAATTTTCCCTCATTGACGAATACATGTTTCTTATAGTAACGTCTCGCTGTAAGTACCTGCTATCTTTAATCGAGCGTAACTATGTAATCAACTGTTTCATAAACCCCGTAGAGTAGTGGTTGCTCTGGTTTGACGGTTTGATGTCACGGCACGGTTCACTTTGACGACTAGATGTCACAGCGCGATACACTGACAGCTTGCTCTCACGGCACGGTACGCTTTAACGGTTTGATGTCACGGCACGGTTTACTTTGACGACTAGATATCACGGCACGATACACTGACAGCTTGATCTCACGGTGCGGTATTCTTTGACGGTTTGATGTCACGGCACGATTCAGTTTGACGACTAGATGTTATGGCGTGATACACTGACAGCTTGATCTCACGGCACGGTACGCTTTGACGGTTTGATGTCACCGCACGGTACGCTTTGACAGCTTGATCTCACGGCACGTTACGCTTTGACAGTTTGATGTCCTACATCTACGAGATCAACTGTGGAGTGAAACTGGGCCGCATCCTGGCACCAACACCCTTTTGCAAATTCTTCTCTCTACTTTTGAAACTGAAAACGTCTAGCTGTACGAGACCATAAAAAACGGTACATCAGTACTGTCCAACATGCGTCCCGCGGGAGGATTTTAAATGGCCCACCAGAGCTCGAGCAATTTGTTGTGCATTTTCATTTCATGCTGCGGCTCTCGGCATCAATAAAAAATGTTCAGTGCCCCATAGTGACAAAGAGGATGGACAGCACTGCGGTACATGATGATTAGAGATCTTTTATTCACAGACGATGCAACACAGGTTGTCCCAGCAAGAAGCCGGATCCAGAGCATTACGAACTGTCTGTCTAATGCACTCTGAAAGTTTTTCCCTCAGGATAAAGAAAATGGTTGTAATGGCACAATCATTGCAAACCGTAGAAGGTTCCAGCTTGAAATTATACTCTTTCTTTTTTTTAAATGTTTCCAAGTTTGCTACCTTATTTTGAAATTATGTGGTTCTGTTGCAAAAGTAAGATCAGAGTTAATATTAATGAAGTTTTTTATATTCTTATTTAAGCTATTTTATCGATTGATGAAGTTAAACTGCACCACGTATATGCATTTGTCTTTCAAGCCAGCTGAGCGAATTGCATGTAAGCAATTTTAACAATAGGATAGTGATGCAAATGATTAGAAAGTGATTGTCATTTCCTTGGCAAAAAGAGCATAACTTGTTTAGTTGAATTCTCATTTTGCGTAAAAATCTTTTGTAGGTAGAATTCCACATGTAAGGTTCATTTTGGAAAATAACTATCGTTTGTACACTTATTCACCAATAGAATATGCTTTTGTCCAGTCAAAATACTCATTTTTGTCGAAGTCAGGTCTATATTGTTTCTTTTGGTGTACATTGTTAATAAAAAAGTCGATACATTGTTTGACAACCTGATTTTGTTGAGTGAAAAAGTGTAGCTCAAATGACGTTGTTTGGTCTTTTTAAGATGATAAATGGTATTTCCAACTTTTGTACCCATAAATACTCTTTGATAGCAGGTGCTTCTAACTTCGTACCCTCAAATACTCATAGAGAGCAGATGCTTCAAACTTTTGTATTCTCAAATACTCTCTGATAGCACCTGTCCTTCCACGAAACGGTTATTTAAACCTCCAGAAATCAAATTTGGAATTCAATACCCAAACTAAATGTATCAAATCTTTATGGACATGTTTGTAAAAATAAGATTTTCCACTTAGCTATATCTAAGAAGGTATTCTAATCCAGTTTTTAAGTCGTCATAAATATTTTAATCTTAATCATTTTCAATTCATCTTTAAAATATTTTCAAGTACAGATTAGTATATTTTATTTTATCATTTATTTTAGCCCCATACAAAATTAGAAGCCATTTGAGTAAGTTTATCTATATTAGCTTCTGATAGACCGAGTAAAAGTTGTTGTTGTCCTGGAGCTTAAAACTCCATTTTTTCAGCACACGATAGGCTATACATGGCGGCCAGTATTAATGGTGGAGGAAGAAACCGGGTATCACCAGAAAAAACCACCGACCAACGAGAAGCTACTGGCAAGCTTTCTCACATTTGCACACTCGCAGAATCCTAGACTCAAATCCACGCAGAAAAAAGGTGAGATGGCAGTGATCCGTAACGGACAGCGCTTTAGACCACTCGGCCACTCAGGGCCCCGACAGAGTAAATAAAGTTACTCAAAGATTACCATGAAGGCAACAAGCCTCTTTAACACAGCAAATTTTTCCAAACGGTGTCAGAATAAGAACCGGAAATAGTGGGTCGGTGTCCGATCCTCCCCGTCAAAAAAAAATTTGAAGTACACACACAAACGAACAGTCACTTCTCACTTGAAATTTGACCATCTTTGTATTCTCACACGTTTTTTTGGTGTTATGCACACTTTGCGTAAATAGACCCATAAACTTTTGTTTTGGTTTACTTTCGAGGAAACACAGGGCCATTTTGAAATTGTGGATCCCACCTGCAGCACTTGATATCATCCAGCTCTGGAATTCTCTACCATAGCGTAAACGTATGTTTTATCTTTTATATTTTGTCTTTACAGTTTAATTATATTATTTTTTTAAAAATATGTCTTGAATGTAATGTCATACAATTTGAAATTGAGCTGAAAAGCATTGATGCTATTCTTTCCTCCTCAAAACCAAACACCTCATGCTTTATTTGAATGTTACTGCTAAGATTGGAGATCTTTGCACAGAAGTTCAATTTATCTGGAATAGCTTTTAATAAAATTTCAGTAGCATTCAAAATAATGAAGGAATATTCTGCATATTGGAAAACAACACTCTATTGTTACTTCTGTATTGTCGCCAACTAAGTACGAGAAGAAAGCCATGAAGTTTAGTAAAATTCAACAAATGATTTATTTCCCTATAATACAAAGTGATAATTTAAAAAAGAACTTAACAGTATTGCGAATTAAATAGCCACTAATCCTAAAAGTTCAATCTCAAGTCAAAAGTATTCCGAATAAATTCCAATAGCCTTGAATGTGATGATTCATCAATAGTCTTGAATAGGTTGTTGTGTGACGATATGCCACGTTAAGTGTCTCCAAAATCATTAAGTGGTTCATAAATTCTTATTGTTATGTTTGCTGTGTTCCTCAACTTTTTAATGATCAAACACGGCAGAGGCGAGGTCAATATAGGACTGTCAGAAAATTAAAGACTTCAAACCACACGTTTCGTTGACCAACAGTACCTGTCATATTCAAATAAATGTTAAAATTAGTCGCTCAGATTGCATGAGACTTGTTAGTGTAGTCAATGTTTATCACATGTTTGCGCTGTAACCTCTTTGTGATACCTCTTCCGTTTCCGGTTGTTAAAATGATACCAAGGGATGGATGAGACGCTATGAAAGCAATTAATTTATTTAAACTTTATCTGCCGCAAAATAGCAAACAATATCGTTGTCTAGAAAATATACCTTGAGAATGTTTGTAAATGTGTTTTTTTTATATGACTAGACAACAATTATTGTTTACGAAAAGGAAAATGGTCAATTTCGTCGAGGCTCAAGGATGGCAGCCAGCAAACCTGACTTGCAGCCACCTCGGCAAACATCACAAGTTCCGTTTTTGTTTTGTTTATTTGTAATTTTAAGGGTTTTTTTTCTTGTTTTTATTTCTATTTTTTTTTCTTGTTTTTTTTTTTTTAAACGATCACTTCTATTCAGGCATTATATCGCTCATGTGGTCTAGTAGTTAGAGCGTACGCATCAGGTGCGGGAGGTCGAGGGTTTGAACCCACGCTGAATCGCACCAAAGACTTATAACAATGGCACGAGCAGCTGCCTCGCTAGGCGTTCAACATTGAGAGGCTAGTCTTAGGACTGGTCGGCTTGCTGTACGGATTATGTGATTGGATGGGACATCATGCTTAATGTCTGTGGCATGATGCCCCAGTGCTAGACATCACTATAAACCACCATATTGCATACTTTGAATCGATATGACTGAAAAATTTTAAAAAATCAAAATCACACACATACACACACTAATTAGGCATTATAGGATTGCAAACTACAAGCAAGTTTAAATTACCTCCGAAACTGAAGAGCTTTACAATGTGAAAAACTACTCACCTCCGAAAATGACTTTTTGACTACGGCGCCGAGTGTCCAGCCCGACTGATTCACATACGACCTATCGTATGACGCTTAGGAACATAATAGTTATTCGAGGTTGGCAAGGACTTCCAGTGGGTGTTTTTTGAAGGATAATCCCACAATAAATTCCTTTAAATTCAGACTATATTGAAGAGAATAAAAGGTAGGGAAAATAATTACATATTTATTCTTTGGGGGATTATATATAAATTTCTGGAATTGATTTTAGATACTCTTGTTCATATATATACATATATATATATATATATATATATATATATATATATATATATATATATATATATATATATATATATATATATATATATATATATATATATCGAACATGCCTTGTATGACTTTGAAATACATCTTGAACAGTCTGTATGGTATTATTTCTGGGATGGTATTTTCAGTCTCTCTATATCTGATATGTAACATGAAATGGTCATGATTGTGTATGCTAATGATTACTAGGAAATTGAAACTGGCTAGACGATATGGCTTTATATTTATTTTTCAATATTAATGCATATCCTGAAATAAATAAATAAATAAATAAATAAATAATAATAATAATAATAATAATAATAATAATAATAATAATAATAATAATAATAATAATAATAATAATAATAATAATGAGGATGATGAGGACTGTATTTTATGCTTAAGTCCATAGACAAGAGAAACTCCGTCCATTTCATAAAATAGATATGCTACAAAAATCACGAAAACAATATTAGTACAACAGTTTATTCCAAACTTCAATTGTTAATGAATTACGACAGTAAGCAAAATGAAATACGTCGTTCGGGATTTTTTTTATTACAACTAGTCATTCTTCTTCTAAATGAGTACACTCTTTTTGTTGTCAAAATGCAAAGACTATTGATTGTGTTGTTTCCAAACGTTATCGACACACAAAGGGTTTATCCTAATCTATTACAAATCAAAATGGATTGATTTAACAGATATTTATCCTTGTCACTTTAGACCGTGTTTTTTTTTTCATGGGAGCACAATACAAATTCATACAATATGATTTAAAAAGCCAAACTTTTACATATCTAAAACATGTTTTAGAATACCATAAACATATTTACCCGTATGCAAATGGAACGATATTAACTTAATTATTACTCTCATGATAAAAAAGAAGGAATGACATGCCTTACTTTACATGCTCATTAACATAATCTTAATAGCTTTGGTAAGTAGTCAATAAATGTATTAAGGACAGCAAAACTGAAGTTATTTATAAATAGAACTCCGATGCTGCATCGATTAGAAGTTCATCAAATTTTACTTTAGACGTAAATGGGGATAGAACATTTCTTTGCCACACACCATGTTTCACACGGAAAGACATAGTATTTATCTGACCCCACTGTACACAAAATTATTGTTTGTAGTTGGAAAGCAAACTAGCGACATGAAATGCAACGTTTCTACCAATTAGCCTTCTTAGCATCTAAGAAACATACAAAAACTGGACTACCATTTTCGACGTAGTAATTAATACTTTCCTCGAAGGCAATTAGATACGCATCGATGAAGACAGGTCACCTAACGTATAAGTGGTTGCCTTGGAGCTCTATTTTACCTCTTCGAAGCAAAATCAGATCTAATGCTGGAGATATAACAGTGGCCATGGCAATAGGTCGATAACTGTTTTTATAAGATATGTCATTAGTTTTGAACTTGATTATTGACATTACTCTTGTGAGGTCAAAAGGAAGAAAGCCATTCACCAACATGATACTGAAGCAAAACATAGGTAACTCACTTAATCCTTCGCAAGAATAATAAGATGATCCACTTGAAGAGAATTAGGACCTAATGAACGACCGCTTTTTAACTTAGTAACAATATTAATAATCTTGTACAGATGAATAAACTAAGTATCTCCATATGCGGTAGTTTAATTATTTCATTATACTTTGTTGATTTCACCTTTAACTGACTTCCGTACTTCACAAAAATGACTTGCTGCATTGGATTAATATCTTTATGGCCTGTCACGTTACCCACAGTATATCATTAAGGAGAACGTTTTGCTGCAACTTCTGGCAACCATCCTTCTAAAACGAACCAACGTCTTTGCTGCTCAACTTCTTGGCAAATGAGACAACCCTGTGTCTAGATTCTTCAGTTTTACATAATCTTAAGGCCTACTTGATGGATTTCATTACCGTATGACATCGAAGCCATTGAATAGGCTTACCATTATCGCACCATGGGACACAATAATCTCCAACCTCCGTATGCAAATCTTTTATATAACACTACATAATGATTGCAATTAGCACTGCGGGCAGCAGTATTAGTGGCGTCTGCAAGGGCTGTTACAACAGCACGATAAAAAGTATAAATAACCTCCTGATGAGTAGCATTTGGTAACATCAACTTTATTTTTGTGGCTTTGTCCTTTTATTGCCCTGTTTATTACCAATTATAACTGAGAATATGGTTTTTTACTATGTTTATGACCAAGAATAGTTGTACGGTTAATTCATGTTCTAAAATAATTTATTCAAGTTATAATACCACTGTCCGTCTTTTAGATTTATATTCCCCACACTATAAAATTGTCCGGGAGAATAAACAACTGAATTACATGCATGCCTTCGCAATTTTAAAAGGAATGTTCGAAACTGTGCTACCTAGACAGTTTATCAAGGAATTATATAAATTAACTTGTTCTGACATAATTTGACGAAGCTGTGAATGAGAATGTTAGATGCAGACACATTTTCAAATACAAATTAAACTTTTGTGGAGGTTACAATGTAATCCAACACCTCCAATTTTATATACTTGTCACGTTTACTAAGCATACCGCTAAAGTCAGGTATATGCTATAATCTACCTGTCTTAGGAATATTACCACGGCCTTTTGTTTGATCTCTAAAGATTACCACAGGGTTAGCGTTGAACGCTTACACAAGGTACCATGACCAGAAATAAACCAGAAATTTGAGTCGACAAAGGTGACAGGTTGTGTCACTTAACAAAGGCTTGCCGTTATCACACCTGTATGTTAAAGGTTAGTTCAAGGCTCAAGAGGAAAGTCCCCGGATGAACGGGACGTGTTCTTATCCGTCCCCACGTTGACAGTTAGCAGGAGGGACATTGACTGCTAATTTTGATTGGGTCGGTCCACAGCGATATCCAATCAAAATTGAAATAGAAGGCGTGATTACAAATCAGACCCGAATGATACCATCCGAAATCGTAAGAGTAATTTAGTATTCGCCTGGAAGTATTGGAGATCACTAGGGTTTACTCCATGAAAGAAGCCTATCGTAATCTGGCAACAGGACGTAGAAGTAGATTCTAAGGAAATACAAAGCTTTGAAAAGGAATTTTTTTAGGCGACAAAAAACTTCCGTTTCCATCGGGTCCTAAGTCTTCAAGAGTTGGAGACGGGATTTCAGACTGTAGCCGAGAAAGTCGAAGTCTACAAGAGTGTAGTCGTGGGGAGAAAGTGGAGGAGGAGGAGGAGAAGGAGACTAGACAAAGTCGAGGAGGATTAGGAGAAGGAATTTGGAGAAATGTAAGGGTGGAAGAGGAGAAGGAAGTGGGAGAACTACGAGAGATAAAGCATACAAAATATGACTAGAATTACAAGGACATGTAAAAATTAATATCACACTGCTAATCAAGTGCAATAGGCTTATTATAGTGTCTAGCGGAAGGAGTGTAATTGGAAATTTGAGTCATTTGTTTATTGAATTGTTTTTAAATTGTTATTCATTAAGTTTCAACCATTTTTTGTATATTTAAAAATCTAACCGTCGGCAGTGCTGACTGGGGGCTTGGAGCTTTACATCTATGTTTCACTAAGTTTAACTTCCAACAAAATAGAGCCTTGGTGGGAATTCTATAATAGTTTAAATAAAATATTTGGAGCATCCCACTCTAACCATATAGTTGGTCAAAATACTAGACGATTTTTTAAAACTAAATTAAGCAAATGCATTTAAATTATGATAGAAACAGAGATAAATGAAATTCATAAGACACGTGCAGATAAGTTTTTGTTCAGGAATATGACAAAAATAAGTTCATTTTTACAAAGATTGCAAATATTCAAAGCGAGGAATAATTTTCTACTTGGTTAACATACTAGACTTTTTAAATTTTATGAAGAGATGTGAAAGTAAGAATAGTGTTTTCATCACATACTTCTGTCTATGAACACATAAAACACACATCGCTGTGTATTAAGTTACACGCAGTTTTTTATATACAGGTAAAAATAAATCTGAACGTTCAAATCTTAAAGGCACCAGTATGAAGAAGAGAGAATACAATTTCCCATATTTATAATCTCAGTAGTTTTAGTGGAATTAATTAATTTAATAAATGTCAACATAATCGGAGCTCTCCAAAAAATTTTTTTTATATACTTCTTTCTTAGAGACAAAACCACTGGCATTCTAAAGCAAAGTCATACTTCTAGTCACACAGACACACACACAGACACACCGGAGAAAGAAATCAGGTATATATATATATATATATATATATATATATATATATATATATATATATATATATATATATATATATATATATATATATACATGATATAAAATGTATTAAGAGTAAGGTCTGGTTTCACTTGTTTGTGTATGTATGTATGTATGTATGTATGTATGTATGTATGTATGTATGTATGTATGTATGTATGTATGTATGTATGTATGTATGTATGTATGTATGTATGTATGTATGTATGTATGTATGTATGTATGTATGTATGTATGTATGTATGTATGTATGTATGTATGTATGTATGTATGTATGTATGTATGTATGTATGTATGTATGTATGTATGTATGTATGTATGTATGTATTAATTTAATAATGTATTTTTCGCTTTCACACTTACTTTACAAAAGGATCAGACTTTACTTCATGTATAAATATCCTTTCCGTCGACTTCGTTTACAATATCGTTTGATGCGTAAATAATGTAGGCTTATGCTTTCAACACACGGATTACTTCCCAAACAATAAAGCAAAGCTAGCATGATTTTGTATGTGACGTTTAAAATGCTAATTCCCAAAGAACTTAAACAGTCGCGTTTTTAGTTCAGATATGTGAACCAATCAGTCGGAAGATTGTTTGTAAATACTGATGATCTGCATCCTACGGATTGCTTATAAGAGCTATTAGTACGCTGACAGCTGTATTCTAAGTACAATTCAAGCTTTACTTACCTAATATTGTGTAATTATAGGTCGTCGAGTCGATAATACCTAATTGTATGGAGGAAATAGCTGATACCATATCTAATCATTTGGACACTCCAACATATCAGCTGCTTAGGTACAGGGAACGCGTAAAAATATACCAACAACGTAGACAGGGAACACGCAAAAATATGCCAAGAGTGTAGAATCATGGAACATGCACAAAATATTATCATCAATGTAGATACATTTCTGATACTGGTTTAAAATGTAGATCCGTATTTAAAGTAATCAGACAAACTATATCTTAAAGGAGAATCATGTAGCGAGGCCCTACCCGCGAATTAAGCGATAGCAGATCTGCGTGAATCCAGTTCGTGTGTGCGTGCGTGCGCGCGCGTATTTGTGTGTTAAATGCAGGTGCATACAATGAATCCGATCCAACAAATGCAAACACACATTCTAAAGACGCCATTCCGTACATTTACCAAGTAAACAACATTCTTGAAAGACTATTTCCTCCCTTTATTAAAGATACTTTATATATAAGGGCTAATATGAAAATTATTATTAAGGATTACTTTTACATAGGGGTTTAGCTGTAAGCCCTTTTCTCAGTTTCTTAAGAACAACATTTACATAGAGATTTAGATAGGTTCCAATTTCTCTTATTCCTAAAGATAATATTTTGCTAAAAGGTTCACCTGTAAACTTTTTTCTCAATTTCCTAAGGATAACTTTTGCTCCTAGATTTATATATTGGCTAAAAATTGACTATAATATGTAAAATGACTTAAACTATCACGGATGCAGGAATGTGTGATCGAAATTGGAATGGAACAAAGCGAGTAATAATTACAACACTTATCTATTTATATTTTTGTAAGCATCTCTCTCTCTCTCTCTCTCTCTCTCTCTCTCTCTCTCTCTCTCTCTCTCTCTCTCTCTCTCTCTCTCTCTCTCTCTCTCTCTCTCTCTCTCTCTCTCTCTCAGCATATCCAATGCGAGACGAAGACACTAAATCAACTTGAACTGTGTTATTCAATTTGATTTTCTCTAGGACCTTAAATGTTCTTTGGCATTGGCAGCATTACATTTTGCACAAGCTGTGACCTTTGTAATAGTAAGTTAAATTCTGTAGTTTTCAAATTTGACTTTCGAATAAATTTCTTTTATTCAACTTTTGGCTCCACATGTTATAATTAGTTTAAAAGAGTGACTCAGTAATTATATTCAAAATTACCCTCATGATTTATTGTACATTATTTCATAAGCTCTATAATTTTGCTCAAATAGAAGTGACAGCGAATGGAATTAGGATAGATTTTGTCTTTGTAAGCATTTATTTCCTCACTCTCATTTGGGTCACTCACCATTTACAAAACTTTGAGGATGGAATACCGCCTAAAAACAGAAGAAAAAAACGATCCCTCCATGATTTAATTCAGGTGGTGGTGTTTATAATTTTTAACGTAGCTTTAACAATTTTCTGTCATATCGCTACGATGTCTGCAGTGTTGCAGTTTATAGTGATGTCCAGCACTGGGGCATCATGCCGTAGACATGTAGCATGATGTCCCACCCAGTCACATTATCCTGACACCAGGCAGACCAGTCCTAACACTAACATCTTAATGCTGAGCGTCAAGCGAGGCAGCTGTTAGTACCATTTTTGTAAGTCTTTGGTATGACTCGACCGGGGATCGAACCCACGACCTCTCGCATCCGAGGCGGACGCTCTAACCACTAGGCCACCGGAACGGTTTAATTCAGCGTTTTAAGCGCAGTTCGGCCATATTTCTGAACTAAGAAAGCGTAATAACGTTTGGTCTCCTTTGGTTCAAAACTGAAGAATGAAGTGCCTTCAGAATTTTATATCGTAGGCGTTGGGTAAAATAAAGGGTTTTTTAGGAGGGGAGGGGTTATAGAGATTGAAAAGTCAGGTGCGTTCCAAAAAGCACAACAGTGGGCCAGAAATACAGCACCAATACATTTAGGTTAAATATGTTTTCGAAAGCGAGTATCCTAGTAACAAAGACTGTCATCGATCGGACTTGACACTAGCCACATCACCAATCACATTTATTAGAAAGTCTGCCACAATTTCCTGTGATGAAATCCCTGCATTCTGCATATCACAGACTGATACTTACAAATCATTTTCTAAGAACTCGGCTAGAGGGACACCTGTCTAGCATCTACTGACAGTACAGACACCTAGTACTTTTAACTCCTTAACATCAGACGACTCATAAACAGCTTGTGTTCAACACGACGTTAAAGATGCACGCGAAAAAGTAACGGTGCCACAATGACGTTACAAATAAATAATGAAAAGGTAAATTAAGACGTATTTTACAAAAGAATTGCCAACTCGGGAACTCCCGGACAGAATATTTTCCTGGTTCCAAGGTACAGAACCTGATGCATTAGGAAAAATTGCATGAAAATCAGAGGTCAAAACTCTAATTGTAGACATCGAACATAATTATAGGTATGAGTGGTGCTCAGTAGTTTCCTTTGATGAATGCAGGAACAAGGGCATAGTAAATTCTTTAATCTCCAAAAATTTTGATTTTCTCCGCATTAACTAGAAGGCTACAAAATTCAACACAGGAACTGATAGCATACAGTGGACAGACGGGACTGCGGTTAAACGCACTAAGTAAAGGTACAATTTTTGTATAATTTTGCAATTCCGACTCAAATTGTTGGTGCTATATCTTTCCAAACGCCACGCTCTGACTTCCTAGGAGCAAGGTTTATTTACAAAAGGTCTCAACTTTGTTTAAACGCTGGATAATTTTGATACATTGAATTATGATGTAAACGATATTAAAGAGAAATTTTGGGTAACATTCCATTTCACCAATTTAATAAAAAAATTCCACGGTGCGATGAGGCACGATAAAGGTGTTGATGGCAAAGTTGTGATGTCGAAACTGACATTACTGATGACCATATTAATCACTTTAGTGCCAAAAGAAACTCATTTAACTCCGGAAGTATGTTAACTATATCATTTCTTGCCCTCACAACAGACTCGATAGAACGCAACTGAAACAGTTTTCATGACGATTAAGAACCCATCTAATCACCAGGACATGCATTTGTGGCCTTTCAGTCTTTGACTCCGGTAAACGACGGAAAAAAACCGTATTATAATGTTATTTGATAAGTATGGAGTCTCTGAAGTTTCTTTGTGGTAAAACATATATCAGTTACCCTCGTAAGAAATCTTGCTTGTTTTCGGGAACAGCCGTATTGTACGTGCATATCGCAAACTGTGATCATATATGCACCGGTATCAAAATATCTTTACGGATCTGCCGATTTTTGAGAAAGACTTCTCTAGGACGTGAGAGTAGAAAGAGCTCTTCGATTATCCGTAGCGACCTGGAGCGGAAGAGCTCTAGGGCTATGGCATGTAAGAGTAGATTCTCGTGCCTTCATTGACCAACCAGTTTTGATTTATTAGCGATGACAAAATCAACAAATCACTTCGGTAGTGACTTCACACGCGAAAAATCTGGCCCAAATCACAGAGAACGTGGGAAACATATAAACAGGTGTGTCAGCGGTCTTCATTAAATACAGAATCGAAAGTTAGAATGGAAATTAATTCAATGGATAAGACCCCACTGACAAGCCCGATTATGCTACGAAACAGAATGTGAACCCGAAAATCAGCCAGCGATTAAGTAATATTAATGGTCGTTGTTGAAAACGCCTTATTTTCAGCAAAAAATGTATAGATTTCCTCCTGAAGGTCATTTTGATATAACAGAAGAGCATTCTGGACAGTTTATTCTTAACCTGTAAAAAAAATGATTTCATCATCAAGGAAAATTAAAACTTTTTGCCCAAAGAACTGAGTATTTCTTTATCATGAGCGCGTCTTTAACCAAATGCGGTTGGGTAGTCTCTTAATATTATATAATTTGAACAAAGACACGATGCTGAAGCTAAAATATTAAGTGTCAGGGATTCTTTAGACAAGCCATATTGCAATGGGAAGTCACTAACAATTTTTGCAGTTGCAGGTTCGTTAAAGATTCACAACTTTGAAAGAATAACAAGAGTACCGATAAAGGGATAAATGTTGAAGAAAACGCGGTAATCGTATTCAGTATTTACATTTTGAACTCTGCCAACCATGTATATATGTCAGACGACACGCTTGCATAGTTTGTTATGAACGATGATTTAGCTGGGAATGGCTGTGCGTTGGGTCGACTGGCAGGTGTGCCAACATCAGTGATATTTTTCCTCATCTACGACTACCCGAGTAATGACTGTCAAGAAACCCGTATGTTGACTCAGATTTAGTCTAAATTTCATGTTGTGTTCTTCGTGTATCTATTTAAATAGTCATTATCTCATATAAAGAGCGAAAGCACTCAAATATTATTTAACAAGGCAATACTTGTCCGTTTTAAAGTTCTTGGGAGAGAGCGAGAACTATTGTTTCTGACACCAGTCAAGGGCGTAATCAATGTTGTTTTAAATAAACGTAGTGATAAGCTGCCGGAACGTAAATAGTCGGAGATATAAATATTTTCCCAGGAAGAGACTTTCTACGATTGCGTTGCAATTGAACCAGTGAAACAAGTAATTATTTAGAAGTGCACGTTGCACACGATCAAGATCGATATGACAGGTATTTGTACTTGACGATGACAGTATTATTCGAAGAACTGTGATGGACTCACAAAGTTTCTTTCGCAAAAAATAATAATCAAGGCGGAACAGAAGTTGCGAGGTGAAACCACCAATAGAACAAAATATACACAAACGTGAAATATTGCAGACGCGATTAGTGGATAACCGTTGACTTAGGTATTACTGGAATTACAAGAATAACTATCATAGCTACACCAGGGGGAATTATTGTGGATGCCATATCAATAATGAGAGAGAGAGAGAGAGAGAGAGAGAGAGAGAGAGAGAGAGAGAGAGAGAGAGAGAGAGAGAGAGAGAGAGAGAGAGAGAGAGAGATTGTCTTTGGATAAAATTTCATTTTTAAGTGTTGATTCTTTTCTAACAATATTGAAAAAGATAAAAATATCATCCAGCTTAAACTGAAACTTTAGTAAATGTTCCCATATCTGACTGACTGATGTTAAATCATTTACGAATTAAAGTCAGTTTCCATGAATGTGAAAATCGAGAATACCTTATAAATCTTGGTTTGTTTGATCAGCATGCGTTCGTCCACCATTATGGAGGCATCTCTATCTAAAGGAAGCAAATACATATACGTGAATAGAACTTATTCAAAATTTTCGATTCTTTAATGAAGAAGATGAGCAAATGTTATCAAAATCAATAACATGACAGAAAAACATGCATGAATTTAGTTCACATAGTTCCTATGGAGTCACGCTATGTGAAACAATCGATGCCATATAACATACGTTGTGCACATGTAAAGATTGTTTGAACTAACTGACCAAATTAAGGTGCTTAATTTTTATTTATTGGGTGGAAGACAAAGCAATATTTTTACGTGACACTATACACTTTATTTAAAAAACATGGAAAAGTAAATATATTTTCTCTTACACAAGTGAACAACGCAGTACAAGGTTGAATATCGTATGTTCAGTACATAAAAGCCAAGGAAAATCCTGTTTACCTACTTAATTACGCTTAACACGTACACACTTTCTTGTAAAGTTATTTATCATTGCGAAATCTTGGATGAATCAAAATGTTTTCCGAAAATACGTAAATAAATAGTACACTTTTTATCCAGAGCCATGTCTTGTTTGATGTGATTTCCACTAAGACCTCATTGATAAGAATTCGTAGGATTTATTTGTGAAAAAGACTTTGTAATTCAGCCGCACAACCACACACGTAAAAACAATACACTCATCTCTCTCTGCATATTTAATTGTTCAGTAGCTGCAAATATACTGTTGACCATATTCAAATTTGTGATGACAAAAGCTGGCAGTATTTAGAGAAAACTTAGAACATTACTAAAACAGCTAGATTTGGCATATTTTAAATTATTATACTATGGACATTATATTTTTAGACTCTTTCCACAGCGAATCTTAAGCAACCGTTAAATAATATTTCACAATATTTTGCTAGATTAAAAGATGATGAGAGAATCGACATTAACATATGTGCACTATGACCGGTAAATGCAGAAAAATATCTTGAAATTACATTCTTTGGTTACACTTGGATAATGCCCATATTAAATGACTCTGTAATAGTATAGGTAACGTAAACAATACTGAGGAATCCGAAAGGTAAATTACCGCCCCGATTACTGAATCTTCGTCTCAACCACATTCTTGGTTTTCAATTACCTGTAAAAGACGAACGTGACGCAAGAAACTATACATAGCAATTAGAAAAGGACGCAGTAGTACAATTAATTTGGTTGTATGTTTGCGAATTAAGTTGTAACGATATGGTATAATGATTAAGAAGTAGATGCTTATAATAAATCGTCCCTTATACTATAGAGGATTACATGGTTGCAACGGAGTAGCAGTTAAGATTACCTTCCTTAGTTCCAATGCGCATGCCCATTTCCAATTCCGGATAGTTGATAATCTTAGCTATACTACATATATCATTATGGTTAAGCCAATGAATAAATTATATCTAACATCTTTTGTTCATACTAGGAGAATAATTAAAGACATTACATCAGATAATTAGATCTGATGTCCATACTTTCATTATATCAGATAATTAAATACTATTTACTGTCCATACTTAAATGACATCAAATAATTAATTTAAATATACTGTCCATGCATATATTATACCAGATAATATATTCATAATCCATAATTTCAGATACATTTGTAGGAACGTTTCATTTTGCTCTCCGATTTTAAATATTTGCTGCACATTTTGGCTGAATAACTTTAACGAAAACATCTGAATAATTTGCATTTTCATAAGTTGATATGTCCTTCTCAGTTATTTTCTCAAAGTTAATATTTCGCTTATAGCACTAGTTAAGAAAGTTATAACACAATTTCGATAAGAAAATTTCCTTGTCCAGTCAAATATATGTATGCATTCTTTCAGCATAATATTTAAATATTTACATTTCTCGCTGTTTTATTTCAAAACTTAAAACATCAGGCATCTTACGGTGCATGCAATAACTTTCAGCATGATTTTTCTTTGCCTATGCTGACACGTTGTAATAACTCTCAAATTTTCTGGGTTCTTTAAACAACATTTCTGATTGCCACTAACAAATTCATCTGAAACAGCCTTTATAAATTTAGTTTAGTTCTATTTGACTTTCCATGCATCAAATTAGTAAGTTTAAAAGAATATTTCACAGATTCGCGTCTTATTACTTTGGTTCACGTTTGAAACAAATATTGATCCACGTGACCTGATGTAAAATTGTAGAAAGGATGTTTAAAAAGAGACTCTTTGTAAGAACATGCTCTTCAAGCCAATAATTAATAGATAGTCGCAAATATTCATATTTGTTTTCTTTATCTATCAGTCACTCTTTCTATCCTAGCACCATTACCTACTCGTTTATAATCTGAAGTATGTTATGTAATATACCTAGGGGAACACCTTCATTCAAGCCTATACATACGTATACATACCCATGCATCCGATGAAATGAGACCGACGACAGATATACATATAGACAGACAGGCACAAAAGTGAGAGCCAGAAATGTCCTATACATACATTGTGCGTAAAATACCGATATTTCTCCAAACTGTATGCTCTAAAAATTCCAGCCACTCCAGGGAATAAAATTAAAATAATCATAAAGGAGACTCACACGTGCGCCTGCCTGTTCAAGCGTGGACGACATTTGTGCATTTTGAAAATAATATATCCTTCCTATATATAACTCAAGTTATTTCATGAAAAATATAATGAACATTAACAGAAATGCAACAGTTCAAAGCGATACAAATTATATATATATATATATATATATATATATATATATCTATATATATATATATATATCTATGTATATATTTATATATATATCTATATATCTATATATATATATATATAAATGTGTGTGTATGTATATATGTATGTATGTATGTATGTATGTATGTATGTATGTATGTATGTATGTATGTATGTATGTATGTATGTATGTATGTATGTATGTATGTATGTATGTATGTATGTATGTATGTATGCATGCATGCATGCATGCATGCATGCATGCATGTATGTATGTATGTATGTATGTATGTATGTATGTATGTATGTATGTATGTATGTATGTATGTATGTATGTATGTATGTATGCATGCATGCATGCATGCATGCATGTATGTATGTATGTATGTATGTATGTATGTATGTATGTATGTATGTATGTATGTATGTATGTATGTATGTATGTATGTATGTATGTATGTATGTCTGTATGTATGTATGTATGTATGTATGTATGTATGTATGTATGTATGTATGTATGTATGTATGTATGTATGTATGTATGTATGTATGTATGTATGTATGTATGTATGTATGTATGTATGTATGTATGTATGTAAGTATGTATGTATGTATGTATGTATGTATGTATGTATGTATGTATGTATGTATGTATGTATGTATGTATGTATGTATGTATGTATGTATGTTCGGATGCCCTGAGAAGTTCATCACCATGTTCAGACTATTCCACGATGGAATGCTCGCTAGAGTACAGGATGAAGGAGAGTTATCCCTGCCCTTCCCAGTGACAAATGGAGTCAAACAGGGCTGCGTAATTGCTCCGACCCTGTTCAGCATGATGTTCACAGGGATGCTGACCGACGCTGTCCGTGAGGATAACATTGGCATCGATATCCGGTTTAGAATAGATGGGACCATCTTCAACCTGAGAAAGCTGCGGGCTAAGGCCAAAGTCCAGGAAGACACCATCTGCGATCTCCTCTTTGCTGACGAGTTGGCCTTAAATGCTTGTACCCAGTCTGCCAGGCAAGAAAGTATGGATCGTTTCTCCAAAGCCTGCACAGACTTCGGACTCACAATAAGTATGACGAAGACGGAAAACATGTACCAGCCTGCACCCTCAATCCCTTACACTTAACCAAGCTCGCAGTTGCTGACAAGTTAATCTACCTTGGCACCACTTTGTCACGCACAATCTCCATCGATGAAGAGGTCACCCTCAGGATTGCTCGCGCTAGTGCAGCCTTCGGCAGACTCCACAACTCTGTGTGAAATAGAAGAGAAATCAGCCTGAAAACCATGATCAAGGTGTACCGCGCAATAGTGCCGCTTTCTCTCTTGTACGCCTGTGAGACATGGACGGTGTACAGTTGTCATGAAAGACAGCTAAACACCTTCCACATGCGCTGCCTCAGAAAACTGTTCCAAATCAATTGGCTTGATAAGATTCCTGACACAGAAGTCCTCCAAAGAGCTGAGATGACAAGCGTCCGTGCCATGCTAAGGAAATCACAGCTCCGTTTCTAACAAAATATCAGACCCGTGCAAACATCTTCATCATCATAATGATATTTATTTTTAATGATATAAAATGAAATAAAATTAAAATAGAAATAAAATAGAAAAAAATCATATCTTAACAAGCATGCAATTTAACTGCAGGGTCGTAACAATATAGATTGTTAATTATGCAGAGTTCCTGATTGTTGGACTTACGCACACATAATTAGGAATTTGTATATTTGTATGTGGTTTTTATAATTCGTATGGTAGGAAATGCATGTGATTGCTATTGATGATGATAGTTAACTAAATCGAGAAGTTAATAACAGGGGATGTGTATGCATGCATAAGAATTCGTTAACAGTAGTAGTGGTATTATGGCACAATTATTATAGGACAAAGCGTCTATGGAGTATTTAGATGTGAGTGCGCGAGTTAACCTGCTATTTTATTCACCAGAATTCTGATGAAAGGTCTGTGAGAGTATGATGAATTTTCCTGTGATTAGATTAAGGAGATATGAATATACTGCCGTCCTAAGTATACTGGAAGCTTTCCAGGGTGGTATTAGAGTCGACATCGAAAGATCGGAAACTAGGGAAGAAACGTGATGAGAACATGGTAGGCGTTTGTAGCGAAGTCATAAATTTGTGTGGAGTTGCAGTGCCGGAAAAAGCAAGTGACAGAAAGCAGTGGAAGTGTCGGAGGGACAGGTCCGAAAGCACTTTGTCAAGGGTACCTGAAGTTCTAAAGAGAAACAAGAGGCAGACAGGGATTGCAAGATGAGTAACAGAGACAACACTGAAAGCAAACACTCTTACTTAAGACCTTTACTTTTTTGTTAAGGAATATTAACTGGCAACTGTTAATAGGTCAGCGATTGCATTTGCTCGAAAGAAATTGCGTTTGAGACATTTGTCAATGAAATTATTTAATACATTTGCTACATTTGATTAAATTGTTATAGATTCCATCTTCAGGTATTTATACACCTAGAACGTCGGCATTTCTGACTGGGTGCTCGGGGTTATTGCGGTATTAGAAATAATACTGTATAATTTTCTAAACCTAAGAAACTTGTCTTTGCCTGAGACAAATACCTTATATGCTTATTTACATGAACCCTTTTACATTTGTAACAAGCACCACGTAAAGGAGAATGCTAGCCTTAGATATTTATAACCTAAAGTGACTTTTAATTTGGGATTCCCAAAATACCATTATTTGTGCTTGAGTAGGTAGCCATCTTTGTGGAAAGGCACACAATTTGTTTCTTCTAAATTAACATGTAATCCAAATTCATCACAATTAATACAAGTCGATTAAGTAGTCGTCAATTAGTCGTTTCAAAATATAAATAGACGATCTGCACAAAAGAGTTAATCGTATCATTAATGTTTACACCATAACTATCATTTGACAGCGCAGTTTAAATGTCATATAAAGAAAGGAGAAAAGTAATGGTAACAGAATATAACCTTGACGTACACCAAAAAGACAACTGTAGGTATCATTTCACCACTTTGTGGTCCTTTGTATATACGTATATTTATTTTAAATTATATTACAATGTTTCATTCTTTAAAATTCATGCCATAAAATCGTCCATTTATATGAAAAATATATTTAACTTTGGAAACGCTGTATAAAATTTTATAAGTTAGCCACGAAATATATTTATTATTATATTTCGAAGTAACGTTAGATTTTGCAGAAATCTTTAATAGGGTAAAAATGACACTGTATCTATTTAAAACGTACAATGTTACTAGCGATAAAAATGACCTAAAAAGTTGTATAGTTATAAATGATAATATTGTATGCATATACAAGTTTAATTACGTTTTGAAAGCTGTAATTTGAAAATCTACAGTAAAGTTATTTGTCAGTAGACATCCATGGGTATAGGCAAACATATGCTAACACACCGTCTGGTTTCTGAGAGAGTTTGTGTACAAAATTAGTACGTACGTTACTAGTGTTGTAGTAAAAGAAAATGGTTTTACAAATTTTGAAAGTTTAGCAATCAATTATTATAATGCACAGGGGTGCACAACCCGTAGCCCACAGGCGAGATCTGGCCAGTGAACGTGTACTATCCGGCCCTCATGGCAACTTAAAACAACATAGAAATCTGGCCCGTGAACAGTAATTATATTAAAGAAATTAGTGTTTGCGGTCCTCGAGTGACATGCAATCTGGCCCCTGGCCGAAATAAATTGTGCACCCCTGCGCTAAAACTTTTAAGATCCTAACTGATCTAAATAGCCGTGGCTACACCATTTAAGAGCTGAATGGGTATACTTATAAATGCTTCCTTACATAAAGTTCCCTGTGCAGAACAATGGAAAAGGTTCGTTAACCTAATATTTAGATTCTGCTTTGTTTGCGACATATCCAAAAAGAGATTGATTTCTGGTCAAGTCTCCTAGCCCAAAATATTACAGGCATAAAATAAATTTTAATGAAAGACCGTGAACAAAATAAGATTTTTTAAAATTCTGTTTACTTGCCTTTAGTTTAACCTCTTGCCAGTGCACTATGTGCAGGTAAGTTATCCGGAAATACATTATAGTTAACACTAAAATCCCTTTTAAAAACTGGTTACAATATACGAAACAATATATAAGACTGCTGATTCAGTTGTGCAAGGGTTAAAATATATCAACTTTAATTAGCTGCACCTTTTAACACGAGAAGGGATAGAAACTTGTTGCTATTGTACGATTTAGAAACGATGCAAGGATATAATCCAGCACACGTAACTTCTTACTATAAAATATTAATCAGGTTAGAATCTATTCGCATATAAAACACGGACCTATATTTGTTACAGAAGCTAATACAGAACGGTAACAGGAATACAGAAATAGTTCTAAAATATATACTGCACAAGAAGGAGATAAGCATTATTATGAAAATTAAAAATAAATTTATAAACCTTCTCTGAATTACCCATATTTTGTGTGCAAAAATTAACGCACGCATTGTTTGCTAAAACTAAGCATTTAAAGACAGAACAACCAGTGATCCTACATTGGAACAAATTAGGACTCCAGCCACACTCTATATATTCAGGTACGGACGAAAATGCTATTTGTCGCACAAGCACGAAAAAATGGTGTCCACGAATATGAATGAATTGAAATTATTTATGTAGCATACAATAATCTGAGTGACCAAACAGAATACAAAGAATGAATTTTCTTTTTGCAAATGTTTTTTTTTTTCTGAACCAAAGCAAAGATACTAGCCTAATTTAAATTTAAAGTCAATATAATTTTAAGAAAAATCCAGAAAATTTAAAGCTAACGAAGATTATTGGTTAATTAAATTTAAGCTTATGGGTAAGGTACTTTAAAATATTTATGTTTTGAAGTTAACAGTTCAATTCATTTGAAATTAATAGTTTTTAGTTCGGAATTAGATTTCTTAATTGAGGTACTTTAAACTTAAATAATAGACATACGTAGCGAGATTGTAATACGGTTACTGTGGATTCTGATTGCGTAGTAACAATTGACTCTATTAGACGTGTATTTTACCACTCAAGTCTACCCTCACAACAAACTTCAATGTATCGTGCTTTAATGAATACGGAGTTATTTTATCTCATGATGTATCACACCAAAAGACAGTGGCAAATATAAAATAATTCTAAACGATGAAATATTGTACCACTTAGTCGTATATCTGCACAACTGTTGGACGCTAAATCGTGGGAAGATTCGCAATGTTATATCCTCTAACACTGAAAATACTGATCTTTGTTTCCCAAAGGAAACAATTTTGTATATCGAGATGAAAAATGTTTAGGAGTTTGTAATTTTTAATTTTCAAGCCGATTTACACCGATTGCTTCATAATATGCTCGTTTTCAACACTGGTTACGATTCAATGAAATCTTGAAGCGAATTCAAACTTCTACAAACATTTGAATGTAATACAAATGATTTTAGTCGATAGTGAAGCAACAAAGAGAGAGAGAGAGAGAGAGAGAGAGAGAGAGAGAGAGAGAGAGAGAGAGAGAGAGAGAGAGAGAGAGAGAGAGAGAATTTTTAAAAGTCATGTGTTACAAACGCGTATATCAAGTCATAATGTTACTATAATACCTAGAAATAATGTTTTCATGGTCTTGCCTCAACGAACAAAAAGCCTAAAACAAATCTTAAAAAATTATAACGTATTTATTACCTAGATTAGAAAAGAACGATGACAATGTTTTTTTTCTCACCTGAATTATAGGAAATAATAAAAAATATTAATATTTAAAATCTTACAAAACATTTAAATTTTAAACATGGCAATTTCATGCGATCAAGGTCACAGAGTTTGCTTTCGCTGCTAATTACCCTTTCTTTACATCAAATCGGACATGTAGCTGCACTTATAATGGAAAATGTTGAAACAAATGCTGAAAACTAATGATATAGTTATAAATGTGTAATTATTAAGCTAGCATAACTTTTCGAGACTTTAAAAAATTTCATTTGTTATCAGTGAAAGTACATAAATATTACTAAAATGCGTCCTGTTTCAAGTATCACTTTCGTCGAATGTATATGTTTCTTAGCACTAAAAGGGCCCTGCTTTACGAGTCGGATATAGTACTGTTGTGAGTGACAGCTATCATATAAAATAATCCCCTGACATGCTTAATTGTTTTCCTTATCTGTAAAGGACAAATACTGTGTCATCTTCATGTCAAACCGAACACCAGTTAGCAATATTTTATGGCACGAAGGTGCAGAAATGATCAAATTAGAACATTTTCTAATTTGTCATGCCTTAACATTTTCTTACGGGCGCTCGTTAAGGCGAACATATTTCCCACCTGTTATTGAAAATAAGAGAATGGTGTAGGTGTGGGATAATGACTTAGTCAACAAGAGCCCTTCAACACGTCAGAATCAATGTGACTACAAAGGCAAATGCGAGATCTTAATACAGACCCAAAGAAAACCTACGCACTAAAGCTTTTGATTTCGTGCTTCAAACAGTTTCCCTGCTCTCGCAGAATGTCAATACCGTATTTACGAGTCAGACTAATACTATTGTGTAACCGTGTGCAAGACGATAAATGTTTAAAAGAGAAATCACTGTAATCTGATTCTGTATTTTCTTTGAGTTAATTTCTTTTTGCATTCTATTGATTTCGTTCTTGAGGCGGTCTGTAATATTCTTGAAATAAAACCAAAACAAATGGATACCTACTAAATGATATCCGTCTTTCTCAAGTGAGAAAGACTAAAATTCAGCCATCATTACGTAAATCGACTCGGATCTGTCGTCGCCCAATACGTAGGTATATCTGGATCTTTACTGTTTGTTAGAAATAATAAGTAGATGAAACAGTTGGGCTGCACTTACAAGCGAGTACGACGGACAATTGTACTAGGAGACCTTTGGCTCTAAGGTAAAGCAGATGATAATGACTGGTCCTGGGTCTTTAAGGCTTGTTGTCTTGTTCTCTTGATTTAAAACATTTCAATGTGAGAATATTACTTTTAGAAATATTTTATTGTATCTATACAACTATGTAAACATCTTTACAAATATGACATATGTGGAAGTCTGATATACTTATTTTATGAGGGCAGTAAAATTTTATAAATTAACTAGTCAATGTAGTGTTACCAATTGAGTGAATGTTTTTAAAATACTTTTTAACTAAAACGAAAAATAACCCAAACATATGTTACCTAAAATAGGCGATATAACTCTAACTTGAAATAAGTAATATTTTGCAATTTTTTTCCCTGATACAACTATTCTACCACGCATCATCAGATCCTGTAGCAAGATATGCACTCATTATACGTGCCCCCTTAAACAAAACAAGTACACGATGAAAAATTTAAACAAACTACAACTCTCAACAATCATTAGAACTTTGAAATAATATATAGTTCATGGGTAATATTAATTTTACATTACTTTATATTATGTATAAGTAAGAAAATTACCCCCAAACGATTAAGAAGTTAACAAAAATCAAATCATAAGGTAGATGGGATATAGACAATGATTTGTCTGTTGTAAGAAATTGCAGGGTTATGTAAGGTCCGCATGAAAGGTATTAAAATAATAACATATTTCGTATAGATCTTTGTCTGGTGATATAACATAGCACTTTATTATTATTGTATTATTTCTCTCTATATATTATCAAAGTATTGTTATACAGAATAGAGTCGGGTTCAGTTTGTAAGGCACATTAGAATTTCCAAAATTCTGCCAAAGATCATAAATATTCATTTAACAGCAAAAGTACACGTTTTGTAATTCTAATCAGACAGGTGGTGTTTTTTTTTTCGCCGTACACTGATTTCTTGATAAAAAAAAAATAAACTACCTAACGACAGAGAGATTATGCAGGCCGTAAACATCTTCTGGTTATGTTGAAGAGAACAAGTTAACATATTTAATGCATGTGTCCTCTTCAGTGTTATTACCCGTAACATATGGCTTATCTAGAGAGGATAATTCAGAGCAATGCCAGTAATGTTTTGACCTGGATGATCTTTATAGTGTTTAGTGACGAAAAGTTTCGTGGTCCAAGGATTCGTAACTGTGGTCTGCGGATTCCTTGAAATGGCAATATTCGGGGTGGGGACGCACTTTGATTTTTGCGTCATTCATCTAAGCGGTTGTATCAAAAAGGACAAGTAGGAACACTTTATAATCATGTGAATAAAATATAGTTACGCTTATCAAGTGTAAGATAAAATTGGTTGTTAAATGCAGGTTTTGTTCCCCTTCAGGGGAAAGTTGAATATGTTGATCTAAACAATATATTGCAATTTTGTTTTGACCAGATAATATTCCTAAACACAGTCTAAATCATCTAATATAACTATAATAACTATCCACATATAAAGGACTGCTTTCAGAGTATATTTGAAGGTCTTTTGTACTCACGCCCCCAAGCTTAATCCGGTGATGGGTAGATAGGTGGACAAACAGGCTGTTTGAATTGTGCCTGTCCAATTCACCCCTTCCTCTCTTACTCGGTTGCTATGCTACAGAACTGGTATTATCGCTTCAATAGTGTGGGTTCGAGTCTCAGGCTCGGCTAAGGTGGATACGTGAGAAAGGTTGCCCGTATCTTCTCATGAGTCGGTGGTTATTTCTGGAGTTTCCTATGGATTTTCCTCCACCAGTTATATTGGCTGCCATGTACAGCCTATATTATGCTGCAAAATGACCTTAAAAAATATAACAACAACAAAATCAATGACCATTCGTTCCAGAAGATTGAAAATTACCAATCCGAAAAACGAAGTTTGACAGATATTATCATGGCATAAAACATTTCAAATTAATACGAATGATGTCATCAGATATATCCAATGTTACTAAACATATCAAATATTAAAACGAAGTCGTCTCCGAATTTGTTAATCCGATATTAAGTACGAAGTCGCCTCCAATTCGCTAATCCGATTTTGAGTACATTTTCTAAAGAGCGTCCGGCCGTCAAGTTCTTTCTATTTTGCATAAACAAGGCCGATATGCTATCATATATATCCGCTGTTACTGAAAATAGAAAAAGTTCTCAAAGATTATTAAAGGGGATATCATCAGGTTTTATAGAAAGTGTTATTACATAAAGTTATATTAAATCTACATGAATGATGGCAAAGAGTCAACAAATATGGCAGCTGTTACTTAACAGAACCACTTCCCCCAACAACATTTTACCGACATCTCAGGTACAGAATTTGACACAATTTGACACAAAACATATTTCTAGGAAGGACTTCAATTTCAGCCAATAATGCCCCAAGGCTGTCAAGTTTGTCTGCTGTAAGTATGAAGACTGTTCAGTTTTCATTATACAGAAAGGATAATTTCATAAGGTATTTAATGACCTGCTCATTTAATATTCATACGAATATTAACCGTTTTAAATGTCGGAAAATATTAAACTAACGATAAGGTTTCTGGCCAACTGCTCTAGAATCTGCGATGAGGTAAATATCAGCCAGATGAGGGCTTTTAGGCCAGCTTGGATCTCTTGATATGAAAAGATTTGTCTGGATGAACCTTCATATAATATAACTCTAAAAACAAAACCAGTTGTTTGTGAACGTCTTCGTTTTTATATTGTAGAAGTATGGTTACGACACTAATAATGTAGACGATGTAACCCTGAAGAGATAAAGTAGTACAAACTGGCAAATCGGCGAGAAACTGTGCAAATTGTTGAAGAGGACTGAGTTCTAGGATTCTGTTTAAAATTTTAGAGGATTCTATGAAGAGAAAATTCTAGACGAAAGCAGAATTCACGAAACAAAAGCATCATGTATTGCTACGTATGCAGATGACAATCACGAACATGAAACATCGACATAATATTTAAGTCAGAAAAATGAATCAGCATCTAGAAGGTAACCATGGAGATAAACAACTTGAATCAGTCAACATATATACTCAGAATAGGGCGCAGGAATATTTATTTTCCCAAAATATAACAGTTACAGCGTTGAATTAGACATTTCTGTGGAACTTGAACCGTCAGTTTCGTCATCTCACTAGGCATCGATAAATGCGTTATCGCGAAGAATTCAAAAAAGTTAAACAAATGTGTGATATAAATATTTATCTGGTAAAGATAACGGATAGTAGCCCACCTGAATTACTGAAAAAATGGTTCGTCCTACAATAAAATACAAAAAAGTCAGAATCTATGTTGGCGCAATATCACTTCTGGTTATTTGAAAATCTTTAGGTAAAATCATAGGAAAAGTTACGTAAATGGACGATTCAAGAGGCTGAACTGCATAATATTTCGTTGGAGACAGTAGGTGCATTATCAATACGTAATAAATAAAACACAGAAGAAAGTACACGAGAAAACAACAAGGATAAAGCACAATACTTTAAAGACAAACACTTACAATTAATGCCGTGGGTGAGCATCAAGTGTTTAACGTGTGTTACACGCTGTAAATTCCAAGACATTGTTATTTAACACTTATGGGAATATAATAAGCATTTTCTTTTGTGTAAATCTTTTTCTTCTCTTATTAAAAACATGATTATATAGTCCAGACTTGTACGTGAAGCTGAGCATGCAGGGTTTGAAGCAAATTCATAATCGACTGATACACAAAGATACGAAAATTGTTTTTGTATGTATTTTGAAAATGTACATGTAAAGAATTGCACCAACAAGATTCGGAACATAAATCATTCCATATTAAATAGAATCATTATTATTAGGTGAAAGGCAAAAATGTTAAAATTCTTCAAAAAGGTTTAATAAGATAAAAGATAAAGGTAAAACACAGGTGGCTGTTTAACGTTACCAACAATAGAACATCTAATAATGCTGATCTTGCAGCAGAGTTGGGTCCCAAGGAACATGCTCTTAAAGTGACGGTAAATATTGTGATTGGTCAGATAGACTGGTAGAGCCTTTTAATACAAAGCCAAGTGAAACATGAATAGAATGTCCAAATTGTCAGGTCGATACCACGGTTACGACATTCTCTGCTAAAAGAGTTAAAGGAGATATTCCAGTAAAATTCTGGAGTAAAAATCTTGAACTGTGAAGCAATGCAAAATGCTTTAGATTTCATGAACTGGACCAATCATGAAGATTCATATCAGACTCGATTATGTTGGAGTCCATTGATCATTCTGGGATATTAGACCTAGCTTTCATAAATCTTTTAAACTTGCAACTGAATTAAATATTTGGTTCCTCCCCCCCAAAAAAAAAGATAGGATCCCTAAAGTAAAACATATGTCAATATTTAGACTCAAAAAATTCAGTTTCATTATAAACAAATGTTTTGTGCAACTCTGCAAAGATCTTTAACTGACGTCTTTATGAAGACTGTTCAGATTATGTTTTACAGAAAGGATCATTTCATAGGGCCTTTAATGTTCGCAAGAATGCTGGCCTGCTCATTTAATATCAATACAATTATTAAGAATATAAACCGCTCAGGTTGAATTATATCCTAAATTGAGAACTTGATATTAATTGGACCTGATGTAAGTTAGACTTGCATGTTTAGGATGGACACATATCAGAAGTCCAGATAGATCTTGACACTGTGTATTTAATATTAATTCTCTCGAACATTCCACATTAACGACTAAGGGTTGTGAAATGAGATTAATAATAGTCTTGGAATGGATGGGTTCTTTGGATACAACTGTTCTAAAAAACTGAATATGAAAGCGTTTTGAAAAGTTCGAAGCGACGTGAAAATCAAAGATGTGCGGTATGTAGCAACTATCCCATATAAAGAAGAAGTGCAACATATACTTGATGATTATAAGATGGTATTTCGTCGGATGCACACACTGCAAAATATTTGATAAAAAATGTTATAATCGCCAAATCTTAATCCGACATTATCGAACACTATCTTCTGAAAGAGATTGTTAGAAATATCTCGGTAAACATAAGTAACAGTGGAAAAGATGGTATTGTTTTGCCTCATTTTGGCCTTGAGCGGCCAGACAAAACACAAAGAAAATTATGCAAGGTATCTGAAACATCTTTCAAACGTAAAATATATGTTGTTGGATAATGTCATTTAGTAACGACCCAATAATACAACGTGAACTGTGTGATGCCTAGATTTAGGAAATATCCAGTGATTGATTTTTGACACAGCTGAAATGTATCTGAAGTCAGATTGTGCACCTAAGGACATAATTCAACAGTGCTTTATTTAACTTCTTTGGACATTCATTCTTAGATGGAGACAGATAGGCACATTAATTTCAATTCAATAGTGCTATATTTGGTGCAAGTAATTATATTTGTTTCGCCATGGCATCTGACCGCATATGAACAAGTGTTTTCATTGGCGGCAACAGCAGTGCTGACATGCACGGATTGTGTTAAATAGAATATATGACATTAAACATTGCAGACAGCTGTCCGAACTATGAAATAGATCATGAATGTATGAAAGTTAATCGTTATTAAATTTCGAAGCCGTCTTAGAAATGATACCAACTGAAGATGGGGATTTAGAAGCTCCCGATATAAAGGCGATTGGTGTTAATATAAACTCTTTGCGTGTTGTGGATTACTAACCAGTATGTTTTTGTCGTCAGATCAAATCAACCTGATGCCGATTTTGAACTCATACAGATTATGTTCAGTAGTAAATGTCAACACCCTCTGATATACTTGGGTAACTGGCACCAATCACTGTTAGAACTAAAATGCTGTTACAAGAACATTTGATCACACAACTTGTCTGGGTTCTAAAATGGGTTGAAGAATGATCCACATTGGTGCAATACAAGTATCAAGATACCTGCGACATTGAAATGGTAGAAGTAGTATAAATGACTTGTGCACATTATTTGATGCCTTCAAAGATGTGTATGAAGCTGTCGTGTATGCAAGATATGTCTACAAGAGTGAATCAAGTACGGATGTATTATTGTTGCAATTATTTGCACCACTCGAAACGATGAGCATCCATCAGATGAAGCAGTGTCAAAATAAAGCAATTTTATGGTTGGACATATTGAATATCGTATGGTCCATAAGAAGTAAAATTCACAAATTTAAGAAAATTTAGCAATCTAATAAATTTAAAGTATTACAAACCTTGAGAAGTGGCATTATATTCCAACCATGGAGAACGTTGCCAACTAATAAATAAGAGGCACGATGCCACCACATATGGCAAAAGCATACACCTGGTGAAAATGTCCCAACATTTTAAAAGAAGAAGAGTGTATATAACCACAGGATAGCAATGAGGACATGCGACATCAGATGAAGCTTTGAGAAGATGGGAAAGAGCAAAATATAGAAGATTATGAGAGGGTAATAATTGCTTTTCATTATTATTTCTTTTCACGTTTAAATCCAGAGCTATTCTTAAGATGGTTTCCGATAGCGAGAGTTCAAGAATGTTATTGTCACTTCCTAGGCACCTGTCGCTTAACCAGCAATGACGGAACGATTAGTTACTTCTGAAGGAAGCCAGTGATACAGAAGGTAAAGTGGTAACAAAAGTCTGGCATGACTCCTAAACATATAAATGTTAGCTCCCCTTGCGTGGCAAAGAGTTGCCCCAAAACAGCAAACACCTGAAGCTTGATTTAAGACTAGATGAGTATGGTTCAATGAAATCTGTAGGGCATCATAAATATTCAGTATTTTTTACCGTATGTTGTTTATTTCGTAATTATCCTACATTGGAGGACAAACTTATCGTCAGGCATTATCACGAACAGGAGTACAAAACAGACCTTGTATCTACTGTCAACATGGTAATTGAATAAGTGAATTATATGTGAATTTGAAGTATTTTGCTAAATTTGAAGGACAGAAAACCGCAAGTAAAAGTATGGTGAGCACTCTTCAAGACATGGTGAATATACCCTTATGTGATTTCGCTAACACAGGTCCATTAAAAGTTATCAAAGGTGGAGGTAATGGACGGATAGAGTTCACTACTAGTAATATGGAAATTGCATTTACTTTGAGAAACATTTATTCATAAACACCTTTTGAAAAATGGCAAACAGACGGTAGTAAATAAGAAAATTATCTCAGATGACGATGCTGAATGTGTGCGTACTGACAAACCCTATAAAATGCCTATGAGAATTGATCGAAAAGTTAAAACAGCAAAAATAAAGAATTCCGTCTTTACATTTAGTCTTACATAAAAACACATTCTGGTTATATACATGAAACTATCTATGCAATTATGGACAATTTTGAAGTAACTGATGAAGATTTTATGACAGCATTTACTAGTTCTAAAGCTCTCATAAAGTTCCAGTCGTTCACCCAACAAGTACAAAACCCTGAAGCTAATACATGACTGACGCCAAATCAATTTCAATTTGTGTGAATGCGCTGATGGAAATTCGCTTCCGACTTTGCTGTAGATCAAATAATTATAACGCTTAGAAACGATAGCGATATATTCAGTGTAAGGGTATTTCTTGCAGCGGTGGCTCAGTGAATGCGTATCTGGACTTCCGTCTAAAACGAAATGGCTTCACTCTCGGAAAGATCTTCCGGTTGGGGATGTAATTTCGTTGGACTCATGAAAAGTGGTATATTGGATAACTAAAGAGTTCCAATTATATAGCTATGGATTTTAGAATATCTAAAATTACATCCCGCGTTAAACAACTTAAGTGACATTATCTAGACATAGGAGTATTATATATCTAAACTTATATCCCACGTCAAATAATTCATGTGACATTAACTAGAAATACGAGTACAGTATGTAGATTCAAGTTGACTGCCAATAAAATTGAAAAGAGATGACAAACCGAATTGCTTGATGCTTATTTGAATTGTTGTAATAGAACGAATTCAAGCATGTGCAGTTTACAATTTGTAAGCTTAAACATGGTGTCCTTCATTTTTATATGCATCAAAAATAATTGTTTATTTAAAATGAACAGCCAGTATATAGGGATTATCCATTCTAAACATTACATTTCTTTGCGAGTCATTATAGGTTAACCTCAAGCGGCAGCCAGTCACATCTTTTCCATGTGCCGAATAACACCTGCTTTTTAATTCATCTAAAGGACACACGGTACTAATGGTATGGAAAAATGGGAACCCCTGCAAATGTGTGAACATTTAATAGAGTATATATGGGTTTGGTTGGCCATGATTGGTTAATAATGTAAGTTAATATTTAGGAAAAAGAATCTTTTGAGAGCTTATCCTAGTTGAAAGTGAAAAATAAAGCCATTGTTTTATTGATGGAATTTCAGTCCTTTAACAGTCTTTGGAACACTCATTACTAAAAATAGCATCTGACTCTTTGGTGCCGAATTGAAAGCACATGTTTAAAACCCATGCAGGCCCAGAAATTTCCGCATCTCATATCTTTTCCTCCACACTGAAGCTGACATCTAGGTTTTATCCATACTGATAAATATAGGTTTGATCATGGACACTCAGGACTTTTAAGTTATTGCATTTTTAATATCGTGTCGTTTGCATAGGTTTACTATGGGAACTGAATTAGTACCGTGTGTCCTATAGTACTCAAAGATAACTATTAAAGTAGAGGGCAAAAGTTGTAACAACTTCGTTAACTATCCCCGAATAAATGTACAGCAACCCGTTATAGAATAAATTAAAATGTATTCGGAACATACACATGGAGTTAATTGAACTTTGATGTCATGGCCAATCAAGGTAGAGCTAAGGAACGCTCACGCGGGCGTTTGTGTGTTGTGTTACGAGTGTATGCTCTTAAAGTAAGTAACATAAAAGTGAAAGACAACAAGCTTTAATAGATAACTTGTTTCTCTTGAGTAGAAAGTGAAAATGAGAAGAAAAGAACTTACGGTATTACGAATTAAGTCCCCCAAAAAATTCAAGAATTATAGACACAAGTCCTAATAATAAAATATTCTGTATAAAACTCAGATCAAGTCCTGAAGAGATCCAATACTGAAGGCAATGACGTGTCTGTTATAGCTTGCGAAGTGCAGATGCGTCAACAGTCTCTTGTTGAATCACATAAATATTATTCCAGGTTTGAATTCAGCAAAAGTTCAAGTGAATGTCTATATCCAAAAATTTTATCAGATCACGTTTGTATTTCCAGAGTCACTAATCACTTGAATTCATTAATTTGAATAAAATAAGATTCAGCTAGAAATGGTCACAACATAATACAACTTGATGGTACTCAATGTTAAAGCAAAACTTACTAAATCCTCACAATCACAATATTATATAGTTCCTACTTGGCATTTTCTAAAATAAACCATTACCTAATGGAAAATAACCTTGTAAAATTGTCTACTGTGCCTTGTTTATCTACAACACAAAACCTGTAAAGTTCACTTAAGAAACTCAAAAAAAACCGACCCAAATCAACATATTTACTCCATCTTGTTTACCTGAATAATAATCTTGATAATAGGCACATACGCATATAGAATATTGGTTGCTAGCATAAATTAAATTAAAATAAAGTCAATTGGGTCAAGCAGAAATAAACTCAGTTATGGACAAGGTGAAGACAAGCATACAATGTTACATTACATAGTATGTAATGAAATATTTTTAAATCAAAATAACAAGCAAACAATTAAATCAAACATATATAACAGTTGATATACGCACATATAGACACTACATCATCCCTCGCCTTGCCTCGTAGCCCCAACTTCTATAGACTCTTGGCCATGCACACATTATATATATATATATATATATATATATATATATATATATATATATATATATATATATATATATATATATATATATATATATGTATGTATATATATATATATATATATATATATATATATATATATATATATATATATATATATATATATATATATATATATATATATATATATATATATATTGTTATTATTATTAATTCGCAGTATGAATCCTGATTCTGCCAGCACCCTGGACAGCATGGTTATAGCATGTAGGGAGATAAAACACATTCGTGCCATAAAAGCCTGAAAATTGGTTAACTTCTGTGGTTGAACTTTAGACATTTGGCTAACGTGGGTAAGTGAGAAAGCCTGCCAGTAGCTTCTCGTGGGTCGGTGGTTCTTCCCTGGGTTTTCCAGGGTTCTTCCTCCACCATTAATACTGGTCGCCATGTATAGCCTATCTTGGGCTGAAAAATGGCGTTAAGCCCTACAACAACAACAAAAGAAAAGCTCCATGACCCTGAAGCACATTTAGGAATTCGTTGGAAACCGGAAACCATCTACACATAGAGTCTTTATGAGTAATTTCCTAGGTTGAAGCAATACTTTGATTTTATTGCGTAATGTGTAACTTTTTTGTATAAAGTTTATGTATTATCTTACATGGTGTAGGTGCCACTTTTCAAGTTATTTGCCTCATGTTAGATATCTTGAATTATTGAAATGTACATGTAATACATGTTGATCTTGCCAAATGAATATTACTTATACTAACACGTTTGATTTAGGCCCATATTTAGGAAGAAGCCATTGCTTGTCACTATGTTTTTGCTTGCTGCTTGCTTGGTTATATGGTTCTCATTGAATGTAAATTTTAAGCGTCTTCGCGTTAAGGTAAACAATCATCGGAATTTCTTTAAATATATTCTTCTATTTTTCTCATGTATCCTGAATGTCGGTTATATATTCGCTGCATCAGGGTGTTGTAAGTAACCGTGAAAGGGGATGCCATCGCTGGTGGCAAACCTCAAAAGAGTGTCCTACAAATTATTTTTGTTGGAATAGATCTGCTTCTTACAAACACAGAAGGTTTCTGAATAATAGATACTAAGCGGCAGCTGATTGATTGTATAACAGTAATGAAATTCTGCTGATTTAGGTACAGGTCCATTTGTATAAATTCGTCACGCAGAATGACTTAGGAATCAAATCAGTTTCTATATTCTCGTCGCACAATGTGACCTGGATATCAATTCAGTTACTATATTCTCGTCACACAATGTGACTTGGATATCAGTTCAGTTTATATATTCTGGTCACACAGTGTGACCTGGATATCAGTTCATTTTCTATATTCTCATCACGCAGTATGACTCGAATATCCGTTAAGCTTCTATATTCTCGTCACACAGTGTGACTTGGATATCAGTTCAGTTTCTACATTGCCGTAACGCAATATGACCTGAGTATGAGTTCAGTTTCCATGTTTTCATAACGCATTATGGCCCCGGTATCTATGCAAATATTTGAACTGCTTGATAACACTGACACAGAATTAAGTATTTTAGAATTGAAATATAACAAAAAATGTTTCAATGTATTCATGTAATTGTTCTAGCCTTTCATGAAAAGAAACAGTACTTGACGGTGCCATAACAGCGACATTTCTCTCCCGTTCTCTGAGAAGGCAGCTAGTTGGTAGCAGAAACTGATGGAATATGGCTTGTAATGTGTGTGTGTACGTGTGTGTGCGCGGGCGCGTGTGCTTACACAAACATTAATTTGCAGTTGGTTTATTCAGCAAGAATTGTGACATTGTATAAATCAACAGTTAACTGATTCTAGTAAATGATGAAATCACAATGCTTGTGAGTCTTATCGTATCCAGCTGTTATACGGGAAGATCAGCTTTATATTAGAATTCTTGAGTCTTAAATAGAGCATTTGTGTGGAAATATATTACCACCTTGAGTCTTAAATAGAAATGGAGTATTTGTGTGGACATACATTACCACCTTGAGTCTTAAATATAAATGGAGTATTTGTGTGGACATACATTACCACCTTGAGTCTTAAAAAGAAATGGAGTATTTGTGTGGACATACATTACCACCTTGAGTCTTAAATAGAAATGGAGTATTTGTGTAGACATATATTACCACCTTGAGTCTTAAATAGAAATGGAGTATTTGTGTGGACATATATTACCACCTTGAGTCTTAAATAGAAATGGAGTATTTGTGTGGACATACATTACTACCTTGAATCTTAAATAGAAATGGAGTATTTGTGTGGACATACATTACCACCGTGAGTCTTAAATAGAAATGGAGTATTTGTGTGGACATACATTACCACCTTGTCTTAAATAGAAATGGAATATTTGTGTGAACATATATTACCACATTGAGTCTTAAATAGAAATGGAGTATTTGTGTGGACATACATTACCACCTTGAGTCTTAAATAGAAATGGAGTATTTGTGTGGACATACATTACCACCTTGAGTCTTAAATAGAAATGGAGTATTTGTGTGGACATACATTACCAAGATAATGGTAGTGTATCTAGAAAACTGTAAAACACGTGCAAAGAATACAATCTTTACGTTATGCTCTACTAAATACTTCTAACCAACTCCATTCACCCAGTTCCGCCGGCGCATTATGCAATGGCAGATCTGGGTCTTTGCTGCTTGCAGTTCCAATCGACTTAAAAGGTATTATGTATGGTAATTGTTTAGTGATTTTAAAGTATTAATTCCTTTATAAGACGTAAGTGACTTTGATGTTGTTTTTTATACAAGATTCTAACTTCTTTGTTACAAAAAGTAAGGGTATAGTCACTTATATAAAATAAAGGTAAAGTCACTTACACATGAATAAGGATATATTCACTAACTCATGAATAAGGAGAAAGTCACTTTCACGTGAATAGGGGTGTAGTCACTTACATATGAATAAGCGTATAGTCACTTTCACGTGAATTGGGCTATAGTACTAACTCATGATATGCAGTAAAGTCACTTACTCATGAATAAGGTTATAGTATTTACTCTTTCAGAGGAATGTAGTACTCATGAATAAGGGTATAATGACTTACACATGAATAAGGGCATAGTCACTTACACATGAATAATGATATAGTCACTTACACATGAATAATGATATAGTCACTTACCATGAATAAGAGTATAGTCACTATCACATGAATAAGGGTATATTTACTTACACATAAACAGGTGTATAGTACATACACATGGATATGGTATAGTCACTTACTTATGAATAGGGGTGTAGTCACTTACACTTAAATAAGGGTTTAGTCACTTACATAGTAATAAGAGTATAGTCACCTACGCATGAATAAGAATATATTCACTTACTCATGAATATCTGTATTGTACTTACTCATGAATAAGAGTATAGTCACTTATGAATAGGAGTATAGTACTTATGAATAAGGGTATAGTCTCCTACACATGAATAAAGGTATTGTAACTCTCATGTGAACTGGAGTATAGTTATTTACTCATGAATAAGGACATAGTTCTATACACATGAATAAGAGAATAGTCACTACACACGAATAAGGGTATAGTCACTTGCAGGTGAATAGAAGTATAGTCACTTACACATAGATAGGGAACAATCGTTTACACATGAATAGGGGTATATTCACTTAGATATGAATAAGGGTTTAGTCACTAACCATGAATAAGGGTATAGTCGCTTACTCATGAAAAAGGATATAGTCTTTTACACAAGAATAAGGTTATAGTCAATTACATAGTAATAAGGGTATATAGTTACCTACTGAGAAATAAGGGTATATTCACTCACACATGAATAAAGGTATAGTGACTTGCACATGAATAAAGATATAGTCATTTACATATGAATAAGATACATTCATTTAAAAATGAATAAGGGTAAAGTCATTTAAATATGAATAAGGACAAAGTCACTTACATAGTAATAGTGGTATAATCACTTACAGAGGAATGAGGATATTCACTAACACATAAATAAGGGTAAAATCACAAACACATGAATAAGTGTAAATCATTAAAACGTGAATAGGGGTATTTTCACTTACACATGAATAAGGATATAGTCATTTACATATGAATAAGGGAATGTGCTCTAAAACGTGAATATGGTATAGTCTCTTACACATAAATAGTGTGAAATCTTTTATGCAAGAACAGGGAGCAGAAACATAACCTAATATGAAATTAGTAATTCTTGTAGAGGGTCACGTTTGCTAAATCTCAGCTATTAATTCATGTAATAGGTATAATCTATCTGTCTTGGGAATATTACCGCAGAAATGAATTTGATGAGTAAAGATTGCCGCGAGGCTAGTGTTGAACTATTACGCAAGGTTGCATGACTGATCGGAGACATGAATCATGAATCGGCAAAGGCGATGGATCGCACCATCCAAACAAAGGTTTGCAGTTATCACACCTAGGTGTTAAAGGTTAGTCCAAGGATCAAAAGGAAGTCCACTTGGTGAACATTCGTCCCCATGTTGACAGACAGTGGGAAGGACATTGTCTGCTCTGTTTGATTGGATCGGTTCACAGCGATATCCAATCGAAATTGATTTTAATTTAGATCTGAATAATATTTTCAAGACCCGTAAGAGAAAATTTAGTATTCGCCTGAAAGAATTGCGGTTCAATAGGGTTTACGCCGAAAAGATGACACTAGTAATTTGATGATACTCGTAATTTGGCGGCGAAACTTAGACGTAGATTCTAACGAAAGACAAAGCTTTGAAAAGGTCAATAAGTTATTTGCTTGATTTTTGCAAAATATTACGAATACAAAATTGTAATTATTTGTAGCATATATAGGTAATTACTATAATCGTTTAGTATGTAGAATTACCTTTGTAGTGTTTCATTTACATGCGTAGTTGAGAAATGAGCTTAAATTCACGTAGAGAATTATTAGATGCGAGGCGGTATTATGTAGATTGTTAGCTTGAAGTCAGATTTAATTTTGTTATTCACTATTAGGTTGTTTCCTAGTAAACCAGTGCATTATTAATGCGTTAGAATTTACCAATGCTTGAATTGTTAATTTGGAATTGTTGCAGTATGCAAGATTAGTTACTATGGACGTATGCATATATCAGAGCATGGATATTTGAATATTTTTGTACTTTGTATAAGTTGTAAGGTAAAGAAATGCGTCTGATTATTGTGATATTTTTTAGTATAACGGAATTCGGAATATGTACTGATGTGACGGAATTTATTGATTAAGTAAATGATACCGTACTGTGTTAATGACATTTGTTTCACTATGCAAGAACGTATGTGTATCTCAATTTGAACAAATGCGTGACCGAAGAAATTTAATAAGCGTTATCTGATGATATGCTGTGTGTAGTATGAGATGAGAAGGCTAAAGAAGAAGACTATACCGTTCTTGTGTTATTTTCACAGGGTCTTTTAAGGGACACATAACTTCGGGTTCCATTGGATCACGAGACGACAAAAGAGTAGTTATAGTAGGGAAATTGGAGGTGGAGGAAGGACTCTAGAGAAATTGGAGGAGAGGAAGGGGTGTATAAAAGGTCGAGGAGGAGAAAGAATTGGAGAAAAGTCGAGGATGAAGGGGAGAACGACGTGGGAGAAATAAGAGAGAGAGAGAGAGAGAGAGAGAGAGAGAGAGAGAGAGAGAGAGAGAGAGAGAGAGAGAGAGAGAGAGAGAGAGAGAGAGAGAGAGAGAGAGGATAGACCATAGACCATAGACCATATGAATAGAAATACAAGGACACGTAGAAATCAATCTCACGCTGCTAATCAAGTGATGCAATATGCTTATCAAACGATCGAGTTGAAGGAGTGTAATTGGGAATTTGAGTCAATTGATTATTGAATTGTTGTTAAATTGTTATTCATTGAATTTCAAGCTTTTTCGTATATTTAACCATCTAGCCGTCGGCTTTACATCTATCTTTCACTTAATTTAACTTCCAACGAAATAGCACCTTAGTGGGACTTCTATAATAGTTTAAATAAAACATTAGGAGCACCCCACCCCAACCATAACAATCCCCATATAGAGCAAAGCAATACATGTAATGAACATAAAATATATAAAGTTATATGGTCAGCGTATATCTATCGTTACCAAGATTCGTTGGACGATTATGGTAGTTTTTAGGTCAGCTATCATTTATCTGTAAGTACATTTATTTATAAGATGTGAGAGAATTGTTTTGTTGTTTTTATGATTCTAAACCAGATTATAACTGCTCTGTTACATCAGCAATCATATTGTTAGCAAAATAATCACTGTTTTATCATATTATGGTCTAATATAAAATTAATATTGCGACATCGAAAAAAAAACCCTAAGGAAATTGAAATTACGATCCCTTAGTATCATTACTCCCTTCGAATACCGGCCACTTTAGTAGTATAATTAATTGCACTGATACACATAGTAATAACATGATAATGAGAGAGAGATTTATAATAAAAAATAAGAAAATTTCATTATTTGTATTTTCAATTCTTTATTCCGTTAGATAACTGGATAGATGGACTGATGAACAATGAATGGGTGGATCAGATTTGTCCTTTTTGTTTGTAACAACGTACGTATTCATAGGTTGTGTTAATAGAAAAAGGTGTTTGCATTTATGATTAACAATTAATCTCTTAATTTCGCTCTTTTTCAAAATGTATCAAAATTGTCTTTTACAGATTCTTCGCACAATAGACTTGAAGATAAAAGTCTATACTAACGTGCTACCGTGTTGCCTAATCAGCCAGTGAACATTACGATGGCAGATCTGAGTTATGCTGCCATTTTTGGACGAAAAGTATGTAACTTAAAGGACGGTATAAAATCATCACCCGATTTTAACAACGTTTAAGTCCCATTAGGTAAAGGGAGACAAAACTCAAATATTTCTACCCGTTAAACATGTGCTGGATGGAAAATATTAATATATGCACTCTAAATCTGATTGCATGGCAATTTTCCTATATATTGATTTCTATGGTTTTTATTTGAAAGTATTTTACACGGACGCCATCGGAATAATTAATTTTATATATTTATAATTGAAATGGGTACTTTCGATTTATAAAAGAGAGATATGATAATACAATAAAAGCCTTCTTCTCCAATCAATTCACAGCCACAACCAACAACAACAAAAAGGAAAGAAACAAAATCAAGACTATTAGTTTTTCTTTCATATTGCATATATTTGGGGAGGGAAGGGTTGCATTAGATGAATGCGATGCACTTTTGGAAGAAGGCATACAAAGCAAACATTTCATTCAGGGTAAAAAAAAAGAATAATACATTTTTCTATGTAGAAAATCCACTGCGATGAAAAATATTTCAGGATATTCACGATTTGTCTATTACTTCATTTGTAAGCTTAGGTCGATAAATCATGAAAGCTATATGCTTGTTACCTACGAAAGAAAATTAATATTAAAGTTGTATGTTCAGTGTCCTTGCATCTAAAGTTGCAAAATACAAAGACCCGTTCACCACCTCATCCCACCACACTGTAAAATTCTTTGTCTCGGACCGTCTATACCATGCAACGTCGTTCTAATCCTAATCCAGTCGCTTTTTTACTAACTGAAAAACTCCACCAAATTTCTCGATAATTCCTTCGTACTTAGCGGAAAACAACCATAAACTTAATATATTGTTTTAAAGAAGAAGCATTATTTTATTGAAATTGCACAATTTTTCCGTGTGTCTAGTAAAAGCGTGTGCTGCTTCCTCCAGGGCGCCGTCCGATTTTCAAAGCCACATCCTAAAACCAGGTTGCGGGCTATACGTTGCAATTGACTAAATGAACTAGATCATTGACATTAAAAAATGATGTTGGAGAAAACTAGCAAATAACTGTCTAGATGAATCATGAAGCTTAGAATTGTTTTGTTTTCATGAATAAAATAATCACTAAATTTAAATTTGAGATAAATAGTACTTTTGTGTAAAATATCGTCCGATTCAATCCTTTGGACACAGTGTCAAAGAATGAAATGCAAATGTCTCTCGTCGCAGACATCAAAAGATTTGTACATCTTTTGTACATTAAGCTTTCTTGAGAGATTGCCTAGGGTCAAATTGTGAATAATTTCTTCATTATCCTTATGTTGACATTTTAACCATTCCAAATTCCTATAGTAGCTGCGAAAGAATGTGAAGGCTTTCTTAATCTCATAAAGAAATAGTGTACGCATTTATGTGTGTATGTGTCCGTGAGATTACATTCTAACTTTTTCATGGTTATCATAAAATGATTCCATGAAAACTCGACAACGGCTTTAAATTTTTCAGCGACAGACTGTTTTACTGCAACACTTAGAGGTCTGTATCGTGAAAGAAAATAGTCCAGAAAACTGTGTTTTCAATGTATTCTCTTCGGATCAGTAATTTTTGTTCACTAAAAATTAAAGTATACCCCCCCACATCCATCAATCTTGCAAGTTTAGTTTCCATGTAGAAGAAACCCATAACAAAAACAACATACACACACGCAAACACACACACACGCAAACACAAACAATAAACATTCCAAATATTCATCTTTTGTTTCTTGTTCTGGTGAAGAATTTCACCAAAATGATCCATAAAAATCTTACTTTGTTCGACCTGATACGATTTTTATCATTGTCATCAATGTTAATTATTTTATTTACAGTATGATGGTTTCATGTTTTTTGTCTTTACTAACTGTGTGTTTTGAATACCTTGGAAAGTAGCTATGTGTGTGATGTTTATGTCGACGTTAAACGGATTACAAACAGCCTGGCATAGTCCGACTAGCGAAGACAAAACATTGGTTATTTGAAAGAAATGTAATCAATTAGTACTCGTTTCATAACAGTTAATTTTCAAACGAGTACAATAGTGAAGTTTTGTCAGTATTTGCCGTTGATATTATAAGGCGAGTTGTGGTTTCATTTTTATAAATAAATCGCTAAATGTAAGCAGAACAATTGGACACACAAATGCATTCTTTATTACGTTATGTATGCCTGAGCAACTGTAAATAAAATTGATTTTTCAAAGTCGGACATTAGTAATGAAAATTTCCGGTATGAAAATGTACAATAAATATCGCCCAATCTTCACCCTTTTAATATCAATTATTTTAAATTATAAATTAATGCTGAAACTTGTCATCAAATCACCTTAGGAACTCCGATCGCATGCAAAAATGTGAATTATTTAACATCTTAACCTTCTAAAATCTGCCTCAGCAATCAAACCTCTTACATCCTCATGAACCTACGTCACATACATTTGGATTACTTCGTTTTATTCTGCATTAGAGCTAAACCTCCGCATATTGAAACAACTGGTACAAGTGCTTGAAATAAGCAGACGTGCGGAAAAGAAAACCAGCTGAGATAAGTAGCTGCTGCGTAAGTTTCTTTGGTATGCTACATTGTTTTTTTTTTTTAAAAAAAGCCCATTGTATATAAAAAATATTAGACGCAATAAATTAAATTGAATATAACCCATTGTTCAAGACGGTGGTGTATGATTCCATGCAAGTTTGTCCCTTGCCTGTACTATAAGCACTCATTGGCATAAATGCGCACCAAAGACACTGAAGTAAAAGCCTTACGGCTTGACTGGCTTTCTTATCTGAGTAAAATCTGTATTCTTCGAACGCATAAACTAATTGTTGCAACTATCTGACACATAAAACTGCTGCCAAAGCGCCTGAAGTATTCTGCATTATTAGGACTCTGGATTCTACAGTTGTACTACTGATTCAACACTTTAAAAGATAGCTCGAAGCTACGGTAAAATTCGTCACATTTAAACCCGGACAATTACGAATTTTAGTCAAATCTACATTCAAATTAGGAATCTCCACCCATCAGAATTCCGAATCTGGTATTATATCCCGCTGTATTCCTCTGAACACGTATATTTTTTTTTTACAGGAGTGGGAGATTATCCAAGTTTTCTCACAATGTAAGGAACTAACATGTGTTTAACGATGACTTTGAACTTCAAAAAAAATTCATATATCTTTCCTGCATGTTTATGCTAAAGTCACTATGCGGGAGAAAAATGTCAGGAGGTTTTAGCTTTAATTCCTTAATACACCAATAACGATTAAAATGTTTTCACTTTCCTAATAGGTCAAGTCAAAGGGTTTTGCCTTTAAGTCCACCATGCAGGGAGCAATTCATGCATCTCAAAATAATCCAAAATGAAGTTAATTTATAGATTATTAAAACGGAAGGGCAATTTTAAGGCACCGTGGGAATCAATCATTATTATGTAGGGAATTAATTCATAACTGAAACTTCTTGCTCGAATTCCTTTGTGTAATATGCTCTATAAATATTCCATGAATAGCTTTTGTTTTAGAACTAGAAACCTGATATAGATTTAGATACATATTATATCCCTGTCTACCTCGATTCCGTTCACATTACCAACGTTTTATTGCCTGAAAGTTGTTCGGAATCAAGAGGTTCACTGAATGTCAAAATATATTGTCGTTCACACATGTGAAATACTGATTAATAATAACAATAATAATAATAATAATAGTATGCAGACGATTTCATTTTCTTTGCTTACACTGCTTACCAGCTGCAAGATATATTCAATAGGTTGTATACATTTTGCCTAGAACGGAAATCAAAAGTGAATATGGAAAGAAAATAGTGGTTGTATCGAATTTGCAGAGATGGCTATCTTAGAAGTTACGAAAAGTGAGTGGTACTATGCCAATAGAGAGGTAAAGACTGAATCATATTATATTACGATGCATATTTTCTTCAAAAAACTTCTTGGTATTTATACCAGGAAACTCTATTCTTGCAGACGCTGAAAACTGTGCATATATTAAAACAAAGTCTTTACAAATTTGGCATATTCCCCGTATCTGGATTGCTTCGCCTGTTGGATGCGAAGATAGCTCCCATACTTAATTATGGAGCTGGGGTTTGAGGTTTGTATGATGCCAATGATATTAAAAAAGCTCATTTGTTATTTTGTAAATATATCCTTGGTACATCTAAGTCTGCTTCAAGTACATTCGTATATAACGAATTGGGAGGAATTAGTATGCAGAATATAAGATATAAACATAATTTGAAATATTGGCTAAGACTTCTAAAAATGCCGGAAGACAGATATCCTAAACAATCCTACTTTACAGTTAAAATGGGGATCAAATTGTGATTGCTGGACTAACTTATGTTAAAATGCCCATATTTACATTTTGATTTGGGAATGTTTGGTGTTCTTAGGGTAAAAATGATGAAAATACATTTCTTAGATTATTCAGCGAGGGATATGAAGATAGTTTTAGATAAAATCTTCAGGATGAGATTAAGTTGATGGAAAGACTTCTGTAGGTCAGTGGGAGTAAATTGTCTCGTCAAAGATATCTAGAATTGTTGGTAGATAGCGATCTTTGTTATATAATCACTGTGTTTAGAGTGTGGAACTTGCCAATCAGAGGTAATACAGGAAGATATGAAAATATTTGGTGCAAGGATAGATTGGGTCAAATTTATAACGTCAACAGCTGGTTAATTAATTAAATATTATTAGAAAATGTGTTTATCTATCAATTCGAATGATATCACGTGTTTAACTTTCTTTGAGCTGGTAAACTTCAATCATGGCTCTAAAGGTATTTTGCAAACATAATCTCTTTATGCGGAAATTGGTAGGGAAACCCATGTACAAAGATTAGAAAAGGGAGATTTTGTATGACATATTCGAATAAACATAATTAAAGATTTAAGTGATTTTCATCCATTCAGGAGATCTAAGGCATCAAATTACCAACTACGCAAATCACAACATTTGAGACGTCATTCTTCAACTGCCAATGTTCATTTTGAACTGCCACCGTAGCGGTATGTATGTATGTATGTATGTATGTATGTATGTATGTATGTATGTATGTATGTATGTATGTATGTATGTATGTATGTATGTATGTATGTATGTATGTATGTATGTATGTATGTATGTATGTATGCATGCATGCATGCATGCATGCATGTATGTATGTATGTATGTATGTATGTATGTATGTATGTATGTATGTATGTATGTATGTATGTATGTACCCCTCTCATCTACGTACCTTATACATATGCATACAAGTTTAATGCATTCTTCTTGTCTTATTTATTTAACAAGAATTAGATATTGGCATTTATATATGAGGATATTGATATCGTCAAAGTGGCGATAAAAGGTGTGTGAGCCTCAGGCCCTTTTTCGTTCCACATTAAGAAATATAGTTATTCTTACATATGACATAATTTCATATTTAGGTCAAATTCACATTTGTTCTTCAATCTGATTCTATCGCTCTTGTAGCCATGTAGATGAATATATTTCAATATACATTTATGCAAGGAACGTGGATGTGTCATTGGAAAATGCCTTTGAAAACATCAAATCAATAACATCTATGTCTCCACTATTAGCCTATTTATAAACGTGGTATCTGTCATGCAAATTGCAATTGAATAAATGTACATGAAATATTAATACTCTATTGTCAGTGTCAGGAATATATGTTACACTCTAAGACATACGGAAGAAGCTGGCTTAGCAAACGTATGTACTAAAATATATTGCAAACAAGTGTTTAATTAGCAAATTTAACTCTTATCCTAATTGTGTTTAAAAAAATAATTAGGCAACCGTTATTTGCTGAGTTTTTATTACAAGCTGCAATTAAACGTCAAACGAAATTGGAGTGCATCGGCTGTTACCGAATTAGACTGCAAGTTTTTGAATGTCACTAAATTCAATTTTAAATGCATAAATAAATAAAACAAATGATCAAAACATTAGAATTCATAGTTTAAAGATGCTGCACCATGACCCACCACAAATATGTTTGCTGTATTAATTTGTGCAAGAAATGTTTAACACATTAACAAAATTATTTAATTTTTCTTACAAAATGTTCATTAGTGGGAAGAAAAAATGAAACGTTCAATATAGAGATATATTTATAAAAGGTCATTGTCTTAAATTTTATGAAAGTTTCCACACTTCTCTTTATAAATACAATAAAATATTTATAGTGATTACCGCTTTAAGTCGATGTTATGTCCTTCAACCACGTATATGATACACAAAAATGTTACGTGTTTTTAGTAAATATTTTTCTCGCAAAGTGGAAACACTTCGCCCCTGGTGACAATATAACGTTTCCACTTCACCCTTAAATTATTTTCTTGCATCTACTCGAGGAAAAGTAGATATCTTCCATGCATCGCTATTAGGGGCCGCCTACATGCAATAATGCATTTAATATATCCTCCATTTATCATTTTTAGGGGATGCTTATACTCACGTTATTAATATATGCTCCATTTATTACTATTAAGGGTCACTTACATGAACTTATGTTATTTATTTATCACTATTAAGGGCCACTTACATGAACTAATACTATTTATTTATCACTTTTTGGGGCCACTTACATGAACCTATACTATTTATTTATCACTTTTTGGGGCCACTTACATGAACTTATACTATTTATTTATCACTTTTTGGGGCCACTTACATGAACTTATTTATTTATCACTTTTTGGGGCCACTTACATGAACTTATACTATTTATTTATCACTATTAGGGGCCACTTACATGACCTTATAATATTTATTTATCCCAATTAGGGGCCACTTACATGAACTTATACTATTTATTTATCACTATTAGGGGCCACTTACATGCACTAATGTAATTGATATAACCTTGATGCATCAATATTACGGGCGCTTATATGCACTCATGTTATTGATAAACCCAATATATTTACGTAGGGAAGTCTTATGCAAACTGTTATCGTTGTTTAAAAACAATACATTAAAACTCCAGACTATGTCTAGACGAAACTTAGAGAATTTTGTGACAAACAGCTATTGTACTAAGTCAACAAGATTACGGACATTTTTTGCACCAAGAAAGAATAATAGCATAAATGTAAATCATTTATGATTGTTCGACCATTTTCCTGGAGAGTGTTGACTATAACAGTCAATGGTGTTATGATTGGTGCTATTGTGCTGATGATGCGCATTCTATAGCTCTCTAATTACAAAGTTAATGCGTGCTTTATGCCTGTTAATTTTACGGGCTGTGTCTCTGTTTTGTTTAAAGACATTAAATTACAGTAAATCAAATTAATTATATAAAAGATATTAATATAACTTTAAGTTTAAAAGTACAATCCACCCTGTTCATATCACGTACTTACACGTGGAAAAAGCAACATGTTTATGGGCACGCAATTCTCTTAATAATTACATCCATTGTATTCGATTGCTCTCGTTTAATTCGATCTTGAGTAGAAATGTATGTTTTAATATAGGACAATGAAGTTAACAAATAATTGTTTTAGAGAAAATATTTGTAACATGGACATAACATGAAGGTTCATTAGAGGGTGTTATATGCATTAAGTATCAAATGACATCACAAATTAATTACACGTGCTTTGTTAACGTCTAATTTCAAAACGTCATGGCCTGCAGCTTGTTGTCGACAATGTGGCATTAAATATTATGTGAAAGTATTGTTAATGAGCACTGATTGGGTTCAGGAGGTTACAAACATATGATGTGTAAAAGATTACTCACGTAAACGAATGATAGAAGTGCATGTTGAAATACGAGGGGTATTAAATAATTAAATAATTTCAGCATCTGAGGAACTGCAATAACTTTTGCACTTCTACTGATGTAACGGTCTTTAATGCGGTATAGTTGAATGATCCTGTGTTTGAGAACGATTTTGCATGTTAAAAAAGTCCAGTATTACCAAAAATATGCTTCAGCATCACATTGTTTACAATTGACGATACTCATTAACAAGTTCCCAGTACAATGCGCAATAACAATATATTAAAGCTGCAGTAAGTTACAAAATTCACTAACAGGACTTGAAAATACTTGCCGTTAATTAGGTAAAGCAAAGTCAAGATATTTTGTTCAAGTACCTTATAAGTGTTGTTGTTTTCAATTGGGAATGGAGGATGTTGAAAAAAAAACCCTCCTTTTACTGGAATTATATTGACCATTTTCGAGTTCTGATGCTGCCTTTAAAATACAGCTATGAAGAACACAGATTACAATGATTACTCAAGGTAAACATATGATGAAATCTTATTATCAAGTTGGTTTGGGGTAAAAATTAACCGTTAGGAAGTTAGTCAACATTGTTTTCCCACCTTCTGCAATATATCATTATTTTTGTCTCCCGGATAGAACGAAAAAACACATGGTTGCTGATACAACTATGTGTAGGCCTCTTTTATTCCATGTTTCTGTGTCTAGAGGTTGAACCTATTGTCAGACCACCAAAAAGCTCTCAAAATGTATAAGATCAAGTTTGAAGTCGTGTCTTCGATCAGACAGTGATTAAACTGAAGTTATATAATCAAAGTTCTACAAAGGGTACACTACTTTCATATATCTTTCTTTTATAACAAATGAATGTCTTTCGTACTATAGATAGAAAGTATCGAGAAAAATCAACAAGGATGAAGTCTTGTGCTAGTACTTCGAAACGTTTATCACATTCAACGTAATTTACCAATAACTAAGGAAAAATAACTATTATTTTCTTTTTCGCGTCTAATTTTCAAATTATCAGCATATTTAGATTATAATTTTAAATTAGATATGATGTGATTATGATTTTTAATGTAGCTTTAACAATTGTTCAGTCATATTGCTACGATGTCTACAGTGTGGCAGTTTATAGTGATGACTATCACTGGGGCATCAAGCCGCAGACATATAGCATGATGTCCCACCCAGTCACATTATCCTGACACCAGTCCGACCAGTCCTAACACTAACATCTTTAATGCTGAGCGCCAAGCGAGGTAGCTGTTAGTACCATTTTTGTAAGTCTTTGGTATGACTCGACCGGGGATCAAACCCATGACCTCCCGCATCTGAGGATGACGCTCTAACCACTAGGTCACCGAAGTGGGTTTTTATTTTAAATTAGAAGAAAAATAATTTTAGGATCATCCTACTGGCGATATCTGAAATACTAAAATGTAAATGCAAGTATTTTTAACTTTTTTTCTCGCAGGCTTCAATGTAATAATTCGTATTTGTTTGAGTATGAACCATGAGAACAGTTTTCAAGATAAATTTGCACGATAGCACCACCAGAAAATTTCATCAAGATCAGGTAGGTTCCAAAGTTTCTATACTTGTTTCCGTCCGTGAGGAATATTACCAGCAATTTTCCTTTGTATCGGTGATTCTTTCAGGTCATCCACAGTTCTTTCTCCATCAGATATGTTGGCCTCCATGTAAACTTCTGTCATGTGCTAAAATGGTGTTAAACCTTATAAAAACAAACCAAGCCAATTATCTGATATCTGCTAAATCGAGTTGATATTTTATTATTTGTATTAGTTTCTACACATTGATATGATCAGAGCATCAGAGTTCACAGAGTTTAAGATATAGTTCAGTATCAAGGTGAGTACACACTAAGTTTTAGTTCTGTGTGTTCGAGAGCAATACGGTAGTTCACGCCAGGTTTTGTGGGTAAATTATATCAAATTAATTGTATAGGAACTAGACAATTCGTAACCGACTCTATTCTCCGCCATATTTTTACTCAAGCATCAAAATTATACTAAAATCTGAACATCTTTGTTGATACTAAGGTCCATTTTCAGCATCACAGATTTCAACCTAATTTGAAATCATGAGATGTTAGATATACATTAAAAAATACATTAATCTATTTTTTATGAAGAAATTATTATTATTGAAATCTCGAGCTTCCTTACATAAAATTTATCACATCAAAATTTATTACATTTTATTACGAGGTTTAATAAAAAAAACATGAAAGTCAATGCGAAGGTTACTAATAATACATGTAATGTAACAAAAGATGTTGTTAGCCGAATCGATGTTGTCTTGGTAGAAGGATGCGACAAAAATAGCTTGAAAATGAAGAACAAAGATGTGACGGTAAACGTTCCTAGTCTCTTAAACAACTAACCAATATCACTAATAAAGCTGTGATGAAGTCTGTATTTTTCAAATTGCAGTTTTATTACAACGACATAAGAAAAACGTACTAAAAGAACTATTTTTATGTATATAATAAGCTCTTTAATGTATGTAGTTCGACGTGAGAAAATCCAGTCTATTAACATAGTAAAGAGAATATGGAGAAAAGATGCTTTATTTTCGTTTCTGTTTTATATAAACAACAGTTGTGCTTCTACATATGTTTAAACTTAAAACCCCGACACAGATAATCATTTTCCCTTGTTACTTTTATCTTAAAGCAGTACGAGAGAGTGACAGAATGGATTCTGTCTTATTGACTTTTATAGAAAGAGGATTATGAATTCGTTTCTTTTCACAAAGATTTGAATACACCTGCATTATATGTAATCATACTCTCCAATGTGCATGATCTAAATGCTAGCAACTTCACCTTACATACGTCACTGTCTCAAGAATATATAATAACTAGTGAGCGCCCATGTCAAGGGTACCGGAATTACCAAAGAGTCAAAAGAATAGAATAACTAGTGAGCACCCCTGTCAAGGGTACCGGAATTACCAAAGAGAAATAAGAGGAAGATAGTGATTGGTAGATGAGTAACAGAGACAACACTGAAAGGAAACACTCTCACTGAAGACCTATAATTAAAGGTGATGGAATAGGCAACTGTGACTAGCTCGTTGATTGGATGTGTTCGAAAAAAAAAAAGCTGCGATTGAGAAATTTGTTGATAAAACTATTGAATACATGTGCTCAATTTTAATAAATTATTATACTTTTCACCTTGAGTAATTTTTATACCTTGAACATCGGCACTGCTGGCTGGGGCTCGTAGCTGTTTAAATTTGAATTGTCTACATTTTGCAGTAATGGAAATAATATCGTAGAAGGCACTTGACATTGGACATGACGAGAAAAAGAAAAAGAAATCACTACAGGAGAACGAGTGTCATATAATCAGTAGTTACTTATGCGGCTAAACCAACGAATGTGATTAATAACTAATTTGATGCCAAAGCCACGTTTAATTCGTTATAATTGAAATTTCTGAGTGTAAACTTATCAACCTGAATTTTCCTTTAATTGACCCTACTTATTTAATATATCCCCCGTCGGATTACAGGATTATAGGACAATAATCCGTCCTGTTTCCCATCCGGCATAATCTACTCTCTGATTATATAAAAATTACCCGCCCTGTGATCCTGCTTGACTAATATATATCTAGGATTGTAGTACAATGTTCCGCTTGACCCTTTGTGCCAAATAAACAGCGGATATTATAGAACAATGATCTGCCGTATGACCAGTCCTGCCAATCAATTAATCCTATATAATACTAAAAGAATGCAGAAATCATTAAATTGCACACACGCACGCACACACACACACACACACACAAATATATATATATATATATATATATATATATATATATATATATATATATATATATATATATATATATATATATATATATAATCGGCTTATCGCTCGTGGGAAATGTCGCTGTAATTAACATAGTACCTTTAATTAAGATGCGAGCATTTAATGAAAATGGGGTGAAATATTTAGTGTAAATTGGACAGGAAAGTTCTGAATTACGAGTATTGCTATGTAGCCAAAATTGTTTACGTGTTCAAGTCTGTTGAAGAAATAGGTCAAGCGACAAAACTGTACTGGTAAAAATACGAGCAGGTAAATATTTACACCTGCTTGGTTAATGTGCCATTGGATTGTTTACTATGTGAAAACTGACAAATATTGTCTCCGGCCGAGAGGTCACTACAAGTTGTATACTAAATGAACTCCACTTGTTTAGATATCAGATGATCTGACACGCGTGACCAGTGATTTTGTTATCCATAGGCAAGTAAACTTCCTAATGGTCAAGCTTTAGCGGACTATATACTTACAATATATTTTCTGAAGATAAATGGATTTTCATTCGGTACATTGACCTGTTTGGATGAACATTCACAATCGATTTTGAAAGAAGCCCAATATGCAGAGGTGCCCCAGTGCTAGACATCACTATGAACTCAACACTGCAGACACCGTAGCGATATGACTGGAGAAAATGATAATGCTACTTTAAAAATCCAAATCTCTCTCTCTCTCTCTCTCTCTCTCTCTCTCTCTCTCTCTCTCTCTCTCTCTCTCTCTCTCTCTCTCTCTCTCTCTCTCTCTCTCTCTCTCTCTCTCTCTCTCTCTCTCTCTCAGCAGAGAGGGTGAAGAACGACCCCAAACACACATAACACTCCATATGATAATAGATAATCCAAACGAATCATATATTATATGATGGAAAAGAGTACATCCAATATCATTTTCCCCGACCACGACAAACAACACATGGGGAGGTGAATCTAACCTAGGTAACACATCCAATAAATTCTGAATCCGGGCCCCCAGGACGCCCATCAAAAAATAATTCCCAATTGTCAGAAAAATTGCATTTTCTCAGCAGCTCCTATTATGGGAAAGACGGGCGATAACACTGTCTCCGACTAAAAGAAGACGCATTTTCAATATGAACAAAAAAATCGCATCGCATTTGTATTATAGTCATGTATACACTCTCGTGTTTTATGACTTTTAGCCCTAATAAGGGTTAGTGGCTTCTCCCCCTTCTGGGGCCGGGCTCACCCGTGTCTTCGTGCTAGACACTCTTTTGTGCCCCGGCGCATGGCCCTATTAACCCCCCTGGTGGCTCACCGCCTTAGCCGGTTATCACCTTTTAGTGATAATGCTGTCCAGGGAGGTGCTTAGCCTTATGCTTAGCTTTTGGTTATGGTGCTTAACCTTTTTCTTGACCTTAAAGGACCTTTTTATTGGTTACTATCATTGAAAAAATTCAGACTGCCTCAAAGCCGGGCTCAGAAAAGGCAAAGGAAAGGGCCCAGCAAAGGGCGTCGCCGTTGGAAATATCCTCTTTTTCGCACGTCTCTTAACAAAAAATCTAGCCACAACATAAATATATAGGAAATATCTCTTCTACTGTGTCCGTGCACACAAACATTTTAATCCTACTAAAAATACTGACATGATGTAACATAAAGGATTCCTCGCTGGACTGTGGAACAGAGCGGACGTGTTTTTCTGTGCTCCCGCACTGTAAGGATAATATTGGATGATTCGCTACACATTAAAGATATTACACTAAGAAAAGCTAAGGTAAAGTAAAATCTACTCAATTCTACTTAAATCCACTAAATTTATAAAAGTCTATTTAAAAATCTACTTTACCTCATAACTATAAATTAATTGCCGTTATATAATCATTAAAGCCAACTAGTGCTGGGTTTTGCCACCCCAGATAACTCTTACTACAACTAACGATGTAAATATACCCTCCTATACAAATTTTACAAGCCATTTAACATATTGAATAAAAACCAAAACTGTTGGCTAAAAAATTCCTTTGTTCCTTTGTACTTACGTAAAAATTCCTTTGTTCCTTTGTTCTTACGGAAACAAACATGTGGGCGGCCAAAAATATTTACTGTACAGTGGTACTGCTCCGCAGCAGTGGCCTCAAACAATATACTATAAATACTTAATCATACAACCCCCGCATCAGTTTACATTAAAATATTTATGGAAAAATAAAAATTTAAATTGGAGCTCTGGACGGCAGTTAAATTCCCCTTCCAACATTCCGAGTTAATATTATACCAGCTTACAAATCAGATAGCACGAAATACATAAGCCCTAATCTAAGGCTGCATCTGATTGGCCGATAATGGCCGCGCTTATTCAAAAAAAGAAAACATACAATCTTGGGCTGAAGGAGGGGTTGAGGGCTGAAGTTTGTACCAACCAATCAGGATTTGGCACTTGAATGATGTACACAAGAAACGCAACTTTAGCCCAGGGGCGCTCCCACGTGTCTGCTGGTAAAGAAGTGTACACTATTTTCCAAATTAACGAGGAATAATGATTAAATCTGAATCATCCAGTGTTGCACGGTAAATAATACGATATGAAGAAGAAGGGGCTGGAGTCGTGCAGGGGGGAGGGGAGGGGGGGGGTAGCCGGTTGGCTGGGCCAAACCTAACGATAGTACAGCTTAATAACATCAAATAAAGGGAATCAGTGAACCCGTATCGAATCCCTAATAACCCATCCCGGCATGCAGACGCTGACGTACTCGCGGTCACCGTGCCTGGTCCGTAGAGGGAAAGAAAACAGTGTGAACACTAACTAAAACTCTGAAAAAAGAATGTCCCACAAACAGGGAAAAGGATTGAGAGTAATGATCATCTCTGCCGCGTCCGCCTGGGGACGCTCACAGGTTGCGGCAGGGCACAGGCAGAGGGGCTGGCGGGTTGTTGGGCGGAGCGGACGTGTTTTTTTTCTGGGCTCCCGGACTTTGGGGATGGTGCTGGATGATTCGCTGCGCGCTGGGGATGTTGCACTGGGAGAGGCTGGGGTGGGGTGGAGTCTGCTCAGATATACTTGGGTCCACTAGATTTGTAGAGGTCTGTTTGGGGATCTACTTTGCCTCATGACTGTGAATTGATTGCCGTTATGTAATCATTAAGGCCGGCTGGTGCTGAATTCTGCAAACCCAAACGGCTCTTGCTGCAGCTGGCGGTTTGGGTGTGCCCTCCTATACAAATTTTACGGACTGTTTGATGTGTTCGGTGGGGGCCAAAACTGTTGGCTGTAGGTTCCTGTATTCCTTCGTTCTTGCGGGGGGATTCCTTTGTTCATTTGTTCTTGCGGAGGCAGGCGCGTGGGCGGCCGGGGGTGTTTGCTGTGCGGTGGTGCTGCTCCACGGAAGTGGCCTTGAGCAGTATACTGTGGATGCTTAGTCGTGCTGCCCCCACATAGGTTTGCATTGGAGTATTTATGGAAGAATAGGGGTTCGAGTTGGAACTCTAGGCGGTAGTTGAGTTCCCCTTCCAGCGTGCCGGGATGGTGTTGTGCCGGCTTGCAGGTCGGGTGGCGCGGGATGTTGGATGGTTCGCTTCTCATTGGGGGTGCTGCACTCGGAGGAGCTGGGGTGGGGCGGGGTCTACTTAGATCTACTCTGAACTGCTGGGTTTGTGGGGGTCTAGTTAAAATCTACGTTGCCTCATACTCTAAATTGGTTGTCGTTGTGCAGTAGTTGAGGCGAACTAGTGCTGGATTTTGCCACCCCAGGCGGCTCTTGCTTCAACCAGGGATGTAGGTGTACCCTCTTTTACAGATTTTAAGAATTTTTTAACATATTGAGTGAGGGCCGGAGCTGTTGATTGAGGTTTCCTTTGTTCCTTTGTTCTGGCGGAGGGTTGCTTTGTTCCTTTGTCCTCACGGGGGAGGCGCGTGGGTGGCCAGGGGTGTGTACTGAGCAGTGGTGCTGCTGCGTAGCAGTGGCCTCAAGCGGTATATTGTGGGTGCTTGATCGTGCGGCCCCTGCGTGGGTTTGCATTGGGGTGTTTGTTCAAGGGTAGAAGTTTAAATTTGGGCTCTGGCCGGCGGTTGAGTTCCCCTCTCAGCATAAAAAGTTGGTGTTGTACCAGCTTACAGGTCGGATGGCACGAGGTGCATGGGCCCTGAACTGGGGCTGCATCTGATTCACCGGTGGTGGCCGCTCTTAGTCACAAAAGAAAACATACAATCGTTTCGTTTCATATGTGTTTACAGTCATGTATACATTCTAGTGTTTTATGACTTTAAGCCCTGAAAAGGGCTAGTGGCCTCTCCCCCTTCCGGGGCCGGGCTCACCAGTGTCCAGTGCTGACACTTTTGCCCCGGCGCGTGAGCCTATTAACCCCACTGGTGGCTCACCGCCTTGGCCGGATGTTATCTTTCGATAACATTGCTATCCAGGGAGGCGCTTAGTCCTAGGGCTGGGCTTTTGGTCGTGGTGCTGACCTTTATTTGCTGACCTTAAGACCGTTTGGTTGGCTGCGTATTGTAACAGAACGTAACGGCCTTCCACCTCAACTCCCGCCTACCAAAGTCCCCAATGTCTAAGTTCACCTAACTTTATCTCAGGTGGATTATTGTCAAATTTAACCAGTTTTTCCTACGGGTGTCCCTATACCAATGATGTGTTAGCCACCTATTCAATTATCCAAATGTTCCTGAGTTGTGAATTTTGAATATATTTTGATGAGGTTGAATTTTGCGTACTTAGCGTACTTATATGGTTCTAAAAAATTAACTCAATCTCTAGGTGTATGTCACCTAGTTTTGACATTTATCACCGCTTTGACAATGTTTGGTTTTTAATTTTGACTGCCTTTCCAAAGGATCTCGTTTTAATGTTGGGTCTTCTAGGCCAAAGTGAAGACATAGGTTGTAGACGTATTTTCGAACAGTTGGCCGCGCGGCCCGGGCCGTCCATCGCTAATCGTTTGTCCGTTCCGTTCACTTTTGTGATTGTAGCCTTTACCAGGTTACTTTTGGGTCTTTGTTTGCGTCGGGCTAATCGGTCTACTCCGCTCCTGGGAGTTGGAGCTATTAGGTGGGAGGTTCCTGATTTTCCCTTATCGGCCTTGACCTTTTGTCCTTATCATGGTGGGAAATCTTATCCTATATATATATATATATATATATATATATATATATATATATATATATATATATATATATATATATATATATATATATATATATATATATATATATATATATATATACACATATATATATATATATATATATATATATATATATATATATATATATATATATACACATATATATATATATATATATATATATATATATATATATATATATATATATATATATATATATATATATATATATATATATATATATATATATATAATGCTTATAGGAGTCAGGATCCACCCAGGCTTGTGCTAGTATGAGTCCTAGCGCCTGTTTTATGGTATGGACTAGGTATGGTGCTTGCAGTTATGTATATGTTTGTATGCGGGGTTGGGTTATTAGGGTTCCGATACAGGCTTATTGAATCCCTTTATTTGATACTGATGATTTGTTCTTGTTGATGGTTTGTTGTAGGCATCTCTTTTTATTCTTCTTTATTCTTGCATTTTTGATTTAGTAATATTGGATGATTCAAAATTTTAAGGTTGTTGTTTCGTTGGTTTTGATTGGATGATAAAAGCCGAATTTTCAATCCTATTCTAGTTCAATTTTGTTTTTTATTTAGGTTTTATAATAAAATTATGTTTTATGGTATTTCATTCTTATTATGTGCTTAGTTGTAGTATTATAGATGTTTATCAATACTAATTAGAGTATATATATAGTTATTATAAGCAAAATTAAAATACAAATACAGTATATGTATGTTATAAATAGTTATGATTATTGTTATGATTTAATTATGCTTAATTATCTTGCAACTTATCAACAAATGCAAACAAGACGTCAACGTCCTACGCCACCTGAAGGACACAATTTGGGGAGAAGACCAACGCACCCTTCTGATTCTCTATAAAGCTCTCATACGAGTCAAACTGGATTATGGGTGCCAGATCTATGACTCAGCCAAAAATACACTAGCAAACCTAAACAGCATCCGATATCGAGCACTTAAGATCTGCACCGGCCTACTACTAAACACATCGCTAGAAGAGATACAGATTATAACTGGCAAACCGCCCCTATAACTAAGGAGAGATGTGCTCATCCTGCGCTATGCAGCCCGAATATCAGTCCATCTTAACACTCACCCTACACGACAAGCTATTCAAAGATGCAACATCCCATTCTACATTCCACTCGTACCAAAGCCACCAACAGCAGACAAGACACATCACCTAAGAACAACCATACAACTCCCCGAACCGAGCCGAGAAACACCAAATACTAGATCCTACGCCATGGAGAAATAGCACTCCTATCATTAACTTGAAGGCACGACCCCTGGACTCTAAACATCTATATCCATGAAAACTGTTACCGCAAATAAACACACTACTAGAAGAACAATATCCAACGCACATTAAGATCTACACTGACGGATCCTGCTCAGAGACGAGCGGCATCAGCAATAGTCATACCAGACCGACATATGACTATACGGCGACGGCTCCCGGACGGATGCTCCATATATTCTGCGGAGTTCTGGGCAATCCAAAAAGCAATTCATTGGATTCAACAACACCTACCAACATAATCTCATCATCTCCGACTCACTCAGTGTACTCACCACACTGGAAACAGGTACAAAAAATCCAGAGGCAACATGTTACTGGACGTACTAGCGACCCTCATAACCATGGAGGCAGAACAAATCCTGTTGGAATTCATATGGGTTTCCTCCCATATCAATCTGATCGGAAATGAGAAGGCTGACGCGGCGGAAAAAAAAGTCATAAAGACATGGATATAGAGCCCATATACTACAGCGCCAAGGCAATCTACAGTGCCATAACCACCGCCATCTATAAGGAATGGCAACAACAATGGGACTCCTGCAACAATCGAAGGGCACTACACCACATCCACCAGAAATTCAAGCGAGGCAGTGTGGACCGCACGCGCCTGAACCCAATATAATTTAGGGTAGGTAATTGACACAAGTCAGGAAAGACTTAACTAAAAACTAGTCAGGGTGCTAACAACTTCCCTAACTGCCCCACATGCCATATATCGTAAACACTCTTTCAGCTTACCAACGATTGCCCTCAATATGGACCACAAAGAAACAACTTCAAGACATATCAGACAAAGCTAGGAGCACCATGTACCTACCCGGACCTATTCGATACTGAACTACTGTTATTACTACTACTACTACTACTAATACTACTACTACTACTACCACTACTACTACTACTACTACTACTACTACTACTACTACTACTACTACTACTAATAATAATAATAATAATAATAATAATAATAATAATAATAATAATAATAATAATAATAATAATAATAATAATAATAATAATAATAATAATATAAAAATATCAAACAAAAGAAATAACTTTTAAAATAAAATATAAATAAAGTTGTGAGGATCAATAAAACATAAAGCTGCTAGAAAAAAAACGACCATACCTGAGTAGGGGGACAAACAAGCGTTAAGACAATAAGATAGAGGGACGGATAAACGACCAGGACCACGAAGGAATAAAGATCTCAACCTGAAGAAAGGACTATAAATAAGGAACCATTACTACGTAGCCACGACAAATGGTAGCAGCACCAAATGAGGAATGGAACAGACCACACAATCGGCACCAACCACATGAGTGAGATAGGACAAGATCCCAATAAACCAACTGACCAACACAGAAAAGATTAATACAAACACTGTCACCTGGACAGTGGCTACTTTCAATCGCCATAGTTACGCCAACAAATAAAGGATGGTAATGCAGAAAAGATTATAACACATAGTCTGCCGGTTGCACACTGGCAAACTTCAATAGCCATCTAATATACCAGTACATCCCTTAAACATAAAAGATTATCCCCCCTGAATACTTTAAAGCCAACCAACTAAGGCGTAGTCCGAAAACTATGTCGGCGACCCCCACAAATCGCCCAACTAAAGCAAGGAATAGATGGTAACCCCGACAGCTATTCCACAAATCCCCCAACTCAAGCGTATAACAGAAAACGATTATGTCATCGACCACTTTCAATGCCAATCAAAAGGGTAGTCCGGAAGCTCTGCCGGCTACCTCACAAAACCATCAATCAGATAAGGTGTAATCCAGAGGCCTCCGCGGCTAGCTACCTCACATACTCCCCCAGCCAGCACTCACACAAAAACAACAGGGTGATAAAACCCAACGTACACCACACTGGCATCGTTCAAAGGCAAGGGAAAATCCAGGATAAAACTCCCTGCAGTCACACAAATAAGGGACAGTCCAGGGGAAGCCCGGCCTAATGATCAATCCCTACCAATAATGGACAACACAGGACCTGTAATCCCAGCCCATACAATACAACTCAATCTCTCAATTTGGAACTGAGGAAGCTCACACACTAAAATGATCCTTTGGCAGGCGTTCCAAGACATCAACCGATACCACCCTAAGCAGAGATAATAGAATTAAAGGTAACTCACACCCCGCAGATTGGGACAAGACTTTAGGCACATATAAGTACGCTCTGTACGCTAAATTCAAACTATAAACATATTCTAAATTCACAACTACATAATATTAGGTCAATTGCACAGGTGACTTAAACATAATTGCCATAGGAACACCAATATGAACAACTAGTAAGAATTTGACCCTAGTCTGACTTGCTGAAATAAAGCGGAGTAGACTTGTCCTTGGGTTTTGGTGGGCTGGGAGTCAGTGGAGGGGGCCTGGAGGTTAGTTGCGGATCTGCCATGCGTTCGATTTGTAACCAATAACATATCCTGAAAGGCAGGGCCAAGCGTTCTCTTAAAAAGACCGCCGCCCAGATATAGGGCCGCAATAAATCGCATGAAGCTGCCTCAGCGGCATATACTTGTCTATAAACAAGTTCAATAACAAAATGAAATAGCGGTCTTGAGTAGCCGAGTGGTCTGAAGCGCTCTCCGTTACGGATGACTGCCATCTCACTTCTGCGTAGGTTCGAGTATTAGATTTGGCAAATGTGGATATGTGGGAAATCTTGCAAGTAGCTTCTCGTGGTCGGTGATTCTTTTCGGTCATTTCCAGGTTTTTTCCTTCAATTGAAGGCCATAGCTCTGGACCAAGCGCTATCTTAAAGGGACTGCCACTCAGCCTGGGGCCGCAAACAGTCGCAGAATGCCAAGGAGTGCAATACGCGACTTAATACCTAGTGAGTTAGTCAGTATTTAATGAAAAAATGAGTATGTTAAGAAATACAAACAAAAACTTAAAAGTAAAATAAAACAAAAAGGACAAAACAATCATTACAGATTTTTAAAAAAACAACAATTGTTTCTTTTTTCTCAAAAAAAGAAATAGAAAAAGAAACGATAGATTGGAAACAAGTATGGCAAGACATAAAAGAAAAACTCAAAACAAAAGGGAAGAAAACCGCATTCTTGCAAGCACCATACAAAAACAATATACTTAAGATAGAGTTATTTTTTATTGTTTTGAGCTGTGTTTATCAAACATATTAGTATAGGAATAAATAAGGAAGATGAAACTAACATGTTTGATCTAGATAGTGCCGCCCAGAACAATACAGGGGTCGCAATATACAACAACATCCACAATACCACTTTTACAACATGTACAACATGTCTTGGCAAGTCACTATAACTTAAACAACATACTATTGGAAAACGAGGAAAGGAACCACCACCGCACATTTACCCTATGGTATCTGGGGAGACAGTATACTCCAACAGTTTAAACAAGGCAAGCAGGGTAACCAGGCTTACTACCAGCACAGGCAAAAAGAAGCGAGTACCGACAAACTTTGTTTATTGGGATAAAAAATAATTTAAGATTTGCGAACAAAACAAAGAGCAATCATGACAAAAGAGCAGCCCTGACAAAATTTATATATATTTTTTTCATTTTTCAAAACACAAATACAAAACACTTTATGGGTGGACAGGGGAAACCCATACCATACCACACACAATTCAGAAAACCAGCGTGTCACTACTAATCAACCTTACCAGCAAGTAGTGTCAATACTCGCAGAGAGGATGAAAAGACCACTTTGCTAGAGACCTTATTTTTGAAAAATGAAGGTTCCTACGATGCTGAAAAATAACGTTTAAGCCAAAAATTTCTCTAATTCGTTAGATTTTTATTCAACTCTTTTTGTTTTTTTACGCGCTGGTCACTCAGCTTCGGGTATTCATCCTCTCTGCTGCTATAAATTAAAAATCAAGGACTAAATATTTTATCTAAACCTACACGATACCTTCATCCTGGATCTTGTAAGGTTATCGTTATAAATCCTAACGGAGCAGTTTGTGCTTTTGAAAAGAAATGTAATCATGTCCATGTCCCCTGAACACAGTATAACAAATATTTTGTAAAGTATAATTATCTACACCATTAAACACAACTAAAATATTGTAGTTGTCACTGATCACCTTAGGTATCTGTGTATCTGTGAGTAACTTAAATCACGTCAGCATTTTATGTTTAACTCGAGAAAATATCTGAGCTGGATTGGATTGTTTGTCTAGCATTATATCATAGTATACCACGAGGTTATAAATGAATCCATCTAGGTCATCTGCGGATGGAAAATCATCAATATCGGTAATAAAATCGATAATATTGTTTTTTTTTCTTCGTACAATAATTTTGCATTTTGATTAAAATCTTTAAGTACTTCTTAACATCGTTGATCGTCTATAGATGACACTACTAAATAAAACTTATTCCACTTGAGCAAGCAATAATTGTGTCTTACTAGACCCAGATGGGCCTATTATAATCATTCTGATAGAATTTGGTAACACTGGATGGTGCCTTATTGGTTCTTGTTTTCCTGTCGTAGAAAGGTCAATTATATCCATATAATAATGATATGAGTTTATATTGCATTCGCTGTAGATCACCAACCAACCCCCTCCGCTGGGTTGACAACGATAACAACAACACAAAAAGAGACACGCACTTACAGGCAAGTGTGTAAAATGTGGTACAAGCAAATGCAAATTCATTTCCGCGTCGTAAATAGCGCGTGTTGGTGATATCGCTTCTTCATTAAGGAAATTTCCAGGAGCTCCATGGGCTAAATACCCCAGGGAGAAAAATCTTCCGGGGTATAATCATTGTGTTCCTAGAACTCGTCTCGATATGAAACTCGATAACCAAGATCAACCAAAACCTTTGAGAGCATCCAGTAAATATGATTGATCAAGCGTGCCACATTCATGATGTCACGTATAAAAGTAAAGGTTTGCAACAACGGCACCTGGCAGATGTAAAGTTAATTCATGCGTTAAATTATATGCCTAATCAATCTCTCAGAGAGAACCTTGCCAGTTTTCTAGTAAAATCTGCTATGAAAGGTAAAATAATGCTAGGGGCTGGTAATTATTCAGCTGATTATTATAATGGATTCTGTTTATTATTCCCCGAGAGGATTGGAGAAGAAAAGCTGCCACAGCAAAAGTTTCACGTGATGTTGCTGCAGCATGGTTAGCACGACAGGCAATGTGGCAAGTTCACATAAAAAATTCAATAGGCACATTTCGATGTCAGCATTCCTAATGAAGTTCATCGAATTGATATCTTGTTTTCACCACACGATACCATTCAAATTGGGAAACATCAATGCACATCCAAATACGCGTTAACTGTCGTTGACGTTGCGAGTAGACATAAAGAAGCGGAATCATTATCAACAAAAACAGCATCTGAAGTTGCTTCTGCGTTTGAACGAATTTGTCAGCGAGTACCCTTGCGTTAGCCACAACTATTACAGGTTGATCCTGGCAAAGAATTTTTTGGTGTATTTCATTGTTGATGAACAAGCACTATGTTAAATTCAGACTAGGACACACACACATAAATTCACCCTGATCATGCAATCGTTGAACGATTTAATCGAACACTTGCTGAGCGGTTATTCAGATATTAATATCCGAAGGAAATATCCGCTGACTTTATGACAAAGGATAGATCTCGTGAATGGGTTGCAAGGTTACCAAGTGTGATAGCTGCATTGAATAAGGAAATTACTCGTGCAACTTCTATGAAATCTTCTAATGCGATCACAAACAAATACATGCCAATAGAACGTGAATATTGTTCTCAACCAGTACTAGGTAATGTTACCGTAATATATTTATATATACCTAGCGAACTTTAAGGAGGCAGAAAAAGAGCAACTGATTATTTTGGAGTGTGACCACACACAAAATTTCTAGCGTGGTGAGGTCCACTGGGAGACCTGCAATCTGCAGATTAGATTCAACTGCTCCTCATCGTGAATTTCTACGCGAACAATTGCAAATAATTCCTGCGGATACACAATTACCACCAAGCACACTTTTTTAAACTAGCTCCCAGACGTCTATTACATTCAAGAGAGGTCAGCATCACATTTGTGCGTGTGTGGCCAAGACTACTATTATTCTGTCAACGGTAAATTGTCTTGGGTCGAATGCTGCCACATTATTATTGCGTTACAACTTGCACAATGATTTTTTTGTTGTTTTAGCGTTATAATAAATTCAGCATCTATATCGAAATCGCTACTATTTTTTGTCACATTGCTTATAGCTGGCTAACTTTTATTGATATCGACTTTGTTAGTGATTATTTCTTTGGTTATTACGCAATCCATGATAACCCGCTTCAGCAGAGATATTCTTCTGACTCGAAACACTGCGACATAAACTAAATTTGACGACTCACTACGATCATCGATGATCCAAATTCTAGTATCAGCAATAGTTAGTCCCTGTGATAACTGAATCGTCTTAGCGTATCCTAACGTCCATTTATCCATGCTTAACGCGCTCTCAACAACATCAACAACGACTAAAACTATATCATTTAGCACAATATTTCTTATTCCACCACCAGGAATCTCAACATCAATATTTTTTGTCTGGTATCTGCTGGGAGATAACACAAAGCTACAAGTGGATTTGAAAACTTTTCATTATTTAACGTGAATAATTAATTTTGCAGTTCATCACAAACTTTGTCTCTCCTCGCAACTATCAAATCAGCAGGTCTCCATTTAGTCCAAAAATCATTCATATACATTTCTGTTATTACCTTACGCATTATTTTACTCTGTTTTTTCTATCTGGTTGTAGTCTTATTACTTATTAAACTTTTTCAGTGGTTTATCAATAGCTCTATGGTCCTCATTTATTTTTAGTAATAATCTACAAATGTTTTCAGACACACATGTGGAGATGATCTTGTAAAAAGTGAAGAATGGCCATTAATAGCCACACATTATCACAGCAATATTCTTTAGTAACAACCAATCAAGAAATAGTTTCAATACCTATAGCGACACCGTGCATATCTCGTCCCAGATAATAATTTTAGAGATGTATTTTTCACCCATTCGTGATGGAGTCCATGCATTTCCGCACCGTCTGAAGAATCTATTATTTGTACATGATTTTACACCTCGTTTTTTATTTCCCTGGCGTGATTATGCGTCGGTCTCAAAACAATTATATCTTAACTATTAAGTTAATTCAATTACTTAAGTTAATCGCACGAGTTGTTTTACCCGAACGACCACATCCATTAAGATAAACAGTCTTGTGTCTAGCCACATGATACAGATGGTGCCAATGAATTTGATACTTGATTATTATTTTTTTAGAATGTATCAGCAATTTCAACTAAGTATATCTTCACGTTTCATTCCCCATGTTCACATTCTCCATTACCGAGTAGCAGTTTTAAATAAATCCGTATATTTTTTATTTATATGAAATGAATCTGTTGCGACTGTCTAACGAGGAAATCTGTTTATCATCGATAATAGATTTATGGAAACGTACGCTAGCATCGAAGATATTAAATGAATATACTGCGGTGACTCGCCATCAGTATAGCTCATACTAATACCTAATTTTGTTTCGTCTGATAAAAAGCATTACATCGGCTATTAAATGTGTTTTCTCCGCCGTATCAGCAACTATACAATTGAGATCAGCATCGTCCAAAATTAATCTTGTACATGTTCATTTATGATCATGTGATCCTCCTTGTGTAAATTTACCGATTATTTTTCTGCCGAGATCTGTTGCAACTTTGTCATCGTGATGAACAATATCATCTGCAGGATTAGCATCATATACATCAGGTTCTTTCAACCATACCTGTTTCTGCACGCGGTATGATATAATTGCTTCACTTATGTGTAAAGATAATAAAACTCCAGCATCAATCATGAACTGCAATAGTATTATTGGAGCCAAACATTTTTCTGAGAAATTTCTTCCAAACCACGCATAAATAATTCGATGGAGTGTAACTATAAAAACTCTATGCAGGCAAATCCGGTTAAGTAAAAGTCTGGTAAGGGTCCGTTTATCGCAACTCTAGTCATCTCATGCGTAGGATGTCCAAATCTCTTAAAATATTCCGAACATTCTCCGTATCCGAGATAACTTTCAGGATAACACGCTGCCATATCATATGAGATAACGTCGTTATAATCAAATTTAGCATTCCACAATCCACCGGATCCATATTCGATACAACTCCTCTGGATATCTTCAAGAAATTCCAATCGCGTTGGTTTCCACGAATGTGTCTTCTGTGCAGCGTGAGCAGCCACTGATGGAACGGTAAAGCAATTTTGTAGTAATTGTTCAATATCAAACAAAAAAAAGGCGTTGGACAAGATTTTTCATTTCCTCATGGAGAGATTCTGCACGATAGGTATCACCGTTAGATCGCACAAACTGATCATAATGATCCGAACTTTGAAACAACCAAAAAAATCATGGCAACTTTCACTGATATCACGGATAGCATCAAATACATTACCATTATAAAATTTAACCATTCTATGTCGTGAAAATATTGTTACTGACACAGTCCATGCATGTGCGTTATGGTCAATAATATATATATATATATATATATATATATATATATATATATATATATATATATATATATATATATATATATATATATATATATATATATATATATATATCCTCTTGATTTTTATTTCGGTTTGTACAAAATCTCTCCTGTCAACGTCTTTACCGTTATTGGGAATTTTAGTTTCCTTCTTAATTCAGCAACGTCGCTAAAAGACGCCCCGGTGTCTCTAACCGTTTCTGCCCATGTATATATTTTTTACGTCGTAAAACAGTTTAACCGTTTCCCTGTATAGCGTTGGTGAAGTGTTCCATAACTCGGTCAGCTACATTTTATCCTTGACAATTTCATACTTTTGAGATCCCCAATGTCAGGTTTATCATTTAACCGATATAGTGCGTACACCACTGCAGTTACTGGATTAGATCGTTCATATTAAGGTTTATCAATTCCAGCCAGTATTCCTGGTTTAGATTTTTTTTTACCAATGACAAAATTATTCTATGACGTTTGGACGGAATCATGTTTGTCTCGGATGATCCAAACATCATCGTCGGTTTTAACAATAATTTATTAAAATAATATATCTCCGTATATCAAGGTAGTCAGTATTCTCTCTTCCTCGTTTTTCATTCATCATATAGGCGATATTTCCAATTCTGAACGTCGACCATACATGAACCGCACCGTCGTCGCGAAATTCCTTATTGGCCTCACGGATACGTTTAGTTATATCAGTATTCGTTAAAGCAATATCTTGCATCGAAAAAAGTAAGTTTATGTTTCGGTAGTCGGTCAAGATCAAATCTAGCAGCGGCAGGCCGAATTGCAGATAATTCCTGCATATTATAATTAAGGCAGATATGTATTTAAATTGGAATTATAATTATATATATATATATATATATATATATATATATATATATATATATATATATATATATATATATATATATATATATATATATATATATATATATATATATATATATATATATATCTATATATATCTATATATATATATATATATATATATATATATATATATATATATATATATATATATATATATATATATATGGAGAGAGAGAGAGATTATGTGAGGTCGTGACATAGTGACTTCACTAAAAAGGTAGCCCAAACAAGGGCCATTCCAAGAGACATCGTTCGACTAAAGAAAAACCTCATTAGGTTTCTGGTCACAAAGACCTTCATCCCTCTGAGTTTCTAAAGTTTTGGTTACGGCTATTTAGGGATTCTTCTGGAGACAAATAGAGTATAGTTAGCCACTAAAAAGACCTTCATGTAAAACAACCCTCTGAGTATCTAAAGTTTCGACTACGATTTTTTTTCGGAATTCTCCTATGGATAATGTCTAAACAGAGATTTTAGAACTTCGATAGGTTTATCTGATGGTTGGTTGGTTGGTTGAAGTTTACGGCGCACCAGCACAAAGAGGCCATTTAGCGCCATACAAAAGGTTATATCCTTCATTTTATACAAATGGTGAAAAGGTTCTGTATCGGCCAGCGATACGAAACCAAATTGTTAAAGGTAAAACGATAAAAATGGTAACGGCGATAAAAAGTAAAGTTTCCCGATCAACGGGGATTGCAAATAATGTATGACAACGAAAACATATGAAAGGTAATTAAAATCTAGCGACCGTACATATATAGCACATAAAAATGTTTAAGATGATAGCATAAAAGTTTTAGCTTATGATATATATTTACTTCCTTAAGGAAGTCTATAATAAAAGAAATACTAACTTTATCAATGAGCTCCCTCATGTCTCGCACATTGTAATATTGATTACGTGTAGATTGGAGGTCGAAACACTCCAGCATATAGTGCATAACTGTGAATGGTTCATTGCAAGGGTGTACGGACATTTAATCCCACGACAATTAACCCCGCGACAGTTAATGCCTGACACTTAATCCCGCGACAGATAGTCCCGCTGCAACATTATATGCTCACAGATAACTGTCGCGGGATTAATTGTCGTGGGATTAAATGTCACCAAACCATTGCAAGATATGCATTCTGGTGGGTCTTCTCCGTTTACTATGTAGGAGTGGGTTAAATGAGTATGACCTATTCAAATTCTAGCAATGACTACCTCCTCCGTACGGTCGGCTCTGTAGGAGGAGTCCATTCTCCTAGGATTGGCTTGATGCTATGAAGTTTATTTTTCACGGCATCATTCCATGATGCCTGCCATTTCTGACGTAAACAGTCTTTGATACAACGTTTAAAATCAGTATATGGTGTTTTAAAATTAGATGGTTCTAATGATAGGGCCATTTTAGCAGCGCTGTCTGCTTTATCGTTACCTTTAATTCCAACATGGCTGGGTAACCAACAGTATACTATATTATGCGAGATACTCAACTCAGTGTGCTTAACAAGAATATTAGCCAATAGTAGATTCTCCAGTTTTCTATTATCTAGTGTCTGAAGTACTGATAGTGAGTAGGAGAATATTATGCTATTTGAAATACGCTTGCTTGCAATGTATTGCAAAGCAATGTCTATTGCTCTAATTTCGGCTGAACAAAATTGACGTACCATTTGGCAATCGAACTTTCGTTGTGTGTTTTCCACTTACGAACGCTGGAGCAGCCTCTTCCTCATCTTTTGATCCATCGGTATATATTTTTGTATAATTTTCAAATTGTGAGAGGAGTTTATGGTAAAAATTGTGGAAAATGGAAGGGTTTGCCTCCGATTTATTTCCATCATGCAACGTGAAAAGTACCCTTGGTTGCTGAAGTAGCCATGGGGCGGGGGGGGGGGTTTCAGAGATGTTTGCTTTCAGAATTTTTGAAAGATCAATTTGGGTACTTTCGAAAAATTATGATATTCTAATGCCAAATGTAGGTATGACATTTGGTTTACTGTCATATACGGTTTTTTTATTTTGGTTCAAAAACTGCCGAAAAAGCTGGGTTCAGAGGGCTTGATCTTAATTTGGTAGCATATTATGCAGAAAGCATTTCTCTGCGTTGTGATAAGGGTGGTTCATCCGATATCTGATATAACTCATGGATTGGTAAATCGAATGTGATCTCTCTTTTTATTTTTTGTTTTTTTTTGTATTAAAAAAATAATTATATAATGAATTTTAAGAATTTCAATGTTATCATTTCTGAGATTAAAAAATTACAACAAAGAGGTATAAATGTGTCTGATAATCTTATTCCTGAAAAAATGTATGTGATTATAATATTATGAATATCTGATTGTAAACTCATAAAAATTTATCCATTTCTTTAAATGTTAAAATCGCTGTTAACAGTTACAGATAATCAGGTAAAGCTGTTTATGCCTCTCTCAAACGCTATTGACAAAATTAAATTTGAATTATCTCATGAATACGAACATAAAAACATTATTAACTTTCGTATAAGACAGTTAAGGGGGCATTGTGAAAATGGTAGTGATGATGAAAGCTATAATGAAAGTGGAGAACCAGTGACTGTGGTAATGGTTAAACAAAATTTTTGGGAAAACCGACATTTAATTTATTTATATTATGTCTAGTAAAAAATGTATTCTGATCCAAGTTATACTATGGGGCCTTTAAATATAATGCAATCAAAATCAATATTTAACCTACACATGATCTGAAGATAATGTCATGCTGATACATCAAACAGCCCACTGTTATCATACCACTATTGACAAGTACCATGTATCATAGATTTGGATGTTACTTTTTTGTTTCGCATTGTGATATAAAACGCATTATGATCTCACATACAGATTTACGCGTTTCATTTCGTAAGTCCAAGATGCGGCTGCTCTGGTCTGTAAGTTTGAAATGTATTCTTGATAATAAGGGATTACGCACACGCAAGTACACGGGGTTTATTGGCTCTGACACAAGTAACCACCAACGTGGAACTAGAGGACTGAATGTATATAATATGTATCCTTGCTGGACCTGACTAGACTTTGAAAGATCTACTTGTTAACTACCGACTATAACATCGCATACTAGATTGACTGCGATCGTAGATGTTATATTTAATATGGAGGTCGAAATGTGACTTCCACTACGAAATGGGCCATAATCTTGTTTAGTGTAGGCTATTTTTCTCCATGAATCCATTACTCCCAGATAATATTCTTCAATAAGATCAGTTAATGATTTCTTCATTTCAGCGTTATTTAAAAGTTCTTTAAAAAGGTTTTAATCAACAATATATATATATATATATATATATATATATATATATATATATATATATATATATATATATATATATACATATATATACATATATATATACATATATATAAATATATATATATCTATATATATATATATATATGTATGTATGTATGTATGTATGTATGTATGTATGTATGTATGTATGTATGTATGTATGTATGTATATATGCATGCATGCATGCATACATACATACATACATACATACATACATACATACATACATACATACATACATACATACATACATACATACATACATACATACATACATACATACATACATACATACATACATACATACATACATACATACATACATACATACATATAGATATATTACGCTGCGTCCTGGATCTCTGATAAGATCAATTGCTGATCTAGTTATCTTCGGGTTCTTTGTACCTTCAAAATTGGTAAAGCAATATCTATCGTCGTTTTGATCAGATTTCAACGTTACATAGCTTCATGGATATGTTTTCGATATTCTGGATATTTCATGAATCTTTTTGTTTTTTTTTTAATTCATTTTTAATTGGTTCTGACATTCCATTATAAATAAGGGGTACATCAGGCCATCCTAACATTGATCTGATCGAACTTTAATAAATATCTACAATATAATCAGTAGAATTTATTTCAATCGCCGCTGATAATGTTGGTTTGTAAACAGTGATAGCTATTTTAGATTCTTTTCCTGTAATAGATTAAATTCTGTGTTGGAACTCAACATTAATCTGTTCTATTTGATAACTACCCGTTGAAATTCCAACAACTTGCTGATCAGGAGTTCCATCAGAATTATTCTTATTCACAATTCCAATGCATTATTTGCTGGTAAGCCACCGAATGGTTTCCACTTGATATTTGGGCAGCTATGATAAACCCGTAACTGAGCTTGTGCTATTGTACTTGCTGAAATTGCAGTTGGAAATTTAACGCTAAATTCAGGATTCGTCGAACTTACTGATATTATAGCAGCTTTTGTTGACGTTGTATTAGCGACGATCTGCGCGAATCTGACATTATTGCTTTTATTTAATTCTCCATTTTTCCGCTTTGGATATTGGCATTACCGATCATGAATGCCTAATAGTAGGTTTTCTTTATCGTTGCGAACTCCTCATCAGATATTTTACCATAGCTTAGGTACTCCGAGAGATATGAAGCTAATTTAGAGTAGGCGATTGTTGCTGTGTGTAATTTCATCATGTACTCGCGCAATGTATCTTTCGCGCATGTAGATATTTCTTAGCGATAACACTGAACATACCTGTGCATGTTGTTGCTGTAGAAACGACAATTGTTACAACTGCAGGTGCTGTCATCGTTTTTGTTAATAATAATAATAATCTGTTTACAGCAATAACAGAAGAAAACGAGTAAACGATTATATCAATAACAACCATACGTCTGCGATATTTTTTTTTACTTTCACACAGTAATCATCAATGATATTTTTTGGCTTAGTCTGACATTTACACGCCTGATTGTATCTGATATGCTGAAAGTGAATGCATGACGGAGTCATTTGGTTCATTATACTATCATCTTGGTTCATTATACTATCATCTAGGTAATTAATTGAGGAGATTTAGTTACAAATTCCAGATACCACCAGTAAATAGCTGAGGCCATACTTTTGTCTGATGATTCCAATGTAAATGTTTCTTCAGTATTTTTTTCTACCATTACACTTATAGTTCTAGAAAAATTATTAGTTTTAAAAAAATGTAGTAGGTATCATATATTCTGCACCACTAAATACGGATAGCTTATATACACCAGCGACTTCCGCAGTGTATTTGATAACTTTTTGTGGTGTCCATATTGCTGACTGATGATACGATGTAGCCAATGTTGATGATCTGCTTGTGAAGAATTTTAATAAGATTCGGTTTTTATTTTCACGATACTAGGTATTCCATTAATGATATGGTTGAGTTTCGTGTTAATGTCAACGAGTTTAATATCAACAGTTGGTGGAGTTCCAAAAAAATTAATTAATGGATCTGTTCATACTTCTGCGAAAATTCAGAAACGATTGTATGTGATTATTATAATCAGTTCTAAATGCCGTAATTCCATCATTGATCGTTGTTATTGCTGTCATGTTTTCACAAGCGATCTTAATATTTCCATAGTCGACATATTTTTCTTTTGTTGCTGCATCTGTACCTGCGGTTGAGTTTCCAAGATATGTAATTTCTTTTCCTGACATTATTATGGCACCAGTAAATACATCGCCAGGTCGGTTAACATAGTCGTTAAATGACTTACCAGAATCCTGTATTTTACCTTGATTAGCAAATGTAACTATATTATTAATAAATGCGTTGGAAGTTCGTACATGTGTATGCTGCTTGTTTTTAATTGTCCGTGTTTATCCTAAAAAACGACAACTTCATTTTGATCCACACTCGTGATATTTAATAAACCATCAACTTTATTTCCGAGCTGATCAAGAATTGTGTATTTAAATAAATCAACTTTTTGAGCTTTACCTCGAGAAGATCTTCCTTAAATAGATACCATTATGTTTACTAATGTCTGTTTACATGCGACATCGTAGTATATTCATGCACGACTTTATGAACTGGAGCTGCTGATTTTGATATTGCATCAAGTACATTAAGTACTTCTCGATCATAAACTGGGGGATCCATTATTTTTTTTTGTTAGTAGCGTTGAATACCAGATTGGAGCCTATTTTATTGCTGACATAATAAAGAAATTCTTTTGGTGGCGCCAACCGATAAGAATCGAAATAAACAATTACACGTGAATCAATTGCATATGCCACTCAATAACTACCTCGACCAGAATTTTTATCAAGATTAATAATACCAGTTTCATGTTGCATTGCAACGGTATGTAACTAAATCAAACTTAGACATAGGGAGAATCATCTAACTGTCCCCAGTCTTAGACCATTTCCCTACCACGAATGCTAGGTCCCTGGAAGTCGTAGACCTTTGCCCTTATTTTGGAGGTTTTTATTCCTTGACCCTTTGCTTTCTTTAGTGCCATTCTAGCAGCGGTTCCAACAGCGCCTAACGCAACTGCTTTTGTAACAGCTGTGGTTTCAGCGGCTGTAATACAGGTATAGCTGCGAGAACTTGAAATATACCACCCGTCTTAGCAATGTTTTTGATAGGGTTCGCAGAAAGATTAAGTCGTACTCAATTGTTTGATCGCTTGGCTTCATTAAAGTGATTAACCTGACGTTCTGATAACGATAGCTTATTCGGACCACCTGCGATTTATTCTGGCTTTAGTGATATTTGTACCGCACATTCTTTTTTATATAAATATTGTAGCTTTTTAATCTGACCAGGAATCAAACTGACATTAACATGATGATATGACATTATAATATTATGAGCGATCTAATTACATATTTTCTACTGAGGCATCAACGACTCTCATTCGTCCACCAGCATCTTCAAGCAACATTGATTTATCGCTGAGTATAACTGCGATTGCTCTGTAATTTGCAATAGCTCCTCTAGTCACACGAGCACGAAAATGTATATCTACAACAGATTGTCTGGTTAAATCTAAATGTTCTAGTGAAAAGTAATAAATCGGACACAGCCCTGTAAAATCTAGCTGTGATATTTGTAAACCAGTATCAATATTTTTATCACCCCCCATGAACGACATAAGACGATGATATGCACGTGCTACATGATTTTGATCGAAATTGAATAAAATATCCTCAGATAGTTCTTGATGTCCATTTGTCCTTAATAAAACCTCAGAAACACCGAGCTTGTAAAATACCATAATACTATGATTTTGATCATCTACTCGTTCAGCATCTTGAAATGCGATAAATATGTGTGTTTGGAGCAGAAACACACTGCTGAGAGGCTATTTGCCATGTGAATAAACCGTTAATATTACTTTGAAAAGCAGCAATGGTCATAATCAACCATTTAAACGTTGATTTACCACCTTGATCCATGAAAGAGAGTAACTGTTGCTCTTCGGCGATCGATGGAATTAATATTAGCATCTACAACGAAAGCTTTGTAGGAATTACACCACCTACATCACCGGTGGGTCTCCATATTGCATTATCGTCAATTGCTTTCGCACAAGTACAACTGTATGTTTATCTCCGAAAATGACTTTTCGTATGTGTCTGTAGAATACAAAGGTATGTGACCGTTGAATTGCACATTAAAAAAACTCTTCTATTTCTTTTTAACATTGCTCGACGTGATCTAAATCCTAAGTTGAAATCTGGATCTACATTTATAATCATTCTTTTTACATCATCAGCGTTGTTGGCGAAGTTTCTTTGTCGTCCTATTTCATATTGTTGGTACTAGGGAGAATTAGAAGTATCTTTTACAAACATCATTGATGGACCAGCTGATCTTGAATAATTGTCGCTCTATCTTGCAAGACCAAATATTGTTGTAGCAACGTGAACGTTTTAATGAATTGATTCAATATTTTTTCCGTCAATCATGTACGTAGCGCTATCAAACAACGCCATCATACCATTATTAACAAAACCAACACTAATATCGGCTACATTTTCAGATGTATCTTCTTTTAAAAGTTCACCTTCAATTTCAATAAATGCTTCAGCTGGTAAGAAATATCTACTTAAAGCCTGAGCCTATAGTTCGATTCGTCCACGCTGATTTGGATCTCGTGCGTCATAAGAATAATACTGATAATCCCAATCGGATTCATCCTTGAGAAAGGGTGGGTTCATATCAAATTTGGGATCAGGTGAACATCTTTATTATTATCGTCTTCGTCTAACACGAAGACCACTTCCTGCTATTATGCTAGCGGTTATATTTTTTTTTCCTGTTTCGAATCTGGCACATCGGTAAAACTCTACTAGTTTTTGATTAACGATTTGATTTATTATTTTACTAACATTTACGGGCATCACTTTAGCGCTGGCCAATTTCACTGGTTGAGGTCAGACTGCTTGCAGTCTGCGTATTAATCGTACTATTATATCCCTCATTGCTGATAATGCTTTGCTAGCAACATCATCAACAGCGTAGAAACTTTTTATTTCTTCAAAAATAAGGTCTCAGGCAAAGTGGTATGTTCACTCTCTCTCTCTCTCTCTCTCTCTCTCTCTCTCTCTCTCTCTCTCTCTCTCTCTCTCTCTCTCTCTCTCTCTCTCTCTCTCTCTCTCTTACACATACACACACACAGAAACACACACACACACAAACAATAAAAATAAGTTTCTAAAAGTGCAGAAATGAGATATAATGCTCGTTTGATAGAGCAATGTCCTCGTTTATTGTTTGGCTCAAGTCGCCAGATTAGAACCTAAAGATCGCTGAGTCTGCTGGATCTTGAGGCATGACATCATACTAAACTATCTCCCTGATTGACGATTGAAGTTTGAATTATAACTCATAGAAACATGAGCGTTTTAAAGTTTGCTACAGTATAAAATTCTGGCTGACCTTGACTTAATTTTTAGACAGTTTGACACAATTTTAACTGATGACCTCACATTTCTTTCAATTTTCTAAATTTTTCTTTCTGTCTATCTAACCCACAAGCCAAGCCGAATATTTAACTATTTAATGATCATTTGTAAAACCTTTACTAATTGTCATGCAGTATAATAACAAATTATGATATGATCCTTAAGTGACGGTCAAAAACTGAGATGTGACATGATTTATGTTATTTTTGGCTGGAAGCTGAAAAATTCAATTTACCCTGTGCTAATTTCTTCTACATTTGCTCTAATATTCTCAATCTGTCGAAGTTTAGTCGATTAATATAAGCCTATCGTTAGTACCTACTGCATTTAATTCAGGCTTGCCTCATACTTCATGAACATTTTGAATATGATGCTGTAGTTAGAACATGTACCCTTCGACATCTGACTCTTTTGATGGGTGTTGAAATTTGTTGCATGTCGTAGTCGTTACCTCATTGAACAAATTACGGACTATCCATGCCTTCGTGTATATGGGGATGTACAGTTTACGCGTGTCATGGCACAGAGCCGTAAATGTGATTATGCAATAAAAAAAAAATCAATAACAAAAACCCACACGGTATCAAGCGAATAAACTTAGTTCACCTTTCAAGGTTCAGGCAGTGCGATACATCCTTTATTTAGAGAATTCACATTTTAGTACCGGTATAACAAATTTGTAAGGTCAGGTTCAAAGATGAGTGCAAACGTAGAATCATATGTCGAGGGCTGCGTTCCGTAGCTTTCAAAATTGTTCAATGACGTGACCCTGTAGCATCTTTACTGAACACCGATCATTATTTATATAACGAATATCTCTTCTGTTTCGCTGTCAGGATATAATAGGTAACATAAAAGATAAGAAATATTCAAAAACTGTGGCGGTGAACGGGGTTTGAATATGTTTTCCCTCTGGCATTATTCCCTGCAAACAGCAAAACCTCAGACAGCCGTTGGACCTTTTGTTGCCAAAAACAAATAGCTTTGCCTACCAAACGCTATCGACTAACGATTCGCCGGAAATAACAAGACTTGTTTTCTTGTTTTGTTCTTCAAGCTCTATTCTATACAAGTATATTTATCAGCCGCAAGAATGAACCATGCCAGTCTAATCAAACAGGTTAGATAATTATACTCTCATCAAAGCAGGACTCGAACCTGAGACGTGAGTAAGGGTACATTTTACATATCATCGTGCATCATAGCTCTAAAGCTTTCGGTCATGCACGCATGTCGAATGCAGTATCGCCCTAAGCCACTGGTGCAATCATGCATGTCGAATGCAGTATCGCCCTAAGCCACTGGTGCAATCATTCATGTCGAATACAGCAGCGTCCTAAGCCACTGGTGCAATCATGCATGTCGAATACAGCAGCGTCCTAAGCCACTGGTGCAATCATGCATGTCGAATGCAGTATCGCCCTAAGCCACTGGTGCACTCATTCATGTCGAATACAGCAGCGTCTTAAGCCACTGGTGCAATCATGCATGTCGTATGCAGTATCGCCCTAAGCCACTGGTGCAATCATGCATGTCGAATACAGCAGCGCCCTAAGCCACTGGTGCAAGCATGCATGTCGAATGCAGTATCGCCCTAAGCCACTGGTGCAATCATACATGTCGAATGCAGTATCGCCCTAAGCCACTGGTGCACTCATGCATGTCGAATACAGCAGCGCCCTAAGCCATTGGTGCAAGCATGCATGTTCAAATAAGCTAAAGACGGAACAAAGTTGAATGTAAAGACTCGAGCAGCATGATAACTCACTAACGAACATTCGGCCAATAATCTCATCATCCAGGAGGATGATCTCTGATATAAACATGTATTTTAGAGCTCTCTGAGTGTAGTTCAAAAACACAAAATGTAATATTTACGTACTAAAGAAAAGGTAAAATATTCCGAATATGCGTAATTACATAAAAGACTTGAGTGTTATAAAACAAATATCTCTGCGATCTTCTGTTTCGTCCCATATGCCTCCAAGATACGTGCCACCAAGGTAAGCATTTACCTAGTGGCTAATCGTAGATTAGTAGTGTAGCATACCATCGTTCTGGATCACTTAAAAAAACCCAGTTCTATTCAGTTTGAACAGTTTAACCAGTTCTTAATGATTTAAAACAGCTTTTCAACTAACATGTAACCTTCCACCACGGCGGACTGATGACTAGCTGTAATTCTGATACGATTACAACGCGAAGGTTAGAACTTTTAATTCAGGCTGAGCTTCCCATGAGTTTTCAATTACTGTATCCAGTATCGTTCCTTGCGTGTGTGTTCTGTTTCTATATCTTTAGAATAGTTCAGACAAATTAATGTCCTGTTTATTGGTTTAATTGTGAAAAATAGTAATGACCGAAATATCACTAACCCTAAGGCTAACATCTGCAGGAGGTTCTAGTGATTAAACTCTAAACTACTTAGGAAAATATGATAAGGTAATGGAAGACATTTTAATATCTATCCAACTAAAAACGAATAACAACTGTTATATACATTTGGCGATGAGATAAAATTCTCTGATATATATATATATATATATATATATATATATATATATATATATATATATATATATATATATATATATATATATATAGTATACAATGTATACAAAGACTTATTGATGTTCAGGTACGAACGACTTCGACGATTAATAATTTGTAATATATTTTTTGTCGAGGAGAGATGAAACTAATATGAAATTTAATGTTCAGGATGATATTAATAAAAGTGCATATGGAAGCGAATTAAAACATAATTGAAGAGATAGATAATGATAAAAAAATCAAGAGGAAGTATAATACTTTTGATTTATTTTATGTACCAATACTGATGCAATTGTTCTTTATTTAGATCTCTTTATTTATATTAGGAATGCTGATAACGTATGCTAAAATTGTTGAACCCTTTTTTTCTTTTATTTTTTTTATCTTGAGGAAACGCTGGAAATGTGACTTAAAATCCATTTAGTGGTTAATCAAAAACATATCTTTTTTTCCCACATGTTTAAGGAATTAATGTGTTATCAAGTAGAGTTCCATTAGAAAAACAACAAGAAGTGACTAGTATATTAAAACATTGTTTAAAACCCCAAAACAACTACTAAGTAGATCAAAACACAATTTCTTGCTTCGTTAAATCAACATACACAGTTAATCATCTATGCCAAGTTATGCAGATGGAGACTGCACACAAAATTAGTTCCATTACATGGCTAGAGCAGCAGTAATAACTGAGAGAGAGAGAGAGAGAGAGAGAGAGAGAGAGAGAGAGAGAGAGAGAGAGAGAGAGAGAGAGAGAGAGAGAGAGAGAGAGAGAGAGAGAGAAAGAGAGAGAGAGAGAACACTTTGGCATCTACTGGTAGTATTTTTCTCTTTAAAATATTCGATCCTACTGAAGCTGATACAGACATAGACACGATAATGTCTCTAAGATTTACAGTAAAGGTATAATGCGCTCAGTAAGCGAAGAACAAAGACACTTGATTACATAAATGAACAATGAGGGTAGCAAGATTTCATTAGCCAATATGAAACTAAATTGGATAATGCTTTTGATATATATTTTTCCATTAAACCAGAGACTAGTATCACATTACGAAGACATAAGCAACCTAAATTTAGTGATCATTGCAAATTTGTCTTATAAACTAATCAAATATCGGCATTTATTTTATTGCACGCGAAAAAAACAATACTAACAAGCAGTCATACTTAGGATAAGACAAAATGTTTTAATTGTAACAGGGAGTTTTCTTATCGTTCGATCTAAGGCTGAACGAGATGCCCATAATTCAGTTGAAAATACTCTTGAACTAACGCTAATTAGGGACATGGAGTTTTCTTACGGTAGTGATTATTTTTAACCCAAATAATTACAACAATTTTATGACGCTTAAAGACTTTCTCTGGACATCATGATCTGTGAAAACTAAAATGATGCAATGTGTAGTGAATGAAAACTTTAAAACGTTAAGATCAGTAGCACTTAGTGGATAAAACACTATAACATAAATTGTTCAGCATTTTGTGTACTCAAAGAAGCACAAAATACACTCAATTTCCTAATGCTAACAGAGTAGTGTTATGTGTACCTTTATGCTGTTCGTCAAGATCTGCGATTAATGATTACTTGGGAAAAGAAATCTGAAGTGACCGAAGGTTTAAACCAATATTGTGAATTGATTTTATGTATCAAGTACGACCCGGTTACTACTGAGCTTAGTGGTCAGTTATGTAAGCCATACCAACAGGAAAGGAATCGCCTTTTAGTATAATTGCATCACAAGAGAGAGAGAGAGAGAGAGAGAGAGAGAGAGAGAGAGAGAGAGAGAGAGAGAGAGAGAGAGAGAGAGATTTTGTTGTTAATACAACACCAATCAACAAATGTTATAAGTTATTCACCAAGAATGCGTCTTAAAGGAGTTTAAATACAATGCAAAAAGACAGAAACGGGTCCTGACACGTATTTTAATACAAAGCAAAAGGACATAGAAACGGGTCCTAACAATGATTTTATTACAATTCAAAAGGACATAGAAACGGGTCTGACAAGGATTTTAATATAATGCAAAAAGGACATAGACACGGATTACATATTTACATATATATATATATATATATATATATATATATATATATATATATATATATATATATATATATATATATATATATATATATATATATATATCGGTTAGGATAATACGAATAAAAATTGATATATATATATATATATATATATATATATATATATATATATATATATATATATATATATATAGTTAAATACAAACAATACAGGTTAGAGAAATTAAATTCATACTCTTCGGAGTTTCGAACCCAGGTCTGCGAGTAAATGGCACCCATCCCCTTGCCTGCACTCACCAACCCATATACCGTCACGACTAAGCAAAACATGATGGCACTGAATCGGTGTTATATGAGCTCGTGCGTAGCAGACACACGATAAAATGATGTGTCTAATATTATGTATGATGCATAGAGCAGGACATAAATGAGCTAATGTCCCACTAGGATTACACCATCAGAGAAACAAACAAAGAAACGTTGACCCACACAAAATTGTACACTCATTTTGTTTCTGATATGCATATACATATTTAGAATAACCAATCAAACTCTATTTATGTCCCCGAGTCATTTTATGATTTCATCCTATTATACCGACGAAACCTGGTACTATGATGATATCGGTATTACAAAATGCGGAAAGGCATTGTTGGCACTACATAGGGTTGAAACAGAACATGAAACATTTTCGTTGTAATTATCCGTCTTCCAGGGAAACAATGTGGTTCTAATAATCCTAGTGATAAATTAGATAAACGGTATATTTATCTATTAGACTATCTCATGAAACTATTATTTGGCTTTCAGAGGCGCTTCTGCAACATTAGATTATGCAACAAAAAAAAAAAGAAAATACCTGACACAACTCAGCAGTAGGCATTTTTGGAATAATTTCATGGGTAATAGAACGAAATCATAATCCTACCATTTAAGGGCTTCGTGGAAATATTACATTTATATCAATCTTTACAGCAGAAGACAAAAGGTGTCAGCAAAACACTTTAAGAAAAAAAATGTATTACCACTTATTGTTATAGATGAAACTGTTGAAAAGTTAAAGGTATACGAAAGAAATAAAATTTTAATGAGTATGGACTATCGGTTTGATTACAGTGTATGAGATTTATTATTTAATAGCCATATAGCAAATTACGTGTAATCATTACATCACATAATTTTGTCATCATATGGTGAAAGAGCAACGGTGGCATTGTATATCTCATCAATGTATGATATAATTAATTTACTTTCATTATAATTTATAGTTTAATTATATTAATTATCTTTGTACCTATCTAATTTGAGAATCTTTATAGAAACAAGTTTCTTTTAATACTAGTGCTATTTTCTTTTCTACTAAGTAGCATTTAAAGCATAAGGTTCATATTTGAGGCCGCAGACTTAGTACATTGCTGTACCATTCATCTTAAAATAATCCAACAAATTTCTTGTTGGCTCATGGAACTGCACATATTTACTCAAATTTGGAGTCGCTTGTGTCATAAAACTATGTCTTTCGTTAAAAGTATTTTGAAGCCTTGCCTGTTTTAACACAGACGCGCATATAATTAGTATTTCCCAGTAATAACTTCATTTGGTTTTCACAATACTGGGACTTAAACGTCATGCATCAGCAACGCAATTAATGGTAGCACTGCAACATAAGTTGACTGGATAATTTTATTTATGTATCGTTTCTGTTCTTTTAATCGATATCATATCACCGTGTATTATTGTAATCCGTGCAAGTGACATATCGTTTTGGAGTTTAAGTAATTACATCAGTACATATTTCACATTAGTTCTTTTTGTTGAATTTCCATTTCGCTCTTCAAGGAGAGCATTATATGTTTCATTACAATATCGTTTTCAAATTTATTGTTTGCGTTTTGTCTCGAAAATATATTAAATCAATGCATGATTTGAGACACAGCACTTGATCAAATATAATTGTCGTATATATATATATATATATATATATATATATATATATATATATATATATATATATATATATATATATATATATATATATATATATATATATATATATAAATCAATTTATATTCGTATTATCCTAACCGATTTCGATTGTGAGTAACAAATCAATCTTTTGTTTAATAAAGTACAATTATTTAAGCTATATAACGTTTTGATACCATTCTATCTTCCACAATTTTCTCCTGTATTGGACTCTCTCTCTCTCTCTCTCTCTCTCTCTCTCTCTCTCTCTCTCTCTCTCTCTCTCTCTCTCTCTCTCTCTCTCTCTCTCTCTCTCTCTCTCTCTCTCTCTCTCCCTCCCTCCCTCTCTCTCTCACTGACAATCAAGCCGACCGAGCGAGAGTCATGGATGGATGATTGAGGGATAAACATGAATCTGATGGCAACTAGCAATGGTACGCTAATCATTATGCCGATAAATCTGCTCTTCAACCGTGGTGATATTGATTTTCGAGTGAGGGGCTGCTATCACATATTCATTAAAAGCTGCAATTATCTGCATCCAAATTTGGCTGCGCGCATCGGTGTACATTTTATACACTTACCGGCATTTCTCGTGTCCGTGCAGCTACTGTCGAATGAAGGGTTCTTTTAGTGACATGTACATAACCTTACCGTATTAAATTCTTTGTTTGGTGACTTGTAAATCCACCTGTAATAGCACAACAATCTGTCCTGTAGCCATTTTGAATTTCGCGCTTGACATGGCTCTTACCAATTACCGGTATGTGACTAAAGTGTACGAAGGATTTTTCCGGAAAGATTTGTTTGAAGCAAAATTTAAAATTTTAATGAACAGGTCACACCAGACCCACATATCGTCCATCAATACCAACATAGATTTGGGGGTTTGATTTATAGCACTAGTCAAACATAAGAAAGAGATGAAGCAACTTCAGATATTTGTTTGATGTACTCGCTGGGGATCGAGGGATAGAAATGGTCGCGTTCTTAACATCGGTTGCCCAATGGTATATATTTTCTTTGCTTAAATCTGCCTTAAGAACTAAATGTCATTAGTATCTTTTATATATTTCATCAATATGAATAAAAAAGAAAATTAATAATTTCCATCAAAATTAAGGTAGCTGCAAAACGACACACGGATGCCATGTATGTATGTATGTATGTATGTATGTATGTATGTATGTATGTATGTATGTATGTATGTATGTATGTATGTATGTATGTATGTATGTATGTATGTATGTATGTATGTATGTATGTATGTATGTATGTATGTATGTATGTATGTATGTATGTATGCATGCATGCATGCATGCATGCATGCATGCATGCATGCATGCATGCATGCATGTATGTATGTATGTATGTATGTATGTATGTATGTATGTATGTATGTATGTATGTATGTATGTATGTATGTATGTATCTATGTATGCATGCATGCATCTGTCTATCTATCTATCTATCTATCTATCTATCTATCTATATATATATATATATATATATATATATATATATATATATATATATATATATATATATATATATATATATATATATATATATATATATATATATATATATGAAGATCATATCATTTACACATACTAGCATTTTGTGTGAGTGTGAGTGTTGTGTGTGTGTGTGTGTGTGTTTGTTTGTTTGCTTCAATATCTTGCTTCTAGTCTTCACATCCTGGTTATGACTTTGATATGAACTCCATAAATTGGTTGATTAAATTATGTAACAAATTATTAAAATTGTAATGAAGCGGTCCCTTGTTATTATATAATGGCAGTCATTGGCATGGGCACACCATTATGTTCGAAAATTTGTTTTGGTTGTCATTCAATCACCTAAATTGTGTCCATTTTTAAATTAACAACTAGGCACTGAAATTACTAGCTTTGTGGAGGATGTGAGGATTGGTTGTGAGGGATTGGGAGTGGGGTTCTGCCAATATTTTATTTAAATTATTGTAGAAGTCCCACCCTGGCTAGAGTTTGGTTGGAAGTTGAATTAGTGAAAGTTAATTGTACAGCTTTGAGCCCCCAAATGAATGATTAAATATACAAAAGGGTTAAAATCAATGAATATCCATTTAATAACAATTCAATAGTCAAATGATTCAAATTTCCAAAGTACACTTCTTCCGCTCGACCCTTTAATAGCCTATTGCATCACTTGATTCATAGTGTGAGAGATTTCCACCTGTCATTGTCTTCTTCTCATCTGTGTATTCTTCTCTTCTGTCTCCTATTTCCTTCTCTTCCTCCCGACTTCCTCCAAAATCCTTTTCCTCCTCATCGACTTCTCTATACTCCTTCTCTTTCTCGATTTCTCTATAGTCCTCCTCCTCCACTTTCTCCTCCAGACAACTTTTCCAACTCCTCCGCCTTTTATCCACATTCTCACCGCCAACTAGACTATTGTTGACACCGATGGCTCTGCCTGACTCACTTCCGTCTCCCCTCTTAGAGACTCGGCACTCAACTGAACCGGAAGATCTGTCCCCCCCCAAAGGTGCCCTTTCGAAGTTTTTTTTCTCTTAGAATATGATTCTAAGTTTTGCCGCCAAATTACTAGTGGCTCCTCGGAGTAACCCTATTTTGGACAGCGATCTGTCTAGGCATCTACTAACTTTTTTTGCTTGCGAGTTTGAAGTTATATTCGGATCTAAGTTGTAATATCACCTTCTATCTTTAATTCTGATTGGATGTCGCTGGGAACGGATCAAAACAAACTTAGCGGCTTATGTCATCTCGTTTTCTGTCCACGTGGGGACGGATGAGAACACGCCTTGTTCACCCCGTAGGCTTCCTTTTATCTCTGAACAAATATTTTCTCCTAGGTGTGAATACTACAAGCCTTTGTTTAGCTGTTACTAACTATAGGTCAATGCATTATTGTCAATTTGAGGAGTACTGGATACAAGTTTCAAGCGTTATTTCTCTGTTGTACTTGTGTGTGTGTGCTTGTGCGTGTATTGTGTGCGTGTGTTTTCGTGAAATTACAAACTGAAGCAAACTATATTACTTTGCTATGTCATAAGAATAGTAAACATTTTAACTGAAATCAATTTAGTAATGAGGAAAAAGTAGACTATTGGACACTAATAGTAGGCCAAAATGACGACTAATACAAAAATTTACCGGCTGCAAGTATCTGGCTTTTGGATTTAAAGTGAGTTTCCGGGAATAATGATAATTATGATGACAACCACAATCATCCTTTTCGTTATTATTATTATTATTATTATTATTATTATTATTATTATTATTATTATTATTATTATTATTATTATTATTATTATTATTATTATTATTATTATTATCATCATCATCATCATCATCATCATTATTATTATTATTATTATTATTATTATTATTATTATTATTATTATTATTATTATTATTATTATTATTACTGACTTTTTAAAATGACAGCATGTTATGGACACTTTCATAATTCCATAAATTTTATCTCCTGATGACTTGTGTATTTTGATTCCCAAACTATATTTATCGCACATCATCGTGCCACTTCAAAAGGAACTTACCTATTATGAAAATGCCATGTTTTAGCAATTAAACAACAAAGTAGATCTGACTTGTAACACATCATGGCATTTATGTGTACTTTCCATGACCCGAGGTAAGGTTACCATATATTCTCTGCTGGTCAGAATGGAACTTCATGACGTGAAGAATTTGGCATCAGTTGTCAAGATGATGAAGTCAATTAAACTTGGAAACCCAAACTGTTCCGTACTGTCTTCAAAATACAATTGATAATGCGCTAGATATAGTTCTCCGGTTGGCACAGCTAAACTAACTTTCCTTTTTCTACTTACCAACACAGTGTGCGGCCGTGGATATATTCCAAAAATACAATAATATACCACAGAGGGGTGTATCTGATTTAAACGTGGCAAAGTTCTCGGTCAATTGCTTAATGTAGACAGCGTTTTTAGGGCACAAGTGTTCTATTATTGAACGCAAAGTTACTTGATGTCTCTTTGATAAGCATTGGCAGCTTGAACATCTGGCTTCCCTGCAGCTAATAGATTATAACAAGCATAACTCATGTTTGCGGTGAATTGGTGTGCTACCACAAGCCTTTTGCGGTTCCAGTTAAGAATCTCTTCTATTCTCGAAATTACTTTCCTCTTGTTTTGCCATAACGCCCACATATAAGCCACATACCATGAAAACCTATGAAGGTGGTAATTACAACTTACTTTCTGATTTGCAGAGTTTTTGTTAAAAGATTTTGCTTTCCAATGACATCGTTATGACGTAATTGCGGGTGTCCTAAAATTATATGGTGCGTTCAAATCGGAACTTCGAGCAGAATTATAGTCCGATAATTAGGATAGGCTTTACGTAGGTTTATCGTTTTTTGTTAGTCAATATTATAAACACTATTTATTGTTTAATAAACCTTGATTTTCATTACAGATGTGTATTTTGTATAAATGTTGCACACGTTTCTTTCCAAACTCCGACCTCTAGTCAAAGAAGGAGTGATTCATTACGTATCTACACTAACCTTTGTGTTCGAAATTTGTTGATTAAGAAACATAAGCCCAACTCAGAGTACCACAATTTTGCTGTCAGTTTAATAAGTACAGCAGATAAGGATGGCAAAAGTTTCAGAATGTCATTAACCTTGATCACGCTACAAGACAGCCACATTTTAAATGATTATGTGCACATTTTCAATCAGATAAGAAGAATCACATCTAATATATGGTCCTCTGAGCTTGGGCTGCACAATAGAGTGCCTGAAGTTTTGACATTTTTTATACTCTAGGACAGCGCGTTTAACGGATGGTTAGACACCTATGTAGTTACCAACCTATAACATGGATATGTCCCTGCTGGTTTAATTCAGTTTTGAATTCATTACTTATAACATGGTCAGAATTTCTTAAGAGAAAGAGTTTGATTTCATGGAAGAGAGCCATGGTAATCAGTTGTCGTCTTTATCTGGTCAGTTATCATCTAAATAGTGTACATAATAAAATAATGATGTTATGCTATGTTCAAGGCGTTAAAACTCGTGCATTCACTATATTATTCGCTCTTTAAAACCAAGAGAAAATTCGTGCGGGCCACAAGACAGTAAGTCATAGCTTGAGGTCATTCAAAACGCTTTAATGTGTGAGTTAAACAACATAATTGCGAGAACATTATCCAATATTGCTAACTATCTATAACTTGAACAACTTCCAAGAAATGTTGATGTGGTATGTGAAACAATGCAGAAGTAAACACTACCCAAGAATGACAAAAATGTTAATATCATTGATCAATACGTGGATGGGGAGAATAAAAGGTATACGAGAGATAAAAGGTAAAGAGAGACCTCAAAAAAGAAAGAAAGAAAGAAAACAGATTGTTAATGGGGTAAACAAATGAAACGTATACATTACAAAAACCATATTCATGTTTCAATCACCAGAAGTACATTTTGAGTGCAATGTAAGGTCATTGATGGTAAAAAGGAACTTAAATCTCTTTCTTTTATCTGTACTCTTGGTAGCTTTAGTGCGTTTCCGTTCATTGGAAAGTTCAATAATATACTGAATTACATTTTTGTTAGGCTGATTCCTTGAATAACTAATTCCAGATAGGAAGGCTTTGAACAACAAAACTAAAGATTGGATATGCAAAATGCACGCCAACTTTCGTCTGCCAAACTCTTAGAGCATCAGATGACTTGGGTCGTCAGATCGTTAAATGTACGACGAATGTGGTAATTGTATTAATAGCTCTGAGAACGAAAGGTGCTTGGGTGTAAATTCCGAAATCTGTTTCTTTGCTCTTCTTTTGAATGAAAATGCTGTTATATTACTATATAACATATGTTGGCGAAGGATATTTACGTGGAATCATTCGTCCAATGGCGGAATAAATCATAGTAAATGTTAGAATTTTATCTATTTTTTTGCGATTCAAGGAATCCTATCCATACATCATTTCGTTACGAATATGTTTATTCGTGGATCAGAATGCATCAGGCTTTCACACCATATCATACTACATAGATGAAAGAGGTTTGGAAAGCTTCCAAGATAGACGTAGTGTAAGATGTTGTAAATGCAGTCTTCTATTGAATACAGACATGGTTTGAATTACAAATGGTCTGACAGTAACAAGACAACGAGAGGACCAAAATCATATAGTCTTTGAAATGTTTCAGCAGGTATAAACTGCATTTGCAACCCTTACTAGTTTGCCAATTACTTACTTGGTTACTTGGTACAACAAAGTGTTTTTTTAATATTATTATTGAAAACGTTTAGATATAGCATTTGACAGTTATTGCCATTTCAAAGTCTTAAAGTACAATGTGTGAAAGCATGTATGATTTCATTTGGCTATAACTGTTGCTCTTTCATAAATTATTTAAAATTATTTCCCCAGGGATAAATCGATTACCTTATTATTCTTTTCACAACGTTAAGTATTACATGCTTTGAAAAGCATTATGAACTAAATCAAAACGTTAGATTTAGTTTTAATAAAGCTTTCAACATATTTCTTTGACTCTATTTAAAATAACTTGGTCAAATGTCCAACACAGATATTTTATTCGACTATAGAACAAATTGAACGAGATTGTTATTAATGTTGTTGTTGCTGGGTTTAACGCCATTTTCAGCACATGATACATGGCGGCCAGTATTAATGGTGAAGGAAGAAACCGGGAAATCCGCAGAAAGAACCACCTACGCTCGAGAAGTTACTGACAAGCTTTCTCACATATCCACATTCGCCAAATCTTAGACTCGAACCCACGCAGACAGAGGTGAGATGGCAGTGATCCGTAACGGAGAGCGCTCTAGACCACTTGGTCACTCGGGGCCCCAAACATCTCTTTTGACAGAATTCATAAATGGCTTTGCTATAATGAAGTGTAATATGAATGAACGAGGAGCTGAATGACAATTTTGGAAAAGTAAATAATTGAATTTTTTTTATTCATGGCAAAATTCAGTAGAAAGTTCGTTGCTATTTCACGAGGTAAAGGTTGCTACCGAACAACAAGTGTAAGGAGGTGAATAAATAGTTTACACGACGCGACTTTAACAAAAGTAAAAGCATTATCATAATTATAACAACGACAACAACATTATATTTTAATTGCAAAAAAAATGCTACAATCTTATAGCGTTAAACGATTGCCAATGCACGATGACGAGCACTAATAATAATGCTGTTGATCGTTATTGCTCATATATCGTAGTTTGCATGAGCAAAGAATTGAAAGTCGACACGATGTCGACTGAAACCTATGGAAGCGTTAATAGCATACATCATCCTAAAATTTCATAACACACTTTTCATGTTTATTGGAAATGTTTTCTTTTTTGGTACTGAAAAGTAAAAGAATTCACCACCAAGCCACCCGCCGCGTTAAATTTACCATACAATAGGCATAGAGCGATTTGTTCCATAACGGGAGGGATTGATAGTGGCCCTAAAAATGCTGATACGTTAGATTATTAAGTGTACCAGAAAATGTCGTCGGCATGGAATTTGACCCCTGCTTTAGTTATTACCCATTATCGGGTATATGTTTCATACCTCCTATTTTCCTTGTGAGTTTTCATATCAGAATCATTGTATATTTGTGTATGTCTATGTTGTCTTGACAACAAATTTAATTTCTTATATAATTTATTAAATCTTTAGAAAGCAAACACGATTGTACATCAGTGATCTAAGAAAACCGTAACTTATTAGTCGTGAAACGTGTTGTAACTATCTCTCCACATTTTTTTTTTGCTTTCAGTCTGTGCATCCGTAACCCGCCCTAAATCTTTTGGAGCATAGTAACTCAGAAATATTAAAAGTAGAACAATGAAATTGTATTCATTCTATTAGGGACGTATATAGTCAACCCTAGTCGATGTAATTATGGATTTTTTGCATCTATTACATATCAGTTTAGGCATCTATTACATATCAGTTTAGACATCTATTACATATCAGTTTAGGCATCTATTACATATCAGTTTAGGCATTTATTACATATCAGTTTAGGAATCTATTACATATCAGTTTAGGCATTTATTACATATCAGTTTAGGCATCTATTACATATCAGTTTAGGCATCTATTACATATCAGTTTATGCATTTATTACATATCAATTTAGACATCTATTACATATCAGTTTAGGCATTTATTACATATCAGTTTAGGCATCTATTACATATCAGTTTATGCATCTATTACATATCAGTTTAGGCATCTATTACATATCAGTTTAGGCATCTATTACATATCAGTTTATGCATTTATTACATATCAGTTTATGCATTTATTACATATCAGTTTAGGCATCTATTACATATTAGTTTATGCATTTATTACATATCAGTTTATGCCCGCATTAATAATATATTAGGTTATAGTGTTGTACAGAACAAAACTTGAAAGATACAGCAGATACGTTTCCAAGTAACTCTCGAGTAGACGTCGTGTTTCATACACCTCAAGGTCAGGCTGATTGAAATGGATCGTGTCATTCATATGACTTGTCTCCATCTTCAATTTTGAGTCATTTGAGATACATTTTTTTTTTGAGAGAGAGAGAGAAAGAGAGAGAGAGAGAGAGAGAGAGAGAGAGAGAGAGGGAGAGAGAGAGAGAAAGAGAGAGAGAGAGAGAGAGAGAGAGAGAGAGAGAGAGAGAGAGAGAGAGAGAGAGAGAAAGAGAGAGAGAGATGTTGCATACTATGGCGCCAACTCATGTCACAAAGTCAAAGTCAATGCAGTGAAATGCATTGTAATATGACCAGTATTATTGTTTGGAGTATGATATTTTAACTAATGAAGATATATAGTTGAGACGTTGACAAAGCATATTTCATGACGACTGTTTTGTATTACATAGTTATGTTCTCTGGCTAAGGATCAAGGTCATTAACATTCATCACGTTACCTTCTTTTGCCAGCAAAACAAAAACTGTTTCCATAAGGGTGGAAAATTTATCCCCGTTGAGAATTATCATGTCCAGTTATTGAAGTTTTGCTTTATATGTGAATTATGATAACACTAAACTCTTTCTCTCAGTCTGTACGTCTACCTTACTATATTCACCATCAAATTCCTTTATTTTCCGAAACTAATTTTTGCTATCACCTCGCTCATTAAGTGAAGATAAAGGTTTTCTGTACTCACAAGATATGACGCTTTTTTTATTTTTTTACCGGATATTTGTGATAATAGTTTATATGTGGTTAAAATAACTGTTACACCAATGTGTGAATGAATATTATAGGATAATCGAGACCATTAACGAGAATGAATTGTAAATGAAGTGATGGACAAAATAAATTTTTATTTTCCACGTACAAGGTTTGTACAATAATCTCTACCAGGTTGTAACAAAATAGGAATCTGAATATGAAAAGTCGAGTTTATTTACTAACATATGATTTTCTATGGTAACTGCATAGATAAAAATTTACTTCAAGCTTCAATCTATCCATGTACACTAAAGGAATACCTTGCCTATTATTTGAAACTGCAAATTGTAAATTTGTTTACAAGTTATATTTATAGACCTCCTCTATAGTGTAAGTATTCAACATGATGCATCACGATAAGGAGTTCACAGACGGCTAGTAGCAAAAGATAATTCAATTGGCTGAGAAATTTTAATTGGTAGAAGAACATTTGAAGGACTCGTGGTACTAATTTAGCCCCCAGAGTAAACTCATGAAAACATCACATTATTTAAAATTCAGTAACTTTAAATGTTTGGATGCTCGTAATCATAGCTAAACTTTTCTGTATAGACAGTAGTAGATATAAAGGGTGATTTCTTTCAAAGCGAATTTTAGCTTTAAAAAACCACTAACTCCTTTAAAAACCATCCGTTTATTTCAGAAAATAGAAATTTATATTCAAATATGATGAGGATTCTATCTCACAAACCCCACCCCGTCTCCTAATGCAGAGAAAGCACAATAAAGTGTCCTATTATAATAGAGTCGGAATTAATCTATCAAGCAAATTTTCTGAGAAATATAAAAACATTTTATAAAATATTGTACATTCCTCATGTTCAACAATGAATGATTAGAACAATCTAGTTATAAATCCCATCACAAAATGAGCACAAAATATAATTCTAGCCGAATTTATAGTTATTCTTGGAAAATTCACATTGTTGTCTATGTATTTTGTATGGTCAAATGACGCACACTTTCTGTAATTTTAGCCGACTTTATTGTTATTTTTGGAAATTCCATATTGATAACGCTAATGATATTTTGTGTAGGCGGATGACGGCATTATGTATTCTCTGGGAAAACCAGCTGTGCGACGCATTTATTCATAGTAGTGGAACGTGTACAAAACTCTTCAGTATCTGAGAACATTCACTTATCAAATTAAAATACTTCGATTTAATTTTTCAAAAAACCCCAAAGCATTTTATCATTCACACGATTTTGCTATATATTTTCACAGAATATCAAGTATTACATGAATGGGAGTTTTAGACACGTAAATATTTCAAAAATTTTATCGAAAAAAAATCGTTTGAAATTATTTTGCTTTACTGTACTTTTTTATCGTGAGTATTTTGTGTAGGCGTTATATTCTAACACTCCATTGGATATTACCTATTTTCAACTTCAGTCATTATGGAAAATCCATATGGACACTATAGAAGAGAGAATTGTCTTTTGGTAATCAATTTGGAAGAGAATTTACAAGTAAACAGGTAAGTGTGAAAAAAAAACACACACACATACACACACACACACACACATATATATATATATATATATATATATATATATATATATATATATATATATATATATAAAACTGTTTCCATAAATCAAACATTTTGTTGTAAAAAAATGATAAAACTTAAACAAAGATACAGTTGTTTCTTTTATAAGAAATTTCATTACCCACTACCAAAAAATGTTCAACACTAGCTATCAATTAGAGTGTGTCATCATGATTATATAGCAAAACTTTAATCATACCAGGTACCTTATGGCAACTTTCAAATAGTTCTTTCGTAGCTATTTTGCTAAGAAGATATTTGCTACCTTTTGCAAAACCATTGACTTGTCCACGTCTATGATGAATTTTGTATACCGATTTTGGCTGATTGGATCGTGTAAATTTTCATATTTTAATGAAAGCTCATCTCTTAAATTTTCGAGATACAGAACATATTTGTTATCGTCTGATCTAATAAAGTTAAAGATTGCTTTTGTCATGCTAAAACAAATACCTAAAATTTCATCATTAAATTCAACTAATAATTGTTGGTTATTGACCATTATTTTTTATTTTGCTATTTAACTCCATTGACTAATGTTAAATTTTCAAACATTATTTCTGCTTTAGACAATATTACTAAAATAATGTTCAATTGCGATATTATTAGTTCCGTCTTTACAGTATATTTTATCATCGAAAGTGCTTAGTCCGCGTTTTATAAATGTATTTGTTTCAAGCTTATGATGATTCGTCCTAATGACATTAGTTTTAATAAAACTGATGCTGTTGTTTAGAACTGCTTTGCAGTAGTTTAAATTCATCATCTTTTTACATATCTGTGAGGGATAGCTTTAGCTTTCTTTGTCAGTTTCTTGTCATCTAACATCATGTTGCTTCTTAGTCCAGCAAACCCTCTCCCCAGCACAAGCATAAATTCGTCTGTAAATTTACCAATAACTTTCTTGTTCGAAATATCATGAAATTAACTACACCTCGGGTAACATGATAAATCAAACAGATTCTTGTTATTGTACATATCTTGATATACATCTTCACATTTTATATTATAAACTAGCGAGACCGCATCAGTAAATATGTAGTCCCAACTTGGCCATTGCTTTTGGTAAAATTATAGTGAAAATCGTACATCAGCCACTTTGATATATCAAGCACAGCTGCACTAAAATAAATTGGCTTATTTATCTTAAAATTTGTTTTCTGTCGTTGTATTGCAGCAAGATTTTCATTAAATATTTTCATACTATCAAAACTATCATCATTGACTAATATATTTATGCAATCTATATCATTTGCAATCTCAATATTGATACATTTCCGTATTTTTTCCATAGTCTTGCCGGACAGCGAGTTGTTCATTAACTTGAAAAAGTTTTTCTCAAATTCGGTTTTAGCCACGGAATGACGTTTCGTATTTAAATCAATATAATCTGCCATCCATCGCGATTGATTAAATATTAACACACTATGGACTTTTCTCATAACTAGTCCAGCAACTACTGCTTACTGTAAATTTTTATAACAAATAACGTAATTAATTTTATCTGACAATTTTGGAACTAACTTATTAACGATGTAATTTTGTTTCGTTATTATTGCAAGTTGTTCAGATATTTATAAACTGTAATCAATAGTCATTGACTGCATAAAACGGATAGTCATTATGTAGATCATATAACTTGCCTTGATGACCTGGATCAACTTCAACAATATATGAAATATTTTTCAGAAGATTTTTCAGTTTCTCTACGAAACTGATTTGGAGTCATTCAGTGAAACCCACCGCAAGGCATTGTCTGTGTCTTAACCCACTCATAACGGTTCACACAATCTAGATAAATAATGTAACTCGACGAAAATTTTTGATCATGATTTGTGAGATATTTGCTATTAGCTACTGCATATTTTTTTATAATGCTGATTCCGCCTCTGGTGTATTTTTCAATAAAGTTATACATATCGACATCTGTTAAAAGATCTAATTCTATTTTGCCCGTTGACAGCCATGGAGCAGAAAAATGCCAACAAGGATCTAATCCATCATTTCCATGACTAACTTGACAAAATTCTCGAAAACATTTCATATCAATAATGCATCTGTTTTTAGATATAAATCGTGATAATCACCAAGCGTTTTACAGCCAAATGTATTCCACATATCTTGTGCATAATTGTTCTCTTCATCTGTGATGTTTTCATTTTGAGCTGAGAATAAAATTTATCATTGTCGGACAGAGAAATTTTATTTAATCTGTTCCAGTCGTCGACATACTCGTACGGAAAGAAACATTTCATTGACAGATCAACACACCGAAGCAACTCTTTATGTTAGCCAAGTTGTTGCAGTCTTTTAAAGAGCTCGTCTAATGATGCTGCCATACTTTGCTTGCTGTCAACAAAGTGTAATTTGCCGAACGTCACTGACATATACTTTTCAAAATTATTTGAAAATACATTTTATCAAGTTATTTAATTTTTATTTATTTAAATTTAGTTTAGCTTTAATATTTTTATCAACAACAGCTTCTACAATGGCGTGTTGTTGTTTAGACGTTATTCTCATTGGAGCTGTTTTAAATAATCTTTTGGAAATTTTATTAACTTCGTCCATTATTATTTTTAGTAACCACACGGCAAGATTCTTACCTCTATATAACCTTATCGGAGATGAAAATTTATCACTGACGCAACAAACTACTTTATAAGCTACTCCGTAAGGAATATGCTGTTTTATTTTTCTCGTACTGGATTTATTCGGATTATTTTCTGCTCCAGCCACGGGAACGAGTAGACACTCGAAAACAGTGGAGAAAAGAAACAGACAAAAGGAATATTCGGATTATAATTATAATTTTTAAATTTTCATTTTTTTTTCATTTTCGCTAGGCGTATATATTTTTTGAACGATGACGCAGTATTTCAGATACTCCTGGAGTCTTTCATCGATTCAAAAGTCATGCAGACATCAAAACAGAAATATTTTTGGTTTGTGTCTTACTGTACTGTCCGTCAAGTAAGCCGTTAAAGTTTGTTATCCAGCAGTAATGTCCCCGATAAAATAATAAATTTATTGTCTTTTGTGAAGCATTTTCTGAGATATATCTCGGGTAAACATATTCTCGCTCATCCAGTTCGAAAACATCAACTGAGATACGGTTTTGTTTTTCATACTTTGGTATATGATTTTCTGCTACTGGAAAGTTGATTCCATAAAAATGTAGTTCGTCTTTGTGCGGCAAACACATGCTGATGCGATCAGAATTTTGTTGTTTTGGAAACATCGCGGAAAGTATAGACCATTGGAAACGTCTACCATTGTTACTTTTTACATTTATGCAGCATATTTTGTTCTTAATTTTATGAGGAAGATCGACATACGAACTGCCACGAAGTACGTTATATTTCGCTCTGTGAAATAAAACTACTTCTATCATTTCGAATTTCCAACCAGATCCTGATGAGGTAAATTGTTCTAACTTTTTGTTTATTTCTCGATGTGTTCCCCCACCATGGCACTGTTTATTTCAGTTAATATCTTTCTAAATTTAGCTGTTAAATAGGGATCCGAAATTTCGCTGTCCAAACTTTTTGTTTTCAAAACTACATCCTCAACTGCGTGTAACTTCGATAAAATCGTATATAAGTTTGATACTTTAATGAACTTAAAGTTAGTCAGCTATAGCAGGATGAATTACATTTGTACAATTAAAATTTGCTAAAACATTTTGATCATCATAACTGTCATCATGACCTGGAAATGCTGAAGCAAATTTGTTAGATTTAATAATGCTCTTTCTGGCGGATTCTCGCAATTTAAGCATTGTATGTAGATAGCAATATTGTATATTTAATTGAATTATTTTAATTACAGATACAAAAGCCTATAGCATAATGACTTAAATATTAAGATCTCTGCCACTGATAGCGAAAGAGCAAGAAGCATATCATGTACACCCAAAGTACAACCAATATGCTGGAAATGCATTAGGTTCTGTTATTAACATAGCAACTAAAAGATACAGGTATACCAACACCAGCTAGCAGATTAATTTCAGTAAAGGGTGATAATGCAGAAAGGACTAACGTGTTTAGAAAAGAATTTATTTATGCTTAGTTTTGCGACAATATTCCAGAAGGACATCTAGTATATAGAGAAAATGGCGCAGCTGCAGATGATAATATTGAAAATTTAGGATTGCAAGATGAATTTCAACAGCACCCAATCCATTATCTATATCAGACAAATGATAAGGGAATTATTCGCCTTATAAGAACAAAAATGTTGTTGGAAATTTAGATAAATATGGCTATTTACAAGTAACGGTACATGGAACAAAAACATTATTTGTCACACCATTTTGTGTTCGAAACGTTTAACAAAATAATATCCGATAATCTAGTTATCGACCATATTAATAAAAATAAAACAGATAGTAGTCTGGAAAATTTAGATTTAGTAATGTCAAAAGAAGACACAAAACGTGGAATGGGTGGCGGTAATAATTTTTAAAAAATCCATTTAGATCAGCTGTTTCAATAATGATTGAAACTAGAGGAGAAATTAAATTTAAGTTAATATCAGCTGCTGGTAAATATAAAATTCATCTCAAACTATAAAAGAAGTAGCCGATGGGAAAAAATATCAGCAACGTCAATGTTGACATTTGACAGATTTAGTTTTAAATACGATAACTAATATTTTCTATATCATTAGGAGAAAAACAATTATGACTAAAATCCATGTTATCATCGCCATTTAATTAAGTTTTGTTATATCCGCTTCTGTTAAGAAAAAATGTATCAGATTCGCCTGATGATATCATAACATTAACAAAATAAAAATTATGTTCCAGCAAACAATTTCGAAATGCTTCAGCTAGTCGTTTCGTTTTTGTTTAGTATATTAACTTTACAATATTTTATTTACCCGAACATATAATAATTGAATAAAATATTATTATAATAATGAGTATGATTGAGAAACATGCTAAGCTCTACTCGGAAGATTTTTCTAGTTAGTGATGTTACATCAAAAAATATCACCAATGACAGATTTGCTTGTTTTACTGAAAATGATAATTTGTATAACCTTGACGATGACGAAGATGCCTTTGTTATTAGCAAGAAGCATTTAAGCAGACCAACAACTGGAAGATATGATGTTAAGTAAAATATTGCTCAAAATTGTTAAAATTTAATTTTAGTGTTGCCGAGCATCAAATATTTTGGCCACTTATAAGGCGCTTTCTAAACTTAAAAATACAGTGACAGCAAAGCAATATGAAATACGATTTTATATTTTTCAAAATATTTGATTTAATGCCTGTTGATAATGCGATAAAATTGCATTTACTTTCTTATGTAAACCAGTAAAATGTAGGTCAGTAACAATAAAATACAAGCGAATTTATAATAATATTATTCAGTCGATAAAATCGACCGGGTTGATACCTAACTTTTAAATTTATCGCTATATCCGCGCCATTTAACTAAACATCTGTTGCCGCGCTTTTCAATAACTTTTTCAATTACAAATACATCTTCTGTTTTCTGACGTTCTTGTTCGTAAAAACGACTCACCTAACAAGTCTTTCAGCGAGTATGCAACTGGTATTGTTAAAAGTAATTTTTCAATAACAAATACCTCTTCGCTCCAGTTATGAGTATAACCTTTTTTCAAATAATTTTGTTTCGTGAAAGAAAATTTTAACTTTATCACCAACTTTAAATTTGTCTGCGGTACATGTTTTGTTCGCTAAAAATGGATTTGCAATCGCGTCGTTTGGCAACATTTTAAGGGTTCGATGTTTAGTGTTATTATATTCGTCAACAATTTTCTGTAAATTATCAATATATTTATTCGTGTTTTTAGCTGTAATATACGTATGAATTTTTTTGTTAAGCTTGCGATTAAATCGCTCGACGATAACGCTTTTCTCTCATTTCCAGTAACGTATTTTTTTTAATGTTATTTTGCATGTTACGTACGACAGAGTCAATTGTAATAGATATATCGCTTATTACAAACGCATGTACGTTTACCGGCGCTGCTGGAACGTCTCCGAGTGTCCAAGTAATTTCAATATCAGCTGTGCTGTTTACAGCTCGCTTGCTATATTTTCTAATATCAAAATGAAATATTGTATAAAGTGTATGAAATTGTTCTACTGATATCTGAGTTCCATCTCCAATATCTTGATATTTTTGCATTATGGTCAAGTAATGTTTTTATTAGCGTCATCTGTACAATTGCATTCAATTGTTCGTTCTGGATATGGTATTGAATTTATTCTAGCATATTTTCGGCTAACATCGGCGTCATCAAATACTCCATTATTTTGGTCCTGATGTCCACGTCGATTTTGACTCTGAAATACAACAAATAATTGACGCGGTAGTTGCTCACTTAATTTGTTGTGATTCGCCATGTGTTTTAGGTGGTATTCTGAGCTGCTGTTTGAAATATTTTATGTTGCTAAAAATAAATTATATTAGTATGTTTCTTCAGCATATCATTTAATTCTGTCATTTTAGTAATTGATGGAGTTATTCGTGGCTTCCACAGCGCAAGTTTGTTCATGACAAAGTGTACATCAACCCTACCAGATATGAGCACACAGTCATTTTGTTCTGCTCGATCTAAAATAAGCATATGCTTAACTCCACGAAATACTTTATTATGGTTCCTGCAAAAGCCAAAAAATGTACGTAGTGGCAGCATCATTATGAAAAAAGTTTGCCCTTTGCTGCCCTTTGCTGAATGAGATACAGATGCAATAGAACAATTTACCAATATTGAGTTGACATCAGTTATATCTAATGGAGATTCACCGACACACGTAACAGTCCTATTACCTAAAGATGCATATACATCATGAGCAAACCCTATCAGAGATCTAATACTACCTTCTTTAGGAATTAAAAACATTAAACTATTTTTACTGCTATTCTTGCTCGCAATGTGTTATAATTTGGTGCTAGCTCAAAATCATCTGCATTACCACAATTTTTTGTTATAAGCTCTTTTATTAGTTTATTTAAATCATTTATTTTGTAGGCTCCTTGTGGAATATTACCTTTATTCAGAGCCGTATAAATTCCACCAGAGGATTTGTAAATTCAAACACATCATTTATTACCAGTTTTAACGTTTGCCATAGCATTCCAGCAAGTGCAGGAAATTAATCCAATTTCATATCGTTTTTCACGACCTAGTTATATTGGTGGAATATACTTTACTGAAAGTTTGCGTTATCTTTTATCATATTGACTAGAGTCCAGTAATAATGTTGCTGACATTTGTTATTATAATTTTATAAAATTAAGTCGCCACAATTAAGTCGCGATGTAACGTTTCGTATTCGTCAGATGTTAGTAAATTTTTCAATCTCAAATTGTCAAGTATGTCAATAATTTCATTGTCGATTTCAACACCAACATTTCCTGCTTCTTTTAATGATATCAATGACATTAATCTGCCAATCATTTCAGTAACTGATGCGAATATTATAACTTCAGTTCTTGTTTTGTTTTTCTATATTTTTCTACACGATTTTTATCTATTGTAAAAAAAATCTTCTATAATCCCAACCCGTACCAAAAGTTGTTTTTAAATGTTTTCTGCTGTTTTTTCCAAATACAAAATCAATAATACTACATCTTATTGACAGTAGCTTCTCGTGGGTCGGTGGTTCTTTCCGGTGATTTCCCGGTTTCTTCCTCCACCATTAATACTGTCCGCCATGAATTGCCTATCGTGTGCTGAAAATGGCGTTAAGCCCAACAACAACAACAACAACAACAACAACTATATCTTATTCTATCAAGAAGTGGAGGTATATTTTCTTTTTATGTAACGATATTTAATTCATTTTTAGCAATATCTCTATCTTCTATTATTGCATCTAATTGTTTTATTACTGTCATATTCTGCATCGCTCCATTTACTTATATTATCAAGATCGTTTATACTTTTTTCTCTACAAATCATTTATTTCATCATTTGCTATATTATTATTTGCCTGTTTCGCATACATAAACGTTTTTGATCTTTAACTTCTATATCGATTACAGTCAACTCTCCAACTCTTTCTTGCTCCTCTTTAATATTTTTTAATTTCTTTTGATAAATTTGTTATAATATTTTTGATGTTCTGTGTTTTTAATGCTACTAATCTTTGCTCCAGTTCCAGCGGATTATTTATTACCCGATCTAGAACAGCTAGTCTATGAACGTGATCAGCTATATTTGCTACAAGTGCCTCAGTTAATTTTCTTTTTTTTTTCTTCTTCAGATCTCTCTTGTTGTTTTTTAACTAATACAGTCAAACCATTTTCTTGTAAGTTTTTAAGTTCTTCTCCTGATAGTGACTTACTTTCAGGTTGTTTTCCAAGTAAAGCTTAAGTTACTGTTTTAAGAGCTGTGGCTGCTGTTTCTGCTGCAGCAACTTGACAACGTCATGCTTGCTGTACTAGCTGTTGAAATCTTGCCTGAGATTGTACAAGGTCTTTTTTTAGATCTTCCATATGTTTTCTATACTCTGCTCGTTTTTCCATAAAATATATACGATTTGTTATAAAATTATTGTATATATTTTTCAATACAACATCGAAACATTTTTATTAGTATCATTTTTTAACTTATCGAACAAAAAAAGGTGATATTTATTTGTTCTTGCTTGACAATATAGTTAAATAAATCCATCTTTTGTTACACCGCTGCATTGTTCGTTCGCGATATTTCTTACGTCAATATTGTCAATTTCTGGAAATAATAGAAAACAACCCGTATTTCGCCTTATAAATCTGTCGACATTATAATATCCTTGAGCGAGATAAATAGAATTACATTTCTTTTTTGCGACAGTGAATAATACGATCTCATTTTAATCATTTCCTCGTTGTTTAGCGGAATATCATCAAAAACAACTATTTTATGTTCGGACGAATCAATTTGATTAGCTGGAATAAGTTCATAAAATATATGTGCCATCCTCAAGATCATTGCGAAATTTGTCGTTATAATTACTTATCAAGATGCGGATTAAATGTCTAAATGTAAACGCGATCGCAGTTAAACTTTTCTCCAAGGAGTAAATTGGTGAGCAAATTTGTTTTGCCAGGTCAAGTTCTATCAATGATAAGATAATGGCAATCTGGAAGATCATTGTAATGTTTATGTGTTACCAACTGCTCTTTATAAAAGTTTAATATCAACGATTTTGTAATTATTGGTATAAAATTTTATGTTATATAATTTTGTTAAGCAGTAAATAAATAATGAGTTTTTATTAAAACTTTGGAACATTAGTAGGAGATTCGTCGCCTGCTCAGTAAAGTGACTTATCTAAATACGCACCTCTTGATCAGCTCAAAAATGAAATTACTAATTTATTAAACATAACAAGTGTTGATCAAAATGAAGTTGTTAGTTTTCAAGATAAGGAAGGATGATTAAAAACGAGTATTATACGAATTACCACTGCCACTGCTAATAATATAGTTACATTTGATGACCAAGGTACTCTATAAGATTTTGGAAAGCCCGTTAACGATTATGTTAAAAGAACTTGCGATTTAGTTGCTGGTGATATAACAATGTCAGGAAAAATTACATATTTTTGAAATCCAACAGCAGAATCAGACGCAGCAACAAAAGCAAAATACGTTGATGATTAAGAATCTAAGTACTTATCAAAACGCGGTGGTATCATGTATTCATTTTTCAATATGACAACAACGGTATTAGTAATCTCAGTACACCAGAAGTGTACTTCGATGCTGCAACTAAAACATACGTCAACAATAAGTAAGTTCCAATAACAACTTCGTTAGCAACAATTAATGATGTAATTGCTGCATCTAAGGCCGATTATGCAAATCAAGTACATTTTTAAATTTTCTCAGAAATTTAAACAGAACTAATAATGACTTTTTTGGAACTCCACCAACTGTTGACATTAAACTCGCTTACGATATTGTAAGTGGCATTCCTAATATCGTTCAAAAAACTGATCCGATTAAAATTCCACCCAGACGACCTAACAATATCGTGTACACGTTAGCATCAGGAAAAAGCAACATGGTCTCAGCAAGATAACACTCTTAAGCACACTGGTGTATATAGGTTGTCAGTGTTTATGAGAGCAAATTTTATTATATTTACATTTCCATGGCGTAATTCGACTGATGATTTTTCGGAATTGTATCTATTGTGTTAAACAAAGATACCGAAGAAACGTTCATGCTGATAGCGAATGACAGAAAATTAAGCGCAGCGACTTATTGGTGGTGCATTGAGTTTGTAGCTGAAACTCCCGAATTAGTTACATAGATGACGGTATAAAAATATCTAACTAAATATTATATAATGAACAAACATATAGTTGATTTCAATCATATTTCAGAACAGAATCTGAAACAATATGTTGACGCTCCAATGCAATATTACATATATTATCATACAAATCTTTGGTGTGTGAAAAATGTTACAAACACTATACCAAAATATTTCGAGTGATGTCATATTTACCGCTGCTAATAACTAGTTCTAGTATCATTTCAAGTGAAGCATAATTAAATCCGTTTTGGCTAATAATATATGGCGTTTGTGTTTTTCTTGCAGCTGCGTGTAAAATAGTTAAGCCTCGACTTACAACTAAACAAAATGCGTGTAAAACAGCAAGTATCACTTATAAAATGTTTCTTTATCAAAGTCGATCTTAATTGCGTGGTATAAATTATGATATGGACGATTTAATACGAGTGTTTGGTATTATTAATAGTATGCTGGGGCCCCGAGTGGCCTAGTGGTCTAAAGCACTGTCTGTTACAGATCACTGCCATCTCACCTCTGTCTGCGAGTGTTCGAGTCTAGGATTCGGCGAATGTGGATATGTGAGAAAGCTTGACAGTAGCTTCTTGTGGGTCGGTGGTTCTTTCCGGTGATTTCCCGGTTTCTTCCTCCACCTTTAATACTGGCCGCCATGAATAGCCTATCGTGTGCTGAAAAATGGCGTTAAGCCCAACAACAACAATTGATAGTGTGCTAACAGAAATTCTGCCAATGAGAGTTAGCAAATATGAAAAAGATTATAATAAACAGTATAGTAATGGTAGGGAATAGAACAAAATAATCTTGAATAATATTTTCATACTTACCTCTCTACTTGAAAATTCTCTTGCAAAATGATTACCTAAAGAAAATTCTAACTCTCTTATATAGTGTCCACATGGAATTTCCATAATGACTGAAGTTAAAAATAGGTAATTTCTGATGAATTTTTAGAAAATACGCTTACACAAAATACTCATAATGGAAAGGTATAGCAAGGCAAAATAATCTCAAACGAATGTTTTTACAAATTGAAAAAGTGTCTGAAATCTCTCACTCATGTACTAATTGATATTCTGTGAAAATATATCGCAAAATCGTGTGAATGATAAAATGCTTTGGTTTATGACAAATTAAATCGAAGTATTTTCATCTCATACGCGAATATTCTCAGATACTGTAAAACTTTATACACGTTTCACTATTGTGAATAAAATCAATAAGTATTTCTCACGGCTGATTTTCTCAAAGATTACATAATGCCGTCATTCGCCTACACATAATACATAGGCAACAATGTGAAATTTCCAAAAATACCGATAACGTCAGCTAGAATTCCACAAAGAGATGCGTCAATCTCCCACACAAAATATCATAAGTAACAATTAAGTTTTCCAAGAATAACCATACAGTCGACTAAGTTTCTATTTTGTGCTCATTCAGTGACAAGATTCATAACTAGGCGTTTCGAGTTATTCATTGATGGACATGGGGGTGAGTACAATTTTTGATAAAATGTTATTATGTTTCTCACAAAATCTGCTTGTTAGGTTAAATCCGACTCTATTATAATATTACATTTCATTGTGCTTTCTCTGCATTAGGAGACAGGGTGGGTTTTCTGAGATAGAATCCTCCTCGTTTTTGAATAAAAATTTCCATTTTTTGAAATTAAAAGGTGGTCTTTAAGTAAGATTGAGGCTTTTCTAAGCTAAGAATCGCTTTGATATAGAACCACCCCTATATCTACTACTTACACTCATTCTTGACTCGAGCTTATGTGTGGAGAAAACCATCAAAACCGGGAACATTTTATTTATTTACCACAAAGAATAGGAATGATGCATTTCTGGTAACATTTGAGCATCATTTCAGTAAATCAGACACAAATAGGTATGTTTAAACTAGATTCACATTGTTAAATTTAAGATTGAAATATATTATCAGTCTTGTCATATCATGCAATAAATGAGTGAAAGGGGTAATGTGACAATCTACATTTGTATATATTCAGAAAAAGAAATTTAAATGACATAAATTAGTTAAAGTTGTTTCACAGTATTATATATATATATATATATATATATATATATATATATATATATATATATATATATATATATATATATGTGTGTGTGTGTGTGTGTATGTGCATGTGCGTGTGCGTGTGCGTGTGCGTGTGCGTGGATTATTGAGTTCTCGTAACTCATAACAAGGCATGAAATTCTCAGACTACCAAATTTCCTATAATAATCAAGATGACAAATTCAAACAATTCGTCAACATTTTATAAAGATGATTATTGTATGGATTCACACTGATGAACTCAACAGAGTTGTATTCATATCAAGAAAAGTGATCTACGAATTTAAACAAATAAATTGGTACAAATATTAGCCAAAAAATCCAAGCGAATCATCGTATTGGTATCAACGGATTACAAGAGACTGACGGAAATACCTTGTGTTTTCAAGCTTTGATAGCTTCTACCGCCAGATTTGTTTCGCGCGACTGTTCAGACATCCAATCCATTGGATAATTGTTTTCTACGAGAGAAATTCTTATAAATTCAAACTCGTAGTCTTCTATACTTTTTGTCTTGCAGAAAAACGTAGACTGAATACAATTTTGCGATGGGGCATATTAAAACCAGGAAATTTCGTGTAGGAACCACTCCCCTTAATTAGCGTAACCAATCCAGATTAAATATATCTACCACCTTTTATTTCTAGGCGCACAAAACTTTTGGACCGGCTGACCTACAGATAACCCAATAAATGATCTTGGACAATTTCAATTTAGACATTTTAGATACCACGATCGTAGTTAATCTTTACCATACCATCCATTCCGTCTGGTTGTTAAATAAACGAAGGCTTAATTAAGAATCACTTACTTTTACGACACAGACATTAAAATTCCTTGCAGCATTGCGATTTAACACGCATCTGTCTACATAAATCTGAGTAATCTCGTTCAACTGTCAAATGCCCAAATTACTGAGCTCTATATAGAGCGACAGAAATTTGCATCCTCATTATATATATATATATATATATATATATATATATATATATATATATATATATATATATATATATTGACGTGTCCAAATTATATTATAAGGACTGAAATTCCTTCAGTAAAACGTTGACTGTTATTTCAGTACTAATAGGTTAAGATCTCAAGAGGTTAATTGGGCTACCATTTTACTTCCCATGATCAACTAATCATGGCCAGAAAACCCCATATATATTCTAGTTTATCTTCACCAATTTCAAGAATGGTAATTTTATAATATGGCTGACAATACTTGCAAAGTATTTTGTCAATGTATGCTGCACATTAAGATGCACATAAGCAATACTGTTTTTGAGTTAATGAAAATAACGGCTATTTTAAACTGCTTTATTAGCTAAACTAATATCTTTTTTCATATTATGACAAGGAAGGCTCACCTACAGACAACGGGTAACTTAAATTACTGAGTAAAAATGTGGAATGTTTGTTGTTGAATGGCTGGCCTACTGGCTGGCTTGTTCGGTGGGTGGATGAATAAATGAATGCACATATAGGTGGATAAATAAAGATATCTATAGATAAATAAAACAATTGACCAATTGATATTGTCGAATGCTCTATTTGGAAATGTACATTACATTAGGACAATGACGCATGCACAAATTTGAAAAACTGAATACTTCAAACAAAATCACATGCATTAGGTCAAGCTGTTTAATTCTGTATTCGCGTTCAGAATTAAGCTTTGTCCAGATTAGTCAAACTACTTAACATAGCAATCACCGAATCATCCCTGTATTGTTTTCATTATATTACCAAGAGAAAAATGAATTTAATTTGTATGCCCCTAGACGGGGATGGGCATCTAACGTGTAGTTTGTCCATGTCTGGATGTGGGCATGTGCGGTTGTCTGTGGGCAGTCTTGGAGCAGTCTTGGTTTACGTTTGTTGCTGAATTGCTATTTCAGTTATTTCTTTCCTGATTCACTCCATACTTGGAATATAGTAGCATCACGCCCTCTCCTTCTCTCAATACAGCCTTTGCTCCTGGCAGAGGCTAGTATATCCCAAAATATAACATCATCACATATATCCCTTCACTCAGCATCACTCCTGTTCCTGGTTTCAGAAACATACATACATACATACATACATACATACATACATACATACATACATACATACATACATACATACATACATACATACATACATACATACATACATACATACATACATACACACACACACACACACACACACACACACACACATACATACATACATACATACATACATACATACATACATACATACATACATACATACATACATACATACATACATACATACATACATACATACATACATACATACATACATACATACATACATACATACATACATACTCTGCTTCTGAACCATTTCATATTTTATGCATCAGTAATTACTTTGATTAACAACTTCAACCGAGGCCTCACATGAAAATTATTCAGTCCATTCATCTAATTCCTCTTCTCATTAACATGTACATTAAGAGGTTAACAAACTGAAGTTTACCTATATTTACCTATATTACTGAATGTAGTATAGTTATTTCAATTTCTACCTGATGTATAGCTTAGGATATATAATGGAAAATGTATGTGCTCATTAGATAAACATAGACATAATCATATGTTAGTAAATTGTAAAATGTTCTCTACAGTGAATGTAAAAGTATAGTACTAAATTAAATGCATTCAATTATCTTGTTTCACAACACGAACTTAAAAGCACCAAAGAAATGATTTTTAAATACTAAATTTTAACAGTCACTTTGGTATGAAAAAAAAGACGGTCACAGAGACAAGTTTTTGTACGTCGTCATCGATTTGATAATTCTAGTATAAACAATGCAAAGTTTAACCACAGTAATGAATCATATTACATGGGCCGCATTGACCTACTTTTGCGATAAGTGATTAGTGTTCTCCAAGTTTCATGATTCTGGCTAGGAAAATGCACATACAATGCACGAAAAGTATGTATTCTTGAGGCAGACGCCAAAACCTTGCCTACGACAATAAACTTTGAAATATATGCCACTTTAACACTTTTGAGAGGTGCATGCATATATATATATATGCATATATATATATATATATATATATATATATATATATATATATATATATATATATATATATATATATATATATATATATATATATACATATATATATACATACATATATATATATATATATATATATATATATATATATATATATATATATATATATATATATATATATATATATATATATATATATATATATATATATATATATATTGTTTAATGTTTCCAGCATGTACAATATGTGAGCAAGCTTGCCTGTAGCTTCTCGTTTGTCGGTGGTTCTTTCCGCATATTTCCCGGTTTCTTCCTCCACCATTAATACTAGCAGCCATGTATAGGCCATCGTTTGCTAAAAAATGGTGTTAAGCCCGAGAACAACAACAACAACCAGCATGAACAAAGAAAACAGAAACCGAAGTTTGTAAAGAATAAAATATCGGTCATAGTTTCTTATCTTTCGTATGAGGGTGTAGCACTCAACTAAATATATCCCATCATTATGTTAACAGTTCAAGGATAAAAATGTGGGTACCGGATATAGATGCGTCTAGGCATACGTCAAACGCAAAAGGCTAGTCTAGTGAAAAGCGAAATGTTAGGGACAGTGACCTACTTTTGTTACATGGGTGTGATATTGAGAGAAATTCACGCAATCATTTAGTTTTGATGAATCTAGCGCTAACAGCTTGCCAAATACACTTATAACACAAAGTTCGACCAGAATTAACAAAGCGTGAAATATGAGTCATATGGAACTAGTTTTTAATCAGGCTGTGTAGTACTCACTGAGATTTAGGATTTCTGGTAAAACAATATTCATGCAGGGTACGAAAAACCAGAGCTACATGCAGAAGAAAACTCCGTAACCAGTAATGTACAAACAATGAACCTATATAAAGCTAGCCATTTTCACCAATTACCTGAGTGGCTATTTGCTATGAAATCCAGGGAATAACTGAGAAGCAGAGCGATAGTACTCATGGAGTCATCTTATTATATTTTCCGACACCGACGCCGATGATCACGCCAGAAGTAGTACAACAGCTCTTCTCAAATTTGTAAAGGCGAGTTAGAAATAAAGTTCTGAGACTTTAATTTACAAATCCATATTTCACATATACCAATATGGTGTATAATTCGTAAAAGGGTTACTTAAATCATCTGGAGAAATTTCATCATAAGAAAGTTTTGTTTCAAAAATGATATTAAATTTTCCTTTCTGATTGTGCCTTCTGCAAAAATTAATCAATTGATTTTCACCTCGTTATTTTCAATTCGCAAGAGAATTGTTTCATAATTTGTCATAATGTCATATAATATACATGTGCAAAACTACATTCTTCTTTTGGTCTGAGACTTTACTACGGGTGTAACGTTGAGTGGAATACTTCGAGGTCGTTAGTTGTTTGTTTAGACTCAGAAGAAAACACAAATCTATTTTCGTCTTTTATTAAATACTTCCTTTTTATGCTTTCCAAATAGTTTCAGCTATAAAACGTGAATGAAATTCAAAGCAAATTGATGTTTATAAAGATTCTATTCGGGTTCCCGACAGACGGTTTTTGGTGAAAACTCTTAAATAGTTCCAGTACAATGTGCGATACGGAAATACCGATGGAACATCAACAATCAAAGTTTAAATGGGTATGTAATAAATCAATACATTCCCTTCTTTCACGTGATCGTGGTCAGGCTTCTGGATTTATCAGGACTGTGAGAGGGTTGAAGTGACCGAGGTTTTTAGAATTCTGTAAGCTGAGAAAAGGCACGTATTGAAAACTTGCCAATATCTGAAAGTGTTAGTTTTTCATGTATTGCCAAACAGTCTAGAATTTCTATATGATAAGAACTCTAGTGTAAGGTCAGGTCAGGACGCTGCGCAATGACAAAAATGCACTTTGCTAGAAATACATTTTGTTTCCAGACAATCAAAAATACTTTTGGATCATATCACATGTTTTTACTTATTTGCTAACGAAAACATTCTATGTTGTTGAATACATGAATTTTTACAAAGTCAACGTATATTTATAACAGTCACAACGACATTGCAAAATATAGCATTATGAGTAATCATCAACCGACCGTTTAATTGGGTGTGAAATGGGGTGGGGGTGGGGTGGTTTCAGATTTGTCTAGAGTTAGACTATTTTGTTTGCTTGTTCCTTATTAAGAGCTGGAAGTTTTGCACCTATTTCGACAACATAATGTGACAAATTGGCGGCGTTCAAAACACACCAACCTCTTTCACTACGGTTCGTTGCTAGAGAATGACCTCCGCGGTGTAGTTTACCCAGTGTGGATAGATAGAAAGAAGAATACAGATCACTGAACAAGTATATTGAAGAAATAACAAAACGAGCCCCCTTTCAATGAACAAATATAAAATTTAATCAGTTTATCAACAGAATCTAAACTGAAAAAAAATCAATGACTTGGTTACAAAAGAAGGAAAATGGTACTAACATGTACTCAAATAAAAAGACAACACAAATTTCTTTAAATGTAAAATTACTTTTAACGTTAAATTACTATCTTCATTGCCAATGAGATGTGACCTTTGAGTGCAACGATGAGAGACTTCATCACCTATTTTATGCGGACATCAAGATTTCCGTTCGTCCCTGCTCTGCTGATCTTTGTCTATCTGTTTCGTTTTGGACTATTGTCCGTCGAACTCTGACTTAAATATCGTCTCTGGACTTAGATTTCTGCGTAGAACTTGTTCTGATCCTGTGATTGTTCAGGGATTTCTCATGTGAATCCAGGAAAGCTGTTTCCTTCAATCAATAATATGTCTCGCAATAGACAATAGGTCACATTCCCAGGTATATCTGTATTTTTACACTAATTCGGCTCAGAAAACAAAAAGCATAAATTCTGCTGCAGTAACTCCTTGCTCCCTAACTGTTATGATTACATAAACGGTCAATGCTTGTCCTGACCTTAATTCGGGTCACGCTAGGGATGGTCAATTAAATTCAACTCAGCCGTATGAACCCGTATGTAACCCCACCTTGAGTTCTTACTCTGTTAAGTTACATATGGCTTAGACCTCCAGATCTAACTATTCTAAAATAGTTTAATCGACCAATTAAATATTACAAACTAGCATATAGATATACACTTAAGTGATCAATTAAATATTACAAACTAGTATATGGATATACATGTAATATTAGGTCATACTCATTTTAGACAGAGTTAATCTATACAAATATGAAATATTACCCATCATTCCTTAAATCATTCATGAAAATTCCTAATCTCTCCTACGTATTAAAGATTCAATTACATGCAATCTTGTCAACTAATCTAATGAAATTTTAATTATATTCAATCTTGCCACTTCTCCAAATGAATTGATAATTAGAAAATCAAAGAACGAAATGTCATGACTAGCATTTCACTAAAATCCTGCAAAATGAAATCATGCATACATACATCATATCAAGAATACATTTGCAAATAGAACAAATCAAATAACATATTAAAATCGGGAAACTAAGATTGCGTACATTTTGCCGTTTCTTTTATTCGTTTCCACGAACCTCACGTATAGTCCGTCTCCTAACTGAGACAACTATCTGGCCCCTTACTCTATAACAAAACGTATTTGTTACGAATTCAAATGTAGAGTTTGTCTACTTGCTGAGACAAAACTCTCGCTTTACTGCCAAATCACGAGATAACGTCTTACACGATCCCGGAATCGTTTAACTTTCCTCGCGAAAGATTAAAGACTGCTAAATTTTCCCTAAGTAAAACCTTTAATTTCTTACAGAGTTACACCCATAAATCCATATTAACCAATCGGAACAGACTGTTTCCTAAACCTGTTCCGTAGAATTTTTGGATTGACAAGACAACTAAACAACTAATCATGTCGTAATTAATCATTACTTTGAACAATCATCTATAGCCAGCTGCTGCCCTGTAACCTGTCCATTTTGGGAAAGGGTCTTATGTCATTCTCTTTTACCATAGCATCTGACTCGGTCATGTTACGTCGGCTAGAACAAATTCCCTTTTGACGTTCAGAGATGTAATGAAAAATAATCATCTAACTATCTCTAGCCCTTTCTACTTTAATTAAGTTGACTTTGATACAATTCCTTTAACCAAAGCTTCTAAGAGTTTTCAAAATTCGACACATCACAATATACATATGAGATAATTTTTCTTCGTGAAGAAGACATTGGAGTTTGGACATAAATATTATAAAAAAACAAAAAGACATCAGCAAAGCAAGCATTTATATAGGTAATGCTTTGTATTTTTTTCTTTTGTTCTTTCGTCATAATACGCAAATAGATTTTATCAATTTCTTAGGCTTCCATAGTATCCCAAACATAGGGAAGATTAGATATTACCAGGATGAATCGTTCTTAACACATGTATGTATGTCAAAAGATTGCATTTCCCCATCCCTAAAGTCTTGTTTGTCCTTCTTAATGCTTTTGTGGATTTATGTGATGTGTCGATTTTTGAAAACTATTAAAAGTATTGATTAGAAGTATTGATTAAATGAATTGTACCAAAGTCAACTTAAACTACGATGGGTTAGAGACAGTTATATGATTATTTTTATTTCATATCTGAACGTCAAAGAAAATTCGTTCCACGCGACGAAACTTGACCGAGTCACATGTTATGGTACAAGGGTTTGGCATAACACCCTTCCTAAAATCAACCGGTTAAAAGGGGAAGCTCGTCAATAATTGATTGTTCAAAGGAACGTTAATTACGGCATGTTTATCAATCTAAAAATTCTACGTAGAAGATTTAGAAAACAGTCGATTCTGATTGGTTAGCGGAAACTTAAGCGCGTAACTTTTGTAAGGAATTAAGGGATGTTGCTTTGGAAAAATTCTTCAGTCTTCAATATTTCTTGCGAGTAGTTAGATGGGACTCCGAATCGTAGAAAGTACTTTCTCGTTATTGAGTAATGGACTGGATAGTTGTCTCAGATAGGAGACAGACTATACGTTGGAGGTTCGTGAAAACGAATAAGAAACGGCAAATGTACGCAATCTTAGTTTCCCGATTTTAATATGCTATTTCATTTGTTGATTTACTTGCAAATGTATGTATGTATGTATGTATGTATGTATGTATGTATGTATGTATGTATGTATGTATGTATGTATGTATGTATGTATGTATGTATGTATGTATGTATGTATGTATGTATGTATGTATGTATGTATGTATGTATGTATGTATGTATGTATGTATGTATGTATGTATGATTTCATTTTTCAGGGTTTTAGTGAAATGTTAGTAACGACATTTTATTCTTTGATTTTCTTATTATCAATTCATTAATTGAATGTTCATTGAGAGAGTTGACAAGATTGCATGTAATTGAATCTTCGATACATAGGAGTGCTTAGGAATTTGCGAGAATTAAGCTTAATAAATGATGGGTAATGTTTCGTGGTTTCATGAATTAAATCTCTGTCTGGCATGACACGTATTGAGTGTATATTCATATACTAGTTCGTAACATGTAATTGATATATTGAGTGTATGTTCATATACTAGTTTGTAACATTTAATTGATCTATTGAGTGTATATTCATATACTAGTTCGCAATATTTAATTGATCACGTCAACTATTTTCGAATAGTTAGATTTGAGGGGCTAAGCCATATGTTATTTAACACTACTAGATAGTTTAATGTAAGCAGTGAAGTGGAATTGAATGTTCCCCGCTAGCGTGACCCGAGTTAAAGTCAGTACATGCAATGGCCGTCTTTGTTTGTAAACATAGTAATTAGTGAACATGAGTACGACAGAAATTATGAATTCTATCTTCTGAGCTGATTAATGTAAACATATAGATATACTTTGAAATGTAACCTATTTTCTATTGCGAGACATTCTATTTATTTAAGGAAACAGCTTCCTGAACTTTCCTGAAAGTTCCTGAAATTTCCTGGAAATTCCTGTACAAATTCCAAGTACCAGAGCAAATTCTGAGCCGAAGTCTAGATCTAAGTCTAGGGACGATCGTCAAATCAAGGTTCGACTGGCAAGAGTCCAGGTCCAGACAACTAGACAAAGGTTGACAGAGCGGTGATGAACGGAAGATTCGATGTCCGGATAAGATAGGTGATGATGTCGTTCATCGTTTATCTCTAGGTCACATCTCGAAGGCAATGAAGAAACTGATTTTTTTTTCTGTCTCTGACACGTAATAGTAACAGTAAAGAAAATTTGTTTTGTGTTTTTTTATTTGAGTATATATTAGTACATTTTTCCTTCTTTTGCAACCAAGAAACTGATTTCTTTTCATTTTAAATTCTATTGTTAAATTGATTAAATTGATTAATTTTTATATTTGTTCATTGAAAGGGTTCTCGTTGTGTTTATTTCTTCAATAAGCTTGTTCAGAGATCTGCATTCTTCTTTCTTTCCATCCATACTGGGTAAATTACACAGCGGACGGTCATTCCCTAGCAACGAACTGTAGTGGAAGAGGGTGTGTTTTGAACGCCACCAATTTACCACAATTTATATTAGACGATAATGCATGGAAAACAACAGCAATGCATTTTAAATTTTTGAATATTAATAATGAAAAAGGAACCGGTCAAAAATTTGTTTTCTTCTAAGTATTACAATAAGTACAGTGTTAGTTAAAGTATACATTTATCGACCTTCATTCAACCCTATTATAATGGTCATTAAAATACATTTTATGTAGTGTTTATTATGATGCGAGTGGAATACATACAAGAGGGCTCTATCCGGAACCGCAAATATAGGTAATGACCCCGTCAGTCTTGAAACGTTTTTCTTTGAAATCATATTATAAAACATGGCAGAGAGTAAACGTAATACTGAAGATTAGAAACTGACTCTGAACTTAGCAAGGATTAAACAAAATACAGAATATTATATTAATAATATGCTTTGTTTACAGTTGTACCAAAATTATTAAACGGACACGAACTATTTTAGTCGATTCAATAAAAACTTAGAGGACTGCCAAAATGTTACAGACTGAAAGTGGTACTAAATACAGAAGTTGATAAGGGCTTTTGCAGACACTAAGACAAATCTAGAATAAATTTGAAAATTGTTAAACGAATCTTAAAGAAATGTGACAAAAATGAAGATGATGACAAATAATATACAAAATTAAAAGTCACCCGCCTGAATTTATAACATCTATAAAATGAAACGAAATTATCTAAGGAAAATTAAAGCCATATAATTCATAAAAAGTGAATAAATATGTCAAGAACATTTTAATAACGGAATTGATAGCAACAAAGAAGAAATGTTGAACAAAGGCCTTGGTCTCCCCCCTAAAAAAATTCACAAAATTAAACCAAACAAATTATAAAATAGAATTAAAGAACATGAATAATAAAAACAAGACATATTTATTTTAAAAAAGAAGAAAGGTATCCCCAGAATAAGAAATTAAACATTATGGCTGAAATTTAAAATAGTAAAAAAAGATGAGTGAAGGGATATAGGTTAATGTCATTTTCGCCAACTTATGAACATAAACAATCGGACTCTGAGAATCAAAGATACAAGAAGAAAAGCATAAATGACTCTCACTATCATCAACTTATGGGCAAACAAGCATAAAAAACTAGTGAAAAAATCATATATACAATAAAGGAGGGAGAGGAGATATATAAGGTTACTCACACATACATATTTATCTTCATGCAAACACACTTACTTATTAACAAAGGAAGAACGAAATACAAAAAATCGTTACAAATTAATGTCCTTAAATCCAAATAAACGCTATATATACATGCTTAGTCGTGACGGTATATGGGCTGGTGAGTGCAGGCAAGGCGATGGGTGCCATTTAGGCTACTCGCGGACCTGTATTCGAAACTCCGTAGAGTACGAATTTATTTTCTCGAACCTCTATGATAGTATTGTTTGCATTAATCTATTAATTCTGTCCACTATTATCAAGATTTTATGACAGAATCCAGGGTTTGTATTGTCTATTATGTATGGTATATATTTCTAATTCTTTGTAACAAAAATCCTATATACCTTGATTTCTTTCATAGGAAACTGGAACGACTCTGTGTGTGTGTATATATATATATATATATATATATATATATATATATATATATATATATATATATATATATATATATATATATATATATATGAGAATTATTTATTAGGTCATCATGCGAGTTTGTCTGCTACGCACGAGATCCTATAACACCGACTCAGTGCCATCATTGTTTAGTGAATCGTGCTTAGTCGTGACGGTATATGGGCTGGTGCGTGTAGAGAAGACAATGGGTGCCTTTTACTAGCGGACATAGGTTCGAAACTCCGTAGTATGAATTTAATTTCTCTGACCTGTATGACAGTATTGTTTGTATTAAACTATATATATATATATATATATATATATATATATATATATATATATATATATATATATATATATATATATATATTTACCAAATAGAGTGAGGGCATGTATATCATCACTAACAGATACATACACACCCACATACAAGTAAACATAAATGCACACAATCGTACTAGCTATAGGAATCTGCGTCAAAGACAAAAGTTAAAACAGGAATATTGGATAAAAAGAAGATACAACAAATATGTCTTTGGACAAGGAATGGAAATCCAATAAAACATAAATTTCTATTTGTTCACACAAAAAACTGAATTGTTACATTGACTAACAAACACATATATTCACCTATAGGCAAAAAGTACAAACGCAAGCATTAAAATGATACATTTTTGGCAATATTGATTAGCAGTTTGCCTGTAGAAATATTGATGGCGATGGAAATGAACATTGGTTAAAACAACAGCCAAATAATGTATGATTGCCCATTATTAATTGTAACCGTCTTAATCTTTTCCATTCTCCGAGTCTAACATCCGCTGTTGTCATGGAGGGTTTGAAATGCTTTATACGGTTAGCTTGCTTTCCAATAATGGAACTTTTCACTTTCTAAACATCACATTTACAATTGTAGCCATGTGATAACACGTGATGACAATCTTATGAACTAATGTCAATTCCTATTGTCATACTAGTCAATTCCTATTGTCATACTAGTCAATTCCTATTGTCATACTAGTCAATTCCTATTGTCATACTAGTCAATTCCTATTGTCATACTATCAAAATGGCGGAAGTAATATCAATTCCTATTGAAACCACGATCAATGATCTAGTCCATGATGTCCCCATATACTGCAATGTTTTTGCTCATCTACATAAAACAATATTACTGGACTAATGTTTTGATATGTGTGTGCGTAATTACTAAATTATATGACACAATTTCTATAAAGATAACTCTGTGTACGGAAAAACGGCTTCCAGTTCACGAATTTATATTTATTTTGTACAAGTTTCTTTTAGCTTACCTTTCTATTAGAAATATAAAAATATGCAAATTCTTAGTTGTCAGTTTTGTTTTGCGGTATGCGTGTAACAGAGGATTTGCTTAAGACTGACTTTCAATGGTCTGAAATTGGGTCGAATCCACGATCCATGGATTCCGAATTTGAAACTCTACCACCTGATTTACGAAGGCTCTCCTGTTAACTAATAAAATCATTCTAGTATTTATTACCAATTGCTGAGAAATTTTCACCAGAGCTGGACATATTCAGAAACATATTTGGCTGTGCCTATTTAATGTCGATAATTTCCAGCCATGAAATGTCGCTCCTATCTATAATTTGGGACTATAATTAAAATACACGACCCACTGATTACATATTACACATACAAAATAAACTTACTCTTATAATACAATAAAAATACGTGAGTTTATCTACTATTGATGAGTATGAAAACTTGTACTTTACTTTGCACTAGATGTTAGAAAGTTTGAACTAACGCAGCTTCCAAAATTTGCAGCTCTTCAGCTATTAGGTCGACATTTAAGACAGAAAGCGAAGATAGGTGAGGCGTTACTGTCTATATGACAGGTTATCAGAGATTGTAGAGTGCGAAGAACTCGATATCGGGTGTGATCAGTTCAGCTCCCTTGGAAGTTCTCTACAAAAGAGTTATTTTAAGATATAATTTGACATTTTCCGCGATAATGTTAATGCTTGAAATATGAATTGATTGATCATATTCGTACTTATCAAGAGATTCAAACTCAATTTTATTCTTCAAGCTCGACCTAAAGTGAGTGTCTTCTAAAGTCTTAAGGCATTGATTTATACTTGATGCACTCAGTTACACCGAGAAAACCTAGCACCAGAACTTGAGTTTATTTAGCATTTCTAACCCAAACCTTGCATTTTGCTTTACACAAAATGATTACGTGTCATTCTATATAAAACCTTGAAGATTTATGGGAATCATATCATGATAAGCATCTCCAATAGTGCTGAAAGTTGCAAGCAAAGTTTTTACCTCAGACTGGGTAGCTTTCTGAACTAAAGGACAGAAGTTAAGGAATGAAAAATTCAACGTTTACATCATATGGTATTTTTTTTAAATTATTTTAATCACGTAAACTACAATTACAGGATTACCAGAAATGGTTTCGTGCTAAAAGATCATTTTATTCTGATTTTGGACAAGCATTTGAACTGTTACATTTTTAGTGTTAAAAGATTTTGCAATTCTTAATAGATATTTGTCTCGTCTTGCACCACTCTACATAGTAGATATAATCCAATTAATAAATTTTTTTGTATCGGTATCTTTTTGGGGGATTAAAACTATTTATTGATAAATTAGTCTTTACAAATGTACATCGAGATCGATGGATAATTCAAAACAGTGTCATTTAATTGATCACACACACACATATATGTAAGTGTGTATATATATATATATATATATATATATATATATATATATATATATATATATATAGTTTAATACATACAATACTATCATACAGGTTAGAGAAATTAAATTCGTACTCTACCGAGTTTCGAACCCAGGTCCGCAAGTAAATGGCACCCATCGCCTTGCCTGCACGCACCAACCCATATATATATATATATATATATATATATATATATATATATATATATATATATATATATATATATATATATATATATATATATATATATATATATATGTGTATATATATGTGTATATATATATATATATATATATATATATATATATATATATATATATATATATATATATATATATATATCTGTGTGTGTGTGCTTTAAAAGCAGATTTCAAATGTCAGCTTGCTATCTATTTTTTCTCTTAGATAAATTTGTTTTTGAATGTCCATATTACCTTTTTATGACCACAAAAGAAACATAAATTACAATATAGTGCACTACGCGGTTTGAATCAAATCACTTAGCTGATTGTTTCTTTTATGCCAAGTGTTGATACTTCCTTGTTTATTGGCTTGAAAGAATTAATAACAATGAAAGATAACTGCGCTCAGAGATAAGACCTGGTACCAAAGCATAATGTTGGACAGTTGAAAACACGTAAATGTCATTCGCATTAACATCCTTTTAAGCACTATTTGCCGTATTATGATATAGATGCCACTCAGATGACAAAAGTTGTTAACTCTCACTTAAAACGTTTTATAAGGAAAAGCCACTGGTACGTGGCAAGTGGGTTGCCCTTTAAAGAGAACCACGCAGGTATAATATGGTGTGATAAATATACATCTATATTTTGATGAATGGGAAAATGCTGCATGTTTTCCTCTAAGACTGGCATTTAACAGTTTTTGCAGCTTGTAGTTTAAACACCTCTATTGTAACAGATTGAATTTTGAAGAAAAATATTACTTCACGATAACTGAGGTCAGTCTTGTCGCGGTCTGTGTGACAATTAATTTTGACGTATGGGCAGGGGCAGTAATAAATCGCTAGCCTGCGATGGTTTAACTTGCCTTGTTTGATGGCAAGATTGATGTTTAATTAGAATATGTTTGCCAAATGGTCAGACAAAAACATTATATTGGTTTTAAGTAGCGGGAAGCGACAAATCCAGAGACAATATGTCATTTGCCTTTTTTCAGATATAGTCATTAATAAAGGCGGAAATGGAAGAAGTATTTCGATTGGCATGATAGACCTTTGGCTGGTATATGCAGTTAATCCCGATTGGCTCAACTAAATGTGGTGTGTGTATTTCCCAGACGAAATTCAATAATTATAGTAATTTCTGTTGCGAACTTGGTTAGTTTTTTTGCGGAAGTGGAAGTCATGATTCCGGTGGAGTAGGAAGCCCAAGGTACGGGCATCCGGAAGTTGTGGGATACCGGGGTTTTTTGGAACCGTCCCGGTATCAGCGAACATAGGAAGGCCACCGACGGGTCACTCAAAACAGAATAGTCTGAACGTGGCAGGCCAGGGGCCAGTAAACCCAGCCGTGATTTTTTCCGTGAGACCGGAAAGACATTGGGGTGTCCGATGGAGCATGTGTATGAAAGTGAAAATCGTTTCGTTATGTAGTAACAATAGTGGATTGCGCTACCCGATATCTAGAGGCCGTTGCGTTAAAAAGCATTGATTCAATTACGATGCGTGATGTTTGGTTAGGAGCTTGGTCGATAATTGGCGCTTGTTTCTGAAAATATACTAACTGACCAGGGGACGAAGTTTGTGGACCAGATGATGGACGAAAGTGAACCGGGTACTGTTCATTACACTCCTGACTTCCACCCAGTATTATGCACAGTGCAATAGACACCTGACTTTCACCCAGTATTATTCACAGTGCAATACATACCTGACTTCCACCCAGTATTATTTAGAGTGTAATAGACACCTGACTTCCACCCAGTATTATTCACCGTGCAATAGACACCTGACTTCCACCCAGTATTATTCACAGTGCAATAGACACCTAACTTCTACCCAGTATTATATACAGTGTAATAGACACCTAACTTCCACCCAGTATTATTCACCGTACAATAGACACCTGACTTCCACATAGTATTATTTACAGTGCAATAGACACCTGACTTCCACCCAATATTATTCAAAGTGCAATAGTCTTTTAGAGCTTTTGAATCGACCCTGAAGCCAGCTGTACGGATTTGGAGCTATACCTCTCGTATATAGCAAACTTGTATAAATATGCATTGCAAATAATGCTTTTGAGGCATGTGCGCCTAAGGTTTATTTGAGCAAGTATGAATGAACCCGCCTCCCCGTTGTAAAGCAAGTCTGAGAAGTACATATTTATTAAGAGTCTCAAACTTTATAAAATATAGAAGAATACTTTATTATATGCTATTTATCCTCCCTGAGAGAAAACCGTAATTTTCGTTTCAATTGGTATTAACTTTAAGGCGTCATTCGGCACATTATTTAGAAACAATCGCAGGCGTATTAGAAACACGATAGCTTTATATTATATGCATATACCTTTTCTTTGTTATCAGAAAGAAATGACATCTGTTCATGGTTGTCTTTTTTTATTTCTTTCACTGAGGCATTTTCAGACCATCTTTTCAAATATGCTTTAATTTGTAATTTATCAATAGCTTAATAATTTATCAACCATCAGTACATTTCGATAAATAAACTCATGATTTTATTTTCAAGGCAAGTTAGCTTTCAGGTAAAACGCATAAAGTGTCATCCACAGTATCTTTTTTTTCAAAGACAAATTAATTAGCAAGATCAAAAAAATAAAATAATTGCTACCAATCCTAATTATAGAAATGCTTTACTTATTCTTTTTTTCATTTGCTATGGAAGGAAATGTTACATTTGTCATAATAGTTCACAAATCGTCAATGAATTTGTCTGTTTAATTCATATTTAAAAATAATCAGGAAAATAAACAAGCAATCCTGATAGAGACAAACGAGACAGAATGATGATGACACACATAAACATATAAAAATACAGGGTCATAATAAATACAAACATGAAACACGGACGACCATATAAAAATAAAGGACTATAATAAATACAGACATGAAAAAAAGTACAACGAATACATTACCTAGGGCTTAGCAGTTAATATATTTAACCTGAGTATCCAAAGAGATAAGCAAAGGAATTAATACTGTCAACATGTTTATGCTTATCTTTCGAAAGCGTTCTTATGGCCTAAATTTACGATCCCTTTGTTAAAGAAGAAACAGTGGATCCTACAATATAAATCAGCGAAGATGCACTAAATGAGGTGTGTATCGATCGTTGAGTTTTCCACCACATTTGCATTGTTTGCGAACATTTATTTATTAGTTTAAGCACTTTATGAAATACATATTTAAACAATCAAAGCATGTGTTTGTATTTGTCGATCAAAACACACACACATACATACAGACACACACACACGCACATTGTTACGGAATTCAACAAGACGAATACCTTGAGCCTGAAGGTATAAAATTTAAGACTAACTCATAAACATTAAATTCTCATTACTAAACCCAACTAAGAACGCAATTTCAGACCAGCGTGATGAGTCACGTGGTCACTTATTACAAGTCGGTTAGCATGTAGGCTAGAATAGCCTTGGCTAAGAATCAGTGATTCATACACTGAAAATAAATTTAAAAAGGCTTATTTACAACTGAGCTAACACGTGGACAGAACATGGCCTTGGCAATGACCAATTATTTTCACCCCGTGTTTACTAATCTTTGTACTAAGGTCAGCTGAAAATAAAATGTAGCAGTCGAACTATGTTGTTATCAGGTCAAAACAGAAAACTAAATTTTCCGAAAAATTTCAAATCCAGTGACTAAAGTTATCATTACAATAGCGTAATGAAATAAAAATAAAAGAGAATTTCAAACTAACACAAAAGTTATTAAATTACATATTCGTGTCATACACACACACACACACACACACACACACACACACACACACACACATTCCACTTGATGGGCTGTACATGCGAACATAGTGAAAAATATTTTCAACAAACTGTATTTCATGATTTAGAAGGTGAGGGAATCAATCCCTAAAGAATAAAGGTACTAGAGAGAACAAAGTTAAACTGAACACGCTAGCTATCTTCTGTACACTGACAAGACGAACAGAAAAATCGCGACAAAATCTTTACAGTCTATTACATAGGAGTAATAGAAATAGCAAACATGATGCACTTACACTTGAGCTTGAATTTTGGGTCACGGTATTCAAATTTCGGTTTGGTGATGCGATATCTCCCGGGGAATATAGATCCATTTTAATAATCATGTATAAGTTTATTGATGGCTCTAACAGATGCGTGTTAGCCATATTAATATCGCATCCATTCCCAAAAGCTAATAATTAGTGAAATGTGACTCCCAATGTACAAGTCAGTTACGTCATTCGCAGAACAGTGGTTTAATTCCCATAACAGCTACACTGGAAACATTCTCCTAAACTTGTTGTTTTGGTAGCTTCAAATCGGCGCTGTTCACCCACTCTGCACCATCGCCTCTAAGAAAGCATTTCCACTATCTGGAGAATTACAGTCCAATTTTAGATCTTATCCCTACGCCGACCATTTAAGATAAACTAAATAGTTCCAAACACTTGTCCCAAATACTTTATTTTCAGGACTTGCTAATGTCAATATACATCTTGATTGTAATTCAAAATAATTGAAGATTTTGTAAAATTGTGATAACGTGGTTTTTCAAAATGTGCCCATGCTTGTGGTTGCTCTCTACTTTTGACATAGTGATAGATATAAACTGGTTGTTTTTACAATGATGAGAATGTTGATATATCTCTATGCTGTTTTCATCTGCTGTGGCTGAAATGTATTGCTTTATGTTCTACAACTCAAATTACACCCGGCAATCAAATATGAAAATAAATGGACTCAAAATTTATTTTAACTATACTTAAGATATGCAAGGTGTTTTTAAATGGCTATGATGACCAGTGAGGAAAACCTGAGAAATTTGTCTTCCTTAAAAATCAAACCCTACGCAAAGTAAAAAACTGTTCAGCGCAAACTGCTGAGCATTTTCTTTGTCAAATCTGCGGTTTTGCATGCTGTTCAAGCTGTTCAATAAATCGTACATATAGTCAGTAACCGCATGTTGTCTAAATAAAAACGATCTGTTTTGATAAACACATGAATTAACGAACGTTGCGGTACACCATATAAAAATAGTACAAATATTCCGTTCTTTCACTTAAAATGAAGGACGATTGTTATCTGCTGTCACTCGAGCACCGGAAACGCAGTTGTCAGTGAAAATGATAAATCACTTCTACTGGCTTATCTTGGAGTTATTTGTTGCACGGATATGAACTCGCACATACTTAGAAAATGCAACATTTCAAGATGATGGAGATTTTAGAAAAATTTGAATAGTATGCTACATCTAGGCGTTGTCATGGAAAAATAAAATAGTTGTAGGGGTAATAATATTAGTATTTTCTTTGTTCAATTAAATAAATCTTGATATATGAATTATGCAAATTGAAGATAAGTGTGTGACTTCCTAGATACTCGAAAACAAAACAAAACTGCAATAGGTCATCCTTAGAGAAAGATTTAGTCTGTTCAAAGACCATCTTTACCGACAAACAATATTGTCTTCTCTGAAGTAATAGTTCACACCCTGTAATTACAGCTAAACAAGCTGCAATGTGTCGTTGAATGCAGGGATTAGTGAATCCAGGGCAATCAAATGGAGATTGTACACAAAAATAGTTACACTGCCATTAACACTAACAAAGACAATCCAGTCAATCATTAACTAAGCTGCTTAGTTTGGGCTGATTCAATGATTGAAAATAAAGTAATGGGATGCTGATTATCTTTATGGACTAGGCAGGTCGTTAGATGAAGCCGATAATGTATAAACAACGGCTCAAATCAGAGAAGTACCCTGTTTGAACAACATAGATGTCCCTGTGATGATAGATCAAAGTAAGCAAAATCTATTAGTTATTATTCGTATCCGGCTAAAGATAAGGTGAAAAAGACCAAATATAATTATAAGTTCATGATACGTTTGTTCATTTTCTTCCGTTTGAAGCTTTCTGGTAAATAGTTGGAAAACTTGTGAAAAACGATATCGACGGTATCAATTACGAACCAGAAGAGAAGGCTGAATTTGTCAATAATGGCATCATGACGTTGTTCAGCAGTGAACGCTATTTCTTTGTAAAGCAAATCGAAGCATGTCTATATAACTGTTTTTACTGTTGATATGTTCAGCTCGTTTTACCCAATTTATTATTATTAGAACACCTGGAAATATACAGAAAATCCGTGGCTAACATTCACGGTCGTGTCCATGTTAGTAATGTGGTTGCAGCCCCAGACAATTATAGAAGCATTGATATGATTTTGTCTGGTACGAATCTGTTGTTGGATGGCTTAGTTGTCCCTATGAGGGTTCTTAATGTGGTAATGAAAAACTAATAGTTTCTTCATACTTGTAATTGAACCTGTTGACCTGTTGCGTTTCGAAATAATAATAATGTCTCGTTATGAAGTACCAGTTGGATTTAGCTCAGAACAGCTCGCGAACATAAAAGCGCCATGCAAAATGGTTGCTGGGTCGCATTGAGGTTTTCCCCGACAAAGCTAACAGCTTGATCAACTCAAAGCTGTTGTAGAAAAGATCACCTCCATAATATAAAAAGTTGTCACAGTCAGAAGTGGCACATTGGCAGAAGAACGATAGACTAGCTCCTTAAGTCGTGTCCATTCCAGCCTTGAAGAGGCTGCGGACCCGTTAGACGATCGAAAATGAAATAATAAGCGTTGTTGTAAAATTTAAGTAGTTTTACCAATATCCTGATGGTTGAGTAATCTGCACCTTCGTTGTCATCACAAAACCTCCAGACGATAATTATAGATCGTTATTGACCTTAACACTGACAAACTGTCACTAAATTTGGACCAAGAAAAGCGGATTTCCGGTATAATCACTAACTCTGGTGGTTTCTTCAATTTTTTTTTTAATTTGCAACACGCGATTCTTTCGGTTTGACATAATTGCGCGGCATTCAGTCTGTACATAATAGTCATTGTATTTCTAAGTTGTGAGTGTTACATAGGTAACGGATGCTGTAATATACGTGAACTATTTTTGAAACAACTTTGTGCTGATGAAAGTAGAAAGATATTTTCGTTTTGTGAGATCATATCACACTATCCGAGAGGAATACTTCCAAATATCTGTTTAATTTATCCAGATTATGAAGACATAATATCTAATTAAACGACCTACCGTATATACACGCTAATTAGACGAATTCAACTAAATAATTGCACAGACCCACTTCTGCCGTCACAAAATGCGTCAGCAGATCTGGGTCTTTGCAGTTTGTTGGCAGGAATCAGTAGAACAAACGAATAGACCCTGATCTGCATGCGCATTATGTTACTGCAGATCAGAATCATTGTTGTTTGTAGTTTGACTGAACCTATAAGCGAGTATAAAGTCAGTTATTCTTTATAAGAGACTACAACGCCAGAAAAGTAACTTGCTTGTAAAAAGGTTGGAAAATGGATAAAAATGAATCAGTTTTGATTAATTCATTATTAATAATTCATGAACATCCTTACTATATACAGATGTTTTTTTTAAGGAAGCCTGCGAATATATGAAATACACTATGACGGCTCCTTTGTTATGACCGTAGGTATATACGATACTTTAGTTCATCTTTGTCTATTTCCACACCTGCAAGAGCTGTTGAAAAATTAAGTGATATGTTTCTCTAGTTTCATGTTTAGCGTAGAATTCTGAGTGTCACCTGGAAAATATCGTGTAAAAAATATATTAATCTGTCTGTTCTAAAATTTACGTGGATTCACTTCCCCTATTGTCAATCAGTACCAACTACGGTTTCTCAAAGTTGCGTGGATTGATCGTTATGTCTTGATTCTGTTGATGGTTCTATATTACCCCTTGAACTAGACTGGCCCAGGTGATACACGTAATGTCCTTTCCACAGCTCATATATCATTCTAAATGTTGTTTGTTGTTTGCATGTTTCGTGCAGCACAGGTGCGCTCGGCATTGACACAGGCCAGAAAGTGCAGTCTTAGAGGTATATCGTACTTATACTAAATGCGATCAACTACGGTGGATATAAGTGTCAACTAAACTTACTCTGACATCTATCTCTATGACACATGAGACCAGGTTGTTTTTCTTTTCACTCTTAAATGGATAACATTAAAAACATACATGCCTAGTATATATTTATTACTTGGAATAGCAATCCATGTTTTGAACAAGTCTTGAAGGCGATTGGCAAAATAGCCCAAGAAATTATTGATGTGCTTATATTGAACTGCGTCTACCTACCTACCTACCTACCTACCTACCTATCTATCTATCTATCTATCTATCTATCTATCTATCTATCTATCTATCTATCTATCTATCTATCTATCTATCTATCTATCTATCTATCTATCTATCTATCTATCTATCGGTATTTATTCATTGTACAAACGTCACCGTAACCATCGTTTAGGATGACTGGTCCTCTTTTATTATTAGGAAGATTTTTGAACTTTGTGTACGTATTTTCATTTATTTAATGACACAATGTTTTCTGAAGATTCACTCCCAACTGTCAAACGAAACATCATAACATTACCAGTCTATTTTTTACCTTTCCTTATCATCATCTTGAAATAGTATTTTGTCTTTTATAAGTCAACTTGTTTGTTGTAATGATACATATCTTCTTCGTGAAATATTCCATCAATATTATCTCTTTAAATCTCTTTTCTACTAACAGCTGGGTTACCCCAAAGATAGTTTAAAATATTTCTTTATTAAATTTACGTTGGCATTCTTTAATAAAGATAAATATATTTAAAAATCTTAACCATCTGACATGTCTTATTTAGGAACTACATTGGAATCAGTTGCTAAGCAACCGGATATTTTAATCCATTTTCAAATCGTTTCATTTTTCTTATTTCCTTCGACTGTTATCATGTATATTGATATGTAACTGCATGATTCCTTAAGCTTGGTAAATTAAATCAAATCCATTTCTAGTCTCGTTATCTTTTAGGATTTTCCATATTTTAGTTTACGTAATTCTATTAAAATTTAACACGATAGATGCCTTCTTGTCCATGTATGTAGAAAATATTTATAAGCATTACCAATCTTCCAATCCATTGCGTGTTTTAAGATGATATATTCAACAATCAACGTGTACTTATATTTGCTGTAGTATTAGTAGTAGTAATAGCAGCAGCAGAGGTACTACTACTACTACTACTAATCATAATTAATCATAATAATAACAAGAACAATTAGATAACACATAAACACATATGCAATGAAACAGTTTCAAAAGAAAACAGGATTACAAAATAAAAACATGTTGATAATAAACAAAAAAGTAAACATCCTAAGGTGAGTTTTAAGAGCACTCTTGAATGAGATCACAGTATCATTGTGCATCATATCCACGTAGCTTGGCTACGAGATGCAAAAGAAATGTGGAGACAACGAGAACATGAGTGTCGAAAGAGGAGCGTAAATTTCTATATGAAGTCTACACATAGGTGATGTGTATATTGGACTGGACCCAGGCAAAGCAATGTAGCAGGGCAAACAGATTTTATGGTTGATTATGGATCGAATGCGTAGCCAACGGAAGTTACGGAGCAAGGGAGACGTACTCTAAGGATAATGCAAGCAACGGTTTTGATCTATTAGAAATTTTCGTATTAGGTATAGAGACGAACCAGAGCGAGAGAGAGAGAGAGAGAGAGAGAGAGAGAGAGAGAGAGAGAGAGAGAGAGAGAGAGAGAGAGAGAGAGAGAGAGAGAGAGAGAGAGAGAGAGAGAGAGAGAGAGAGAGAGAGAGAGAGATGAATTACAATAGTCCAGTCTTTAAAGCACTAAGGAACAAGCAAGTGTTTTAGTGAACGAAAATTGCGAACCTTGCTGACGCGTGTCAGCTCCAGATATGCAGATTTGCATATAAGACTATCATGTTGGAGTAATGAGAGAGTAGTGTCAGGTTTCTTGCTGACTGTGAATTTAATGTTGATACTGCTGATATTTGTTGCTTGATGTAAAGGATGTGAATGTGAAAGTCTTTGCGTTGGTGATCATTGTGGATTCTGTTTTATCATAATTCACCCGCAGTTAGTAACATAAAATCATGACTTCACATGGAAAGCACCTCTCAACGCGATGGATGGTAACCTCAACTTCAGTTGGACGACTGGATTTGTCTATCTGAGGTCATCAGCGTACAATTAGTGAAACACCGGATGTCGATCTAAGACACTTGAGAGCAGGTGAGTTTATAAACTGAAGAGAACTTGGCCGTGAAAACAGCCTTGTAGTACACCAAAATATAGATCAACTAGGCTGGAATGTTTTCCATTTTCAGACAAAATTTGTTATCATCCTCGTATGGCTGAATGACCGTAATATGGGACTGTCATTGATAATCAACGATATTTACAAAAAAAATGATATCCTTTTTCTCACTTGCTTCGGTAACATTTAAATTGTTAAGAAAACATTTATTTCCGTTAACTGTATTCGATATGTCTTATCTTGCTTGATGTGTTGTCATACATGACTGATATTAGAATATTCCAAGGCATTTTCGGAGTCAAAATTCAATTACCTAGAATGGACTTCTTTATCCATCATTTTTTTAAATTAGTTTTCCCACATTCTAAATGGGATCATTAGTGCTAAATTCCTGTGTTGGCAGAAGGAATAGTCATTTTATAACATTAATAAGGAAATCAACGAAGTCGATATCAGAAACTGACCGATCCGTACATTTATTCTCAGGTTATATAAAAAAAAAAACTTTACAGATTCATGTCAAGCTTGAATATTACTCACAAACTATACGAACGATTTTTTGAATGTATCGTTGTTGTTTGTTCTTTTTCAACATTATGCAGTCATTGTCAAAATTATACAGCCTAATATACCTTGGCAACACAAGAGATGATATATTATAAACAGGTAAACGAATTTCAGTCAGATATTTTGTAGCAGACTACAGTGAAACCAAATGGTTCTGTATCAATGGGCCGTTTTTGCAAGTTTTAATTTTGGTAATTATTTTGCAAGGTATCACGGGTAAAGCTGCGATAGTGTTAGATTTTCACCAGTTTATTACTTACAGATCCTGAAACATTTACGAACAAAACCTAATGGAACGGAAAATTAATGCATAACAAACACTAAATGAATGCAAAACGAACGAGGAATAAACGAAAAACAAACAATAAACGATATATGACAAGCTCTGCTTTCCTCAAGCCACGAACGTTGAACCATGAGCGACAAACGGTGAATGATGTGTGACAAACGATACACCATACACTATATAGGATTGTGATTGCGGATTAGGACTTTGTTTATCGTTATGTAATTTAATATAAAATGCCAGATAAATAATAAATGAAACAAAATCCATAACAAAATTCAGGCTTGATACCAAGCAGTCTGTCTCAAAATATATTGCCCGTCTGCTTGAAGCATTTAAGAAACCGGCAAATGCTTTGCATCCTATATTTACCATTGTTTTTGGTTACGAGTGCCCCTTGAATTTTGACTGTAGACCAATAACGATTGTCCTCAACCGGAATCGTTATTTCGAATGAAAGTTGTTGAACCGTCCACAATTTTAACTGATGACGTGAACGGTTGTCCGTGGAAGTTAAATATTTATTAGAGAAGCTGCTGCAAAATTGATAATTTTTTTAGCGAATTTGTTGTTGGTTATTAAATATAATAACATTTACCAGAAAAATCAGACTGTTGGCTTTAAATTTGTTCAATGCAGTTTCAGACTCATTCTTAAGGGAATGTATATGAACAACACACCAAATTTCAAAATCTATTTGAATTCCAATTTTTTGGCGACGTTAAATTTTTTAGGTCTGTTTATTTATTAAAACTTTTCCAAGTGATAATCAAATACAGGAAATATTAATTATGACTTATGAAAGGTTACCAACAATCTCTTGTCAAGATGCAGTCGATTAGCAACGGAAATCTCGCTCCGCAGATAGCCGACTGTTAGAAACCATTTAAATTAAAAATAACCTAGTTCTTCTGTTGTGAAGTTTGTAACTTCTTTAAATTAGAAAGGTAATTATTAGAAAACATGACATGTATACCTATAAACCGTTTTGAATTAGACTTATCAGATTTTTCAGTCTGGGCTTCCCACCTCATGTGACCTCCAGTTCTTGTTGCTGGATTTCAAGACGACTCATATGTTAGACTCCGACTTTTGGGACTTGCAGCTTTGCAGTTTTAGTTTTAAACTTCTATTCGGTTTGAGTGAGTGAAACATACTTTAGATATACTTATCCAAGAAAATTTTAAGTTGATCAGGTTGGACTGAAAAAAAAAATGTTAAATCGACCAGATTCAATTGGATAAACAAAACGTTCAATACGGTATGTTCACGACCGCGTTTTCCCATAGGATAATAAAGCCGTATCTCTTGGCCATTGTATTTGGTAGGTTCACCTATACACCATCCATTCAATATATCTGCATTATGTAATGCATGCTTTTACCCTTCCCTCGTATTAGCATTAGGCCCTCTCAAACATTAATCCGACCCTATGCAGGTCACTTGAAACATAATTTGCACCTATTTAGTCCGTAGATGGCGAATAAACTAAAGTGTAGGTCAATGAAGTCATATAGACATATTTACATACTTTAAATACTTATTGCTGTCCTAAAATGTATTGCTCTTATAACCGAAGACTATTCAATCCTGATACTTGAATGATCTGTACCTTAAATGTCAAAAAATAATTCTAGACAAAATTTGCTGAAAGCTATGGACGTTTACAAAGGTGGATATGTACTAAACTGAATCAGGAAAATAGGATTCAGGTATCTGTTAACAAATAACATGGTTGTATGGGTTTGTTTCACAACTCTTGCAAATTTCATTCTGACTTTACAACACGCGATATTCAATCCGGATTATACTGGACCACGCCTTGAATTTGACTTCGTCCAGAAATGTCAACGTCCTTTAATATTAATTTTGCCTTATGGATTTATCGGGATGGGTATATAATGACTTTTCAACGAACATGGATGTAAGTGGATCAAAATAAGAGAAATAATCACCATTTTTAGTATGCGCAATCAAATTCTAGAAATTACATACAATTATTGAAATTGTCGGCACTGATCGTGATGTGTCTGACTTGTATTTTTAAATCATGGCAATCTAAAAAATAGACTTAAGAGTAAAGCAACTCGAAATTATAATAAATGAACAAGAAAGGAAACGTCTTTCATGTTACTTGTATTAAAATAAACCATGAATAGAGATTGAGCCTATCGAGACGGAATCAGATTAATATGCAATGACAACCTGATACGAGTAATTGGACCCATAGTACGTCAGACCATTGCTATTGGGAGTGTTTGCTGATATAAAATTGGGAAAATGCCGATTCTGTATATAGATCGTGTTTCCAAGTGCAAGAGTATAAAAAAACCATGTCTTGGCAGAAAAGTGTACACATCTCTCTATCTACTTCAGATAGAATTGATAAAAGTTAAAAACCATCCAGTAATGTTGACGAAAGGTTATTTGCGGAGGGGTGGGTCATGTCTTATAAAAGATCATTGAACAGATTACCATGCAATGTTTACTTGGAGGAAATCTTTCGGGATTCAAATTAATCATTCTCTCGGCAATCCTTGATCTTGGACTCATTATGCAATACTATTACATAATTCTTTCTACCAGCCACTAATTCTGTTATGAATATGGCCTTTCCTGTATAAAAAATATAAAATGAAAAGAATGAAAAAAGGTGAAGAAATATAAAGTGTCATTTTTGCTGTCTAGCCAGATGCAGACAAATTTAAAATTTATTATCATTTCTTTATATTGTTTTTACATTATGTAATTGCATTCATCCTATGTTATGAACGCTTTGTGTCTGCGTTGGATAAAAAGGCATCAAAACTGCACTTAAAATATAAAACCGATTTTATTCGGTTTAACTTTTGAAAACGGAATGACAATTTTTCTTTAGATAGCTGTAATATGGATTATAGCCTCAGTTGTAAAATGCATACTACTTCGGTATATGATTGTGTCAACATCTGGTCACTAGTATTTACAGGATTTAAACATTTAAAAAGTATCGTGATTTTTTATTTATTTTTTATTTTTTTTTTTTTGCTGTGAAAAGGTTAAATTTTGTTTACGGAAAAAACAAAATAGCCTGGATGCAATAGTTATGATGCAGAAAGATCAACTTGAGCCATTGCTTAACATGTACGAAATAGTCACGATAATAGGCTTGACATAGCGTAATAAATGCATTACTGTTTGTTGTATATACTTAAAAATAATAGACAGTAACAAGTTCATGATCATATTACAAAATATCAATCAATTTTAGAAGCTATATTTCCTTCTTTCACTGATAGTAAACATCAATGGTAAGGTAATCGTTGGAGTGGGGTGGCCTCCTTTGACATATAACAGTGTAATACTATCAAATATACCAGTTCCAGTAAAAAGAACTAAACATAACTTTATATTAGAGCAAATTTCATCCACCTGCGGAAAAAAGTCATTCTCAATTTCTTTTAAAGGCACTCATTTTACGTTTAATACCTGACTGCCTTACAAGCAGAGATCGTGTCAAGATGTACCATTGTGCTAGCATTTATGCTGTAACACCCATCAATGGTTGTCCAAAATGTTTCAAACTAGTTAATCTCAAAAGTGCGTTGAGTTGACATTAACCATAGAACATCATAAAATATGTTACTAATTTAATTCTTATATGTAAACATTTGTTTAGCAGCCCACAATTTTACACGTAATATGTGTCCTTCGACACTTCCTCTTATTTGTCGCATACTGCGCAAGCGCGGTTTCCGTGTAATTTTCATTCAGCTTTGTGAAAGAAGATGAATTTGTTACGATTTAGGTCTTTGTTTCAAATAAACGCGTTTACAAGCTGATCCTAATTATTTGTCTTCAAACTTATTTTAATGGCAAGAAAACGTGTAAGTAATTTAAATTAAAAAATATGTTTTTTTTCACAACTGTTACGAGAACTGGCAGGACACCAGAAGAAAATGAAACGGAGAAAGAGAGTAAAAAAATAGCAAAATTATGTCTTTAAAAGTCAAAGATAGCCTTGTATATTCATAAAGATGCATGTATCCAACTCGGTATTTAAATGGACATAGATCGCAGTTTCATTCAAGCTCCGAAGAGCATTATTCAAAAATATGTTTATAGTTGCAAACATTCATTATTACAAGCATTATTTAAACAAAATAGACATAAAACTCACAAATTGTTTGAACTGACAAACAATGGGTCATGAGAGAAAATCCATACAAAATTAAATGTCTTTACATATCCTGTGCACAACTACACAAGCATAGCTCTCAAAAGTGAATTTGAACGTTTCTCTTTAGTAAATTATATCACTGTGCAAAAAATGAACTACTGGAACTCCTGAGAATATGTTCCATTTAAAATGAAAGCTTCAAGGATATTTTGTGTGTCGTAAGGCCGTACGTATAAAAGGCCAATGCCAGACTCATTACTGATAATTAAATTTAAATTCCAATGAGGTCTCATCGATCACACTCTAAAGCGAGCGTATAACAAAAACATTAGAACAAAACTAGATGAATAATGTATAGATTGTTCAAAGCTACAGAAAACCTGCAATACATGAAATTACATTCAACACCTTAGAACAAAAATACCCATACCAAACCTCATTAAAAAAAATTCGAATTAACTTTTATGTACTAGAAATATGAACTGACATTTACAGGAAAATTTAAATATAAAGTAGAATTTGGTATCCTAAAAGACTAGAGGTAGATGATGAACTTATTTTATTAAAAATTACGCCAACATACAAAGACAAAACCTATGTAACAAATTTAAAAATGTATATGGGAGATTTTAAACGTGCAATGAAATGCTCTTCTTTGTATTAGGATGTGCGGTTTTCTAGAACGAGTTGTTGGAGAATTTGCTAATAAGACCTTTTTGTCCTAGGGACATGTAACAAAGCAAATTGTGTTGCTATTCTCACAGAAAATTTGTCGCGGTCAGTGTGACACGTAATTAATTTAAAATGCGAAGGGGTCTAAGTAATTTTATCAAATTTCCCGACTGCGGTGGTTTTAATCACGGTAAGACAGATGGACGAAGCAAGGTGAATTTGGGGTTTAAGTATCTGAAAATGAGAGAGCTGAAATGATGCAGAGACAATATTTGTACAAGTTGAAGTAAGTGTCATAAGTTTATACCTCCAGAAATCGGTTTATTAGGAAAGAGCAGAAATATGAGGAGTTACTCAAACCTGGATAGCTGTATTTTAATTTTCGGCGGTTCGATACATTTAATCCTGACTGGCTAAGTTAAATAAGAGTTGCGTGTTTCCCAGTCGAAATTAAACGTTTTATGTGTTCTCTCACGCAAGAAGTTACTGTTGTATGACAATAAGTTCCTAGCAAATATATGTTTCCATTAAATAAATTGTCCGTAGGACGGGTGTATAAAGACATGGTATCTCAAACTTCTAGATATATTTTGCATACGGAGGCTCGTGTTGATCTATGCTATATATCTGCGCAGGTCTCCGTTTATTTCAACTCTAAATTTCATAGTTTGTTTATCGTTCACTCGATCCAGTCAATAAGACCGTGGTCGATAATTATCTTACGAAAAAACATCATATTTTTGCATTTGCTTAAAAGCAGCTTTCTTGCATAAAAGCCTCTATGTAAATACGATGTAGCACAAATTAGAATAAAATCAAAATGTATCTATTTGTTTGCTTCAGTTAATAGTTTTACCGCTTAATCGTCGTTGCTCACGAGAATAATTTTGAAATAAACATGTCATTGTGACAGTTGACCTGGAATGCCGCAGGGCAGGGAATTAGGACCTTTGATATGCATACATATTGGTAGCCTACAGAGCGATGTCACTTATTAAGTTAATTTGTTATATTTTACTATATAAACTATTTCGATCACACGAAGAATATATACCAAACTGAACGATATCCACGAGTTAGGTGTGAGCTAAAATGAATTTCATTTCCCCTCATCTAATTGCTGTGTAGCAAGAATTCGCCATAACTTGGGCCAACGATGCAAATTTAACAATCCCATACTCCGGCAATTTCTTTGGAATCACTATCTTGGTATCCTATTTTCAAATGTTCTTGAAATGGCCCCGCCCAATCCCCTTTCTCCACTCTTATAACTCGTCGCAAGTAAATTCTCGTCTGTAGTGATCTTTCTAAACACATGAATATAGTATAATATCCAATGTGCAATTGAATTGCGAACAGTTTGCAAGTTAGTTTTTAAAATCACGGTTGAATTAATATAGAAAGTGCATAAAACTCAGCTGCAATAATTGGTATAGATGTATGATTTTGCATTTCAAATAGCAAAGCTACCAGAACGTCTCTTTTCGAACACTTTCAGTTCTTTAAGATGTCTCGCTAATGATACTAAATGATTAAAATTATTGAGCAGATTCGGAGGAAACCAATGCGATTCACTGTAGGAACCTCGAAACATGATATCACGGGGTCACGATTTTAGTTCAGTAAGTACAATATCACAACGGACAAGTTGGTGGACACTGAACACTTTATATAATTAGAGAAAAGAAAAGGGTCTCAAAATATAGAAAGTAGGGTTACTTTATTTTAATAAATGTGATTAGTAGCAAATAACTTAAATTGTTTTTCATTTCAGGTGAAACAGAAATGATCAATATGACATTATTTTCTTCATGCTAACAAATTTTTAAGTAATAAATTTGACAGTACTCTTTTTGCCCCATCGCAGGATAAATTTAGATCCACCATAATAAACTTTACATGCAGACTGCCTCAAGTTGTGAAATACCAGAAGTAGTCAATACCTGATGCGGAATCAGATGCAATACAACGATACTGTCTATACCAGCACATGTTAAGATATTTAGTTTACAAATCGATTAGCCTGATTTGGCTGAACATTAAATAGGAAATATTTCATCCAAACCATAATATATGTGCTTGTTATTATGTATTTTTATAGATTCAATTATTAGATTTCGTTTTGTGAAGAGAAAACATTGTGATAAATTGGTGGCGTTCAAAACACACTAACCTCTTCAACTACGGTTCTTTGCTAGGGAATGACCTTCTGCGGTGTAATTTACCCAGTGTGGATGGATAGAAAGAAGAATGCGATCTCTGAGCAGGTATATTGAAGAAAAATAGCAACGAGCCACTTTTCAATGAACCAATATAAAATTTAATCAATTCAACAACAAAATTTCAAATGGAAGAAATCAATTTCTTTGTTACAAAAGAAGAAAATGTACTAACATGTACTCAATCAAAGAAATACAAATTTTCACTTTGCTATTACTTGTCAGTGACAGAATTAATTCATTTTCATCATAGATTACGAGTCATGACCTTTGAGTTCAACGATGAACGACATCATCACCTTTCTTATCCGGACATCGAATCTTCCGTTCTTTTCTGCACTGCCAACCTTTGTCCAATCGTCCTTGACCTGGACCCTTGCCAGTCGACACTTCAACGATTTGACGATCGTCTCCAGACCTAGACTGCGGCTGGGGATTCTTCTGATTTTTCTGCCGTAGAATTTGCTCAAAATTTGTTCACGTACTTGGAATTTGTACAGGAATTTGGCCAGGAAGCTGTTTTCTTTGCCGTTTTTCATTCGTTTTTCACGAACTTCCAATGTATAGTCTGTAAAAATTCCTGTAATATTTTGACATTGCGAAGTAATAATATACACTTAAATTTTATTATGCTCTAAGTTTTATGAAGAATAATCCAAATCACTAATGTAATAGTATTGTCAGACAGCCGCAATGTATAAAATGCAACAATTCCAATGAACAGATATATTGAAACATTATGTTATACGTGAATACTGACTGATAGACGTAAAACGTATATAACCTTGGGTATTTTGTCAGTACTAATACTTGCAGTTAGAGGTGTTCGGTATTTTTGGAATACCGGTTTACCGCGACATTCTTTTTGTATTTTACTTTTCACGGTCTCTTTCTATGTACGGCTACTTAGTTTCTGTCATTATGGAATGTCCAGAAATTCCCGGGTAATCGTGTAATGAATTTAATGATATTAATAGCATGTTTCATTTTTCATTACGAAATAATTTTAAAATATTTATAAATTACAACACAGATGTGGTCACAAATTAATTTTGACTATTACAAACATAAAGATATTTATAATCCTTTAATCACATGCTTGATACGTGTTAGGAATGCAATCGTGGTATCTCGTAAATGACGTTACGTTGTGAAAGATATTCGGGAAAAATCGAATTTTTGGAAATAAAACTTGGATTTAAAGTAAATAAATACATTGTTTTATTTATTTACTAGTATATGTTTGATTTTTTAGGTAGATGAATTCCTTTGTAAGATTGAGAATCATTCTTTGCTTCTCAGGAGTATGTGTGTGTGTGTGTGTATGTGTGTGTGTGTGTTGTATGCTTCGGTGTCAACACTTGCTATTTTATCAAAAAGCTATCTAATGTCAGCACATTGATATTTACAGTGATTAAAATATAATATAAACGTAATAATTCCACTTTATGTACATTTTTAAATAACAACTTATATACCAATTAACAATTTACAAGGCAAGTTAATGTATTATATGGTATTGACAATATCATTTACGCTGAGTTATTTTATTTTATTTTATCTGAAGAGAATGATTAATTTCTCAAAAGCCCATAATAGATATAATATGGTGTAATATTGTTATAAATACGAACCAGATATTTTTTTTTCAGTTATTGTCAGACGTAAATTTTAAAAGCACAGACCTCTTTCTGTCCCAGACATTAAATTATTAGTTTCGAACAATGTTGAGACATACTGTTGTGCCTGTCACAAGGGATCTCTACTAGCAAAAGTAGATTTTAATTGTGTCGGTACTTATTATATATTTTCTTTAATAATCTTTTTTAATTGCGTATTTCGATACTTTACTATATATATATATATATATATATATATATATATATATATATATATATATATATATATATATATATATATATATATATATATATATATATATATATATATATATATATGTGTGTGTGTGTGTGTGTGTGTGTGTGTGTGTGTCATTGATAGGAAATTAGAATTAAATACTTTGTCAACGAATGATAGTATTGGTCCTTTTGTTGATAAAATGACAAATGTATAAAGTTATCAGATTTATTTCCTATAATATCACAAAATTTGAAATACCTACTTTACAATCACTGCCCACAGTGTTAGGAATCACCATTCCTTTCGAAACAGGTTTTATGGTAAATTTGTTGATTTTTGTATGTGTATCGAGGGAACGGTGGGCGCGAACAAATGTGTTTAGTTTCGATGCTGTTCCTTTATTGATTTTGTGCCTTACATAAAGGGTCTAATACTTTTTGCTGATCGAAATATATGCGTTCTTCAAGTACTATGTTTTCTGTATGGATCACTAGAGGTTGGTGACAGTAATATTTAATGTCTACAAGACAATAATCGTGTCCTTCATGTCTTGTTTCTGTTTATATACTCTATCACAAAAACACGAAACACTGCTCGCTTCAAAACATAAAAGCCAACCATGTTGACCAAACGGATTGTATGCAGTTTATAATTGTTTTACTTCAACGTACCTAAACTAGGTCATTATGTTTTAATTCATTGACTCAGAGAAATACAGCAGTGAACCAAAGTTACTTTACAAAATTAGCTCCGTGGAACAATCTTTTTATGAATGAAACGCGTCTCACTGAATTTGGCCAGTGAGTCCAAAACAAAAATGTTTTTGCTACTAAGGGAATACAAATCAGCTAACGAAGGTTTGGACACAAATTCAAATCACTTTGAGCAACATAAATTTCCTAACTGTAATTTTGTTCACCAAACTGTATCCGTGCAATTTGATAAATACAACTAAACTAAGCCCATTTGCTCCACATGGTACTACTTCAGTGTACTACAAAGTTGAGGACTTGTGACCCATTATTTTCTCCTAATGAAATAGGTTCCAATGACCTATAGGCACTGAAAGAATGAATTCAATATCTGTAAAGTGTTTATAATTCACACTGCGTACAAAATATTGGTGATTTTGTTTCCATACTTTTCATTTTGTGTCGACTACTTTTAACTGATCCAGATATGTGGATTCTTCATATCTTACCCTTATAGGTTTATGACTAAGATTTATTGCATGCAGTCCAGTACCCACGTCTTTCTTCGCTTTAGTTTATGAGTATTTCTTCTGGCACAAGAACATAAAATTCAAATCGTTCTAATTTTTTTAAAATGAATACAGTTCATAGGGAGTAAATCATTTTAAAAAATGTTCAGATTTGTATTTCATGACGAAACCGCATTACTGACGTACCGGTTATACAGTTAAAATATGACCCAAAACTAGGCTTTACATCTAAGCAGAGATTATGTACTTTCTTAAAAGTTCATTAGGCTGTGTTGTAATATACAGTGCATCTCTTTCAGTATACTAATTAATTCAGCATTAAGAGGTTAGTGTTATAACTGGTCTGTTTGGTGTCAGGATATTGTGACTGGGTGGGACATCATGCTATATGTCTGCGGCATGATGCCCCAGTGCTAGACATCACTATAAACTGCTACACTGCAGACATCGTAGTGATATGACTGAAAAATTGTTAAAAGCTACGTTAAAATCATAAACACACACACACATACTAATTAACTTTTTAGTTGAGACATCTTTCCACAAGCTATAAGAAATCACAGACATTTCCATTTCTTTGTGCTTTAGAGCTAAGACACGTTCTACCGTGACTGTCAGTTTTTCAAATAGACATTTTATCTGACTTCCTGAAGCAAATATTACTATTATCCCATAGAAATCAGGATTCATAATGTATATTCTACTGATTACTCCCAACAAACTGCACACACCCAGATCCGCCTGCGCATTATCTGATAGTGGATATGAGTCTGTGCAGTTTGTAATTGGTTCGTCTTATAAGCGAGTACATATGGTAAATAAATTCCTTCAGGCTTAACTTGGGTGTTAAATGAATTTCTTTCACATTAATATATGCATTCTACGCGTGCCGTTGTTTCTATCATTATACGGCTTATTCACGTTAAATACTGGTATGAATTTTTATTTAAATGTTTCATTTTACATTTGTCTTCGGCTACGACAATTTCCTCGTTAAGCAGCCCCACAAGATACTGTATAAATGTGCTATTTATTGGTGTCCGACATGTATTAAATATTTAAGGACTGGAACCTAATGAGACTCTTGACTTTATTGCGCTATGTAGCGTATTCTCGAAACTTCCTGAACACAAAACCCAGTACAGTTCGAAGTCCAAAGATTTTTCAGGTCTGTAACCCTGAAAGGAATTCAGTAAGATTTACAGAAGTTGCAGAATTATGTAAAAAAAAATATTAAATTCCACTGATGTTGATGAAATGAAATTATAATGAATTTATGCAGGGCTGCGGACAGGATTTGTGAGACTGAACAATTTTCCAGTAGGAATTTATACACTACAAATTGTGAAGGCGTTCCTTGATCGTTGTGGGCTCCCTGAATTTAGTCGAAGTTTTCCTTCTCTATCGGTGGCACTGACTTTATGGTTGAATCATCAGGTGTAATTTCGCGCTCAAAATGTTTTTTTTAAGAACACATGGTGAGCGGTTTTGACATGTTATGAAACATCGACGGAGGATTCAAGCTTGAACATCGTACAGCATCATCCGATCAACAAACCGTGACAAACATTTAACAAAACAATCTGCCTAATATCTTTCAGTATGTCTAAACAAGGACCAGAATTGGGATTAAAAAAACAACACAAACGCCGATAATTCCATGCAACTAGTTTCGCATATAATATATGCTTCTTCAGGCACAAAATGTTTTGAAATAAACGGATGACGTCTTTACAGGCTAAAATAACAATTACGTCATAAATATTGGAGTCTCCTAAACTTATCAAATAAAAACAGCGTAAAATCCCTTTACAACAATAAGCCTATTGTTGCTTATAAAAGACCCAAGAATTTGCAAGATTTTTTAATTAGAACTAAACATACAGAAAAAAATAAAAAGGACAATTCCCGTCATCTAAATGTAATAGACATCGATGCTCTCAATGTGCAAACATAAGAGAAAGTAATTTTTTTAGTAGCGCTAACACAAAAGAGACATTTTCCCTACGTTTTAACACTAACTGCATATCAACTAACGTGATTTATTTGATAACCTGTCTAAAATGTAATATGCAATATGTTGGACAAACACTTCAACAAGTTTCTAAAAGAATGAATAGTCATCGCTTTCATATTAAAAATTATAAAGATCCTCAGTTTTCATCTAATATTTCTACACATTTTAACACCCATAATCACTGTCTACTCGATTTTTCTTTCATGCCAATAGATATTGTGCATGGAGACATGAACAGACTTATAAAAGAGACTTATTGGATACATAAATTAGATACTTTGTATCATAATGGCCTTAATACCTATGTATTATATAAAATTGTATAATTTTCTTTTCAATTGTGAAATTGTATATCTTTTATAACACTATAATTGTATGTATGACTGTTTGTCTCTATTATATTTTATTATTTTACTAAACAAGGACCAGAGATATCTAGTAACCTCTCATACTTTGGAATGCTCAGTGAAACGTCGTGTTCGGAACATTTATTTGCCTTACACTCGCTGACATTTCAAGGTCAATGATAATTGAATGGATAGAAATTTGTTTTATGTGATCGTATTCATAGCAATTATGTAAATTTCCACCCAAATGTGTTCTTGTATACGACAGATATAGCCACGTGTAGGCGGCAATTAGCTATGCATGACAATATATGCAAATCAGTGTCAAAAACAGAGCACTGTCTTTATTAGTATTCCCATAAAAAATAAGAATTATGATGTAGCCTACCGTTTATTATCGCTTATAAGTCAAATTCAACTGCAAACAACTTTGACCGTTATCTGCCGTCGCATAATGCGACTGCAGATCAGGTATGCGTTGCTTCTTGAACTGTTTATTCATAACAAGCTACATCGAGCCAGATCTTTCAGAAGTTGTTTGCCTTGTGTCGGTGCAGTTTGTAATCTGATTTAAGCGAGAATAATGCTAATTTGCAGACGAGCAATAGCTCTCGTATTCGGATTAGTGGAATGTTATTTCTCTTGTGTTGTTAAGGTGATGTTAGTTATGAAGTCATTTTGGTGATTTATATCCAAGATTGAGTTATGGTAAATGACGATTTATTTTTATATTATCTTTCATAAATATAGGATTTGACTGGGACAATAAAAAAGTAGTTTCTTCGTCGTTTAATTAGGCACTAAATAAAGTAAAGGATAACTCAAGAAGCGAGATCTTTTTCATTTTTACAAATCATGGCAGTTATGATTTCCTTTTTATATCGACTACTTTGTCTTCTTTCAGTTCACTAAGATCATACACAGTTCATTGGGTGGAATGTCTCGTGATACATTTCATATTTCTATGGGTGGAATAATTGATGATACATTTCATATTTATGTTGGTAGGAGATCTCATCATGATACATTGTAGAGGTTTTTATTGTCATTAATTGTGCAAGAATTTCGAGAAATATAATAGGTATTAGTATAAATAACACTAATATATGTTTTGCCTTAAGAATTGCAAAGTAGTATTTTCAATGTAGTAAATATTATTTTGTGAACAAAAATTACTATTTATGTTAAAAATAAATATATCCTAATAGTTTTGTAACTATCTGCATATGTCAACTTTTTCATCCAACTGCAACCAATTTCCGACATACAATATAGCTCAAAGTAAAACAAAAACAAAGAAAGAAAGAAAAAGCTGCAATCAATATGTGAGTTTGTTTTGTTTACGTTTTGGTTTTGTTTGTTTTCTTTTGAAGCTGATACCCGTTTAAAGTAGCAATTGCATCAGGTTACTGTGATAATTTTGTTTTGACAAGTACTTCCTATTAGGGGCGAACAAGACTAATGAAAGTTATGGATGAATTAGGGGCTAACAAGACTAATAAAAGTTATGTATGCATTAGAGGCTAACAAGACTAATAAAAGTTATGGATGAATTAGGGGCGAACAAGACTAATAAAAGTTAGGGATGAATTAGGGTCTAACAAGACTAATAAAAGTTTGCGATGAATTAGGGGCTAACAAGACTAATAAAAGTTAAGGATGAATTAGGGGCGAAGAGGGCTAATAAAAGTTAGAGATGAATTAGGGGCGAACAAGACTAATAAAAGTTAGGTATGAATTAAGGAAGAAACAATGCTAATAAAATTTAGGGATGAATTAGGGGCGAACAAGACTAATAAAAGTTAGGTATGAATTAAGGAAGAAACAATGCTAATAAAATTTAGGGATGAATTAGGGGCGAACAAGGCTAATAAAAGTTAGGGATGAATTAAGGGCGAACAAGACTAATAAAAGTTAGAGATGAATTAGGGGCGAACAAGACTAATAAAAGTTAGGGATGAATTAGGGGCGAACAATGCTAATAAAGTTAGGGATGAATTAGGGGCGAACAAAGCTAAAAAAAATTAGACGCTATGTTGCCAGTGGCTTAACTACCTTGGTAGCAGGGGCCCAGTCCAACCAGGAAAAATATATATAAAAAGTGAAGTGATAGTAAGGGTGGTGGTGGTAAATAGCTGGTATAAAATATGTGTTGTAGGGCCAGTGGTGAGAAGTTACGATGCTGCTTGTTACCATTTATTTTCTTCAAATGAAAAATATAAGTTGTAAAATCTAAAATTGGAATTGTATCTCTATTTATAATTAGAGTCACATTTTCTTTCATTTAGGAATGATTATTCGAATCAGCGGCGTAGCATGAAATTCTGTTCCTCACATCCCCTCTTAAAACCTCAGTAAAATGTGTTCTTTGATGGAAATTATGGGCCTCCTCTTCCCTCCCCACATGCCGCGAGGCTTGCTGGGGCATATGCAATACTATTAGTTCCATACATCTATAAACTAAAATTTTGTTTCAAAATGTTTGATTACAAATTAAATAACGAAAAAGGAATTTAAAACTGCACATATTACAGACGCAGAAAAGTAATATTGCTTACAATGTACTCTTGCTGGAGCACATGCAATACTATTAGTTCCATACATCTATAAACTAAAATTTTGTTTCAAAATGTTTGATTACAAATTAAATAACGAAAAAGGAATTTAAAACTGCACATATTACAGACGCAGAAAAGCAATATTGCTTACAATGTACTCTTAGCATTTTATGAAATGTTATTGAAATCATTGTCACAATAGGAAACGTGAAGGCTTTAAGGGATAATTCACAAATATTGTCTTACTTGTTATCTATGGTTATTTGATTTTAGGATAAAAATAACTAAAGAAAAACCACCATCTCAGTAGCATAGAAATTACGATGAGGCAAATATTATATAAAATGAATTATATAGTGAATGACACATTAGTGTTTTGTTGTGCCCAAGATGAGATTGCTCCAAACCGCCTTGGATGAATTAAGTATTTTACCACCGCTAACAAGGAAGTATTTAAAGTCGACGTAGGAGGAATGATAAACGAGGTACAATGTTCAACACTCAGAGTGATATGTGCAAGATTCATGCTAATCGTGACGTCCGAAAGTCAAATAAACTTCATAATTTAAATATATAATTTTAATATACCTGTTAAAACTCGTTTTCCAGTAATTACAAGCATTGGCTAGAACGTTCTACATCGTAAGGTGTTGTTATCTTCCATAGTTCTCAATATTCCAGGAATATGTTAAAACACTTGACTATTTCAGGATCAAATTTTTTGTGGGGAAATGAAACAGAATACAAAATTCGGTCTAGGCGCGCGTGTTCGTGTCTTTGATAAAGAATACCATTCATTAAATTTAATCGAAAATGTCATTAGACCAAGTGTTTCGCATACATACATTAATGTTTGTGATCTAGGTTTCTAACGTAGCTTTAACAATTTTGTAGTTATATGGCTACGATATATGCAGTGTGGCAGTTTATAGTGATGTCTAGCACTGGGGCATCAAGCCGCAATGTAGCATGATGTCCATCCAGTCAAATTATCCTGACAACAGGCCGGCCAGTCCTAACACTAACCTCTTAATGCTGAGCGCCAAACGAGGAAGCTGTTCGTACAATTTTTTAAAAAAATCTTTGGTATGACTCGACTGGGGTTCGAACCTGCGACCTCCCGCATCCAAAGGCGGACGCCCTAACCACTAAGCCAGCGAAGCGGTCTACACATCAATGTATATTCTGACTTACCAGCACGGTACATAATAGGTCTAATTATTTTTAAAAAAGCAACATTTTCTCTTTAGATTTTGTTAATTCTTTTTTTTTTGGTTTCAGAGCTAGATTAAAGATTAATTTAATTCAGCATATTTGATATGCCGATATGTACATCCATATATTTTCTTTCTAACATTTAGACCGGAACTATTTACCAAATGCATATCATCCATGTCATGTGCATTATACTTCAAGAAATCAAGCATTTGGAAAATATTTAATTTAATGCTTTAATTTAATTTAATATTTGTGCAATTCAGCAAAACCATGTTTTAGAAACGGTATGTAATTTAAAACCAAAAGTTCTAACGGTGTGTGTATTTAATTCGCAAAATGAACCGTTGTAGGCATTAGTCTAAATGTTTGCTAGTCGATATTTCTAATATCCCAAAATGAAATTTTAATGTCAAGGAACTTTATGCTCTATTGATACTGTGAATAAAGTAATATTGTCAATAGTAAAAATTGGTATTCAGTAAATATTAAAATACCATAATAGTGTGTTCCTTGTCTTGGGAATGATCTTATTTGTCTCTATTCATCATCCACACCGTACTCACACTCCGTATCAACAATTTTTGTTTCCCAAAAACGTTAAACAACATGTATAAATTTGTAGAATCATTTACAACACTTAAGATGAATTGTATTTAATTACTCACGAAGACCTTTATACAATTCGTTTGATTGTTTACAAGCAATTTTGACCATAATATGAGAAGATTAAAAAAGGAAATTTTAAAATAAAGTATAAGAGAGATTCATTTCACAAACCGGTGTGTGTATCAGACGTAATACAGTTCCATGTAAAGAATACAAAATATGTGAAAACACTGAATCGGACGAGTTAAACTAATGCAGTCATTAAAAGAATACAAAATATGTGAAAACACTGAATCGGACAAGTTAAACTAATACAGTCAGACTTTAGAGGTTTCTATTGAAGTATACATATAGATATAATTTTCTGTACAAAACACCGTCTTTCCATGATCTACTTACTGTCGCATAGTACACCGACAGGTCAGGACATATTTGTTCTGCTGATCCATAAAAACTACATGCCAGATCTGCGAAGCCATAATGCGATGGAAGATCTGAGTTTATGCCGTTTGGTCATTATCTACGGTCATGGAGCAAGAACGAAAAAAAAAAAAAAACGTGTTTTCCTGTTTTATTGTTCGTTCTGCTAATTTCTGCTAATTCGTTCCTCCCAAAATGCATAGACCCAGATCTGCCGGCACACGATGGCAGATCAGGGTATATGCGGTCTGTTGTTGGATTAGATTTATATATATATATATATATATATATATATATATATATATATATATATATATATATATATATATATATATATATATATATATATATATATATATATATATGGTCATATAACAAAATTAGAAAGCGAATAATGTCCCTAAAAATACTAAACCTGTTTAATGGCACTACCTCCTTAGAGCAGTTAAAATATGTACCAATAAAAAAGGCATTGCGCCCAACGTGTTTCAAGCATATGTTGCATTGTCTATAAATCTGAAACTAATTTCCATTGATATTCCATGAAAATGAATTATGTCATGAAGTTGTGAATATAGTGACGATGGGAGATCTACATTGAAACACGTTTCCATCACTAAAATCAAGATTTCTAAGACAGAAGGAATAGGGAAAAAGAAAGATATGTAAACATAGGTTGATGTTTCTTACTTCACACTAATAGAGGCCTTGGGTTGATGTTTCTTACTTCACACTAATATGAACTTAGGTTGATGTGTCTCACTTCGCACTAATATGAGCTTCGGGTTGATGTGTCTTACTTCACAGTATTACTTCACACTAATATGAACTTAGGTTGATTTGTATTACTTCACACTGATATGAACTTAGGTTTATGTGGCTTACTTCACATTAATATAGGCCTTGGGTCTATGTGTCTTACTTCACAGTAATATGAACTTAGGTTGATTTGTATTACTTCACACTAATATGAAATTAGGTTGATGTGTCTCACTTGGCACTAATATGAGCTTCGGGTTGATGTGTCGTACTTCACATTAATATAGGCCTTGAATCGATGTGTCTTACTTCACAGTAATATGAACTTAGGTTGATTTGTATTACTTCACACTAATATGGGCCTTAGTGGTTAGGAAATCTAATGAAGACTAATGCATGCTGATAGAAATGTTTGTGTATATACATATATATATATATATATATATATATATATATATATATATATATATATATATATATATATATATATATATACAGATGCATTATACAAACATTTCTTTCAGAATGTATTTGTCTGTGATGAGCAGATTTTGTACAACTACGCATAAAGAGTTCTGCATTAAAAAGTTTGATAATTTCTGACTCTAATAAATTTCAAAGTTTTTTTTAATTTATCAGATATATTTTTAGTGCATACCTTATTGTTTCTAAAAGCCTAAAACAAGAAAAGCCTAATCCTCCCTGCCCTTTCCAACACAACCATGATATAATGGGATCAATCCATTTTGACCATGTATATAGCTTCATTTTGTTTCTGGCTGTGATACAAATTGTTCCGAATTACCTCCTTTATTTATGCATGCATATGATATACCATTTCCAACCATAAATTTATAGCAATGTTAACAGTTATGGTCCCATAGTCTAGAGAATGTACATAAACATCATTGTGTGACACGAACTTAACATTACGGTACTGATTTGCAGATAGAAAAGTACAATTTAAAACTGATTCCAGGAAAAGATACAATAAACGAGATCTATGTTTGTAAAACAGGCATGTCCTCAGTTCAGACTAAATAAATAGATTCAGTGAATTTTTGTTTACTGTCTGCGATAGCAGGGCTAAAAAAAAATCCCAATAATAAAATGCATGACCTTGAACGCTTTGCTGTACAACTATTGAGCAGAAATGGAAAGCAACACAGTCTCAGTGCCTTGTCTTAAAGGGCATAAAGTGCAAAAAGTGGGTAAAGATAATCTGAAAGATTGATCCTCAAATCTCTTCTGACCATCATAATTCACTTTACATTTTTTTCATCACATTATCATATTGTTTCTCATGCTTGGCTTACCTTCCGTAAATTTGCGCCGAAATATCAACGAGTTCAACAATTTTGTCTTTAAAGGTGTTGTATTTTTTTATCATTTCAAACAAGTCTCATGTTACATTAGGCTGTATGGTGTAAATTACATTGGTCTATGATATATATTACATTGGTACATGATGAATACTACAACGTCGGCGTATAATGAACTTTACATTGGTGTATGTTATATGTTACATTGGTGTATGATGTAAATTACAATGGTATATGATGTATATTACACTGTTGTATGAAATATAATACACTTTTGTATGATGCATGTTACAGTGGTACATAGGAGTAAACAAATGGAAGTACCAGAGTAATTATTAACGTATATTGAATACTTTCCTGTCAGACGAAAAGCAAAGTCATATCGATTACAAAATTATATCGTTTACAGAATCATATCAATTACAAAATTACTATCGATAACACATTCCAAGACTGATAAAGGCACATCCCTGATTATTTTAAAAATAAAACTTGAAGGTTTCGTTTCAATTTGGTAAATACTACCTGGAGACAGGTAGTGTACACATAGTGATTAAGGATTCTTACTGTTTAGTACTTTGATTCGAATTAAACTCGTTTTTAGGAAAGTTTCAGTAAGTGCAAATGCTCTTTTCAAAGACCATTGCTATTGAACCACAAGCATTAGTGCATTGCCTATATAATAAACAACAATAAACGTCATTCAAATTCTTTGTACTAAATGACCATGTTGATATATCGGACAATAACATCAAGACTGCTCATTATCGACAATTTTCACAAATTTTTGCATGTGATAAGGCATTGGACTACTGCTTGTGAGTGACAAAAAATGTTTGTGGTGTTTTTATATGGTAACATTTAACGATCGCCTCAGTTATTTTAATATCTTAACCTTCCAATTTCGTCTTACCAACCACGATGTACCAAGAGAAACACGCGAAGACAACTTATCCATGATGGAATATTTATAATCCTCGAATGATTCTGAACGAAACTTAATAGTTCGATAGAACACAACGTTCTGGCGTGCATTAATGTTTCCGTTATGCGTTAAATTTACTTGCTGCTGGTGAAAATTAGACCATATTACATACTCAGCATAATTTAGAATGGAGACCAAATCAGTGTTAGTCAGTTGTTCAAGCAATATTTATCGTTAACCGAAAAATAGTAGGGGATATACCAAGAAAATAATGGATTTATAGGAGAGGCGCATTCTTGACATTGCTTACTGATTCGCCTGACTTTACAGGAGAGTGGCTATCATACAAGAATTCTAGATACTGCCAGCCTACGTGGATGTGAATTATAACAAGTCTTCCAAGAGAACAAATCTTCTAAAATCTTGGCAACATGTCTCCACTGTCCTTTTGCTAGCTGAAATGAGCTTTAAAAATGGTGTAACTCTTTCATCCCCTTTTAATAATACAGATGTTTGTGGTCAAGTCACCAGAATCTGATTCCAATGATTGGTTAACATAAAGGATATTTATGAATGGCGCAATTAATCTTTTACGTATGTTGATCAGTAAGAAAATTCAATGGCAAAAGGTGTACAATTTTTCATACAAATTTACAAAAATGAGTTTGTTTAGAAGAATATTTTATCTATAAATAAATATTTACAAGAAAATTATAACATATGTATATGGCTGCATCTCTGAACAGTTATTTGTTATTAATGCAGAAGTGTCACTAAAACACCCAAACGATTGAAACTGATTTTAAATGAACATGGTGCTTACCTGACCTACTTAACACGATAGTGGTCATCTCAAACATCTTTTTATTACTACTCATCTGGAATTTATGGTAACTTGAACATGAGGTAAACATTTCTTGCAATATGTAAATAATTCTGACCACCAATACATATGCACTACCGCAAAGAGTAAAAAGGTCATTGTTTGCATTTTTGCAATTCACTAAACTTATCAGAAGAATGCAATGAGTGATGCCGATTTAAAAACATTATACTCCATAAAATATGAGCTTTAAGATTTAGCCAAATTCAAAATGGCGGAAATATCGACGTCGTCAACAATTTTCTATCCATGGCATCAGGTTCGAGTTAAAGGCCATGATAATAAATGTAGGACTGCATTTTCAGCTCACTTTTGCGATGTTAACTGAAACATATAAGATCTTTTTTAACAACCATTGTATCTGGGTGTCTCAAGAATAATACATAACAATGTTTCTGTATTCAGCGGTCATCAAGAAATAAAGGATAGAAGAAAACGAGATTATTAAGTACTTTAGGAAATTCGTTTCAATCAGTGGAACCTCTGATTATGCTAGTGACTTTTGTTTGTATATTCTGTTGCGCGGAAAGTCTTTAAACAATTGAAAGTTACTTCATTAAATTGTCTTCTATGAAATTTCTGTCACTAGTTCAAAGTTATGTTTCGTTTTTTCCTATGAAGCCTGGGTATTATTTGTACTTGTGTACACTGTCAAAATCTTTATTAAAAGTGAAATAAGTACGAATAATCGACATCTTAACCTTTGGCACTATTATAATCGACATTAAAACATTTTACACTTTTATAATCGGCACAAAAATATTGGGCAATTTTACAATCGACATCAAAACATTGGGCACTATTAGAATCGACATCATAACATTGGGCACTATTAGAATCGACATCAAAATATTGGGCACTGTTATAATCAATATCATAACATTGGGCTCTATTATAATCGACATCAAAATATTGGGCACTATTATAATATATATATCATAACATTGGGCACTATTAGAATCGACATCTTAACATTGGGCACTATTATAATCGACATCATAGTATTGGGCACTATTATAATCGACATCATAGTATTGGGCACTATTTTAATCGATATCATAGTATTGGGCACTATTTTAATCGATATCATAACATTGGGCAATGTTATAATCAATATCATAACATTGGACACTATTATAATCGACATCAAAATATTGGGCACTATTATAATATGTATCATAATATTGGGCCCTGTTATAATCGACATCATAACATTGGGCACTATTATAATCGACATCATTGTATTGGGCACTATTGTAATCGACATCATAACATTGTGCATTATTATAATCAATATCATAACATTGGGCACTTTTATAATCGACATCAAAATATTGGGCACTTTTATAATATATATCATAACATTGGGCATTATTGGAATCGACATCATAACATTGGGCACTATTATAATCGACATCATAACATTGGACACTATTAGAATCGACATCATAACATTGGGCACTGTTATAATTGACATCATAACATTGGGCACTTTTATAATCGACATCATAACATTGGGCACTATTAGAAACAACATCATAACATTGGGCACTATTATAATCAATATCATAACATTGGGCACTGTTATAATTGACATCATAACATTGGGCACTGTTATAATTGACATCATAACATTGGGCACTTTTATAATCGACATCAAAACATTGGGCACTATTAGAATCGACATCATAACAAGGGGCACTATTATAATCAATATCATAACATTGGGCAATTTTATAATCGACATCAAAATATTGGGCACTTTTATAATATATATCATAACATTGGGCATTATTGAAATCGACATCATAACATTGGACACTATTAGAATCGACATCATAACATTGGGCACTGTTATAATTGACATCATAACATTGGGCACTATTAGAATCAACATCAAAATATTGGGCACTGTTATAATCAATATCATAACATTGGGCTCTATTATAATCGACATCAAAATATTGGGCACTATTATAATATATATCATTACATTGGGCACTATTAGAATCGACATCTTAACATTGGGCACTATTATAATCGACATCATAGTATTGGGCACTATTATAATCGACATCAAAATATTGGGCACTTTTATAATATATATCATAACATTGGGCATTATTGGAATCGACATCATAACATTGGGCACTATTATAATCGACATCATAACATTGGACACTATTAGAATCGACATCATAACATTGGGCACTATTATAATTGACATCCTAACATTGGGCACTTTTATAATCGACATCATAACATTGGGCACTATTAGAAACGACATCATAACATTGGGCACTATTATAATCAATATCATAACATTGGGCACTTTTATAATCGACATCAAAATATTGGACATTTTTATAATATATATCGTAACATTGGCCATTATTAGAATCGACATCATAACATTGGGCACTGTTATAATTGACATCATAACATTGGGCACTTTTATAATGGACATCATAACATTGGGCACTGTTAGAATTGATATCATAACATTGGGCACTTTTATAATCGACATCATTACATTGGGCACTATTAGAATCGACATCATAACAAGGGGCACTATTATAATCAATATCATAACATTGGGCAATTTTATAATCGACATCAAAATATTGGGCACTTTTTTAATATATATCATAACATTGGGCATTATTGGAATCGACATCATAACATTGGGCACTATTATAATCGACATCATAACATTGGACACTATTAGAATCGACATCATAACATTGTGCACTGTTATAATTGACATCATAACATTGGGCACTTTTATAATCGACATCATAACATTGGGCACTATTAGAAACGACATCATAACATTGGGCACTATTATAATCAATATCATAACATTGGGCACTTTTATAATCGACATCAAAATATTGGACACTTTTATAATATATATCGTAACATTGGCCATTATTAGAATCGACATCATAACATTGGGCACTGTTATAATTGACATCATAACATTGGGCACTTTTATAATGGACATCATAACATTGGGCACTGTTAGAATTGATATCATAACATTGGGCACTTTTATAATCGACATCATAACATTGGGCACTATTAGAATCGACATCATAACAAGGGGCACTATTATAATCAATATCATAACATTGGGCAATTTTATAATCGACATCAAAATATTGGGCACTTTTTTAATATATATCATAACATTGGGCATTATTGGAATCGACATCATAACATTGGACACTATTATAATCGACATCATAACATTGGACACTATTAGAATCGACATCATAACATTGTGCACTGTTATAATTGACATCATAACATTGGGCACTTTTACAATCGACATCATAACATTGGGCACTATTAGAAACGACATCATAACATTGGGCACTATTATAATCAATATCATAACATTGGGCACTTTTATAATCGACATCAAAATATTGGACACTTTTATAATATATATCGTAACATTGGCCATTATTAGAATCGACATCATAACATTGGGCACTGTTATAATTGACATCATAACATTGGGCACTTTTATAATGGACATCATAACATTGGGCACTGTTAGAATTGATATCATAACATTGGGCACTTTTATAATCGACATCATAACATTGGGCACTATTAGAATCGACATCATAACAAGGGGCACTATTAAAATCAATATCATAACATTGGGCAATTTTATAATCGACATCAAAATATTGGGCACTTTTATAATATATACCATAACATTGGGCATTATTGAAATCGACATCATAACATTGGACACTATTAGAATCGACATCATAACATTGGGCACTGTTATAATTGACATCATAACATTGGGCACTTTTATAATCGACATCATAACAATGGGCACTATTAGAATCGACATCATAACATTGGGTACTATTAGAATCGACATCATAATGCTGGGCACTATTGAAATCGACATCATAAGATTGGACACTAATATAATCTACATCATAACATTGGACACTATTATAATCGACATCATATCATTGGGCACTATTTGAATCCACATCATAACATTGGGCACAATTATAATCGACATCATAACATTGGACACTATTGTAATCGACATCATAGCATTGGGCACTATTGGAATCGACATCATAACATTGGGCACTATTGTAATCGACATCATAACATTGGGCACCATCTAGGCCTTTTAAACATTATTAAACACAAATCAATAGTAAATGCACACGTAAATAATAAAAACCCCAAAAAATATCGGGAAGCCATTATGTGTCAATGATATGGTACGAAGTAAGGTCCCAGCAGTAGCATCATGTCGCCATTGAACGAAAAAATCATGAATTTGAAAGAGCCTGAAAAATATACTTGCTCACATTTTTAACAGTTCACTCTTTTTGCAACTTTTTGGACATTGGTACAATGGCAAAATTTTCAGTCAATTTGTTCCCAATGTTATCATATTTTCACTTCATTATTCTCATCAAGACTGTTAATAGCAATATGTCTTGAAGTTTACTTTATGACATTATAATATTAAATGCTTTACTGACAGTTTGTTATTTGAGACTTAAATGTCTTCACGGTTAAATTCGTGCACTTTTAAATCCCCAATGTATTACAAATTTTAAACCCAAATTAAACGTCTTTATTTCACAGTACCTTTCGCGAAAATAATTCACGGTGCTGTTTACTGTATTAACGTACGATAACTCTTGAGCTGCACTAATCAAATCATTTCCCACTGAATACTAAGTCCTATCCAAAGTTACAGTTAAATTATATCAATATTTAGTTGAAGACGGTATACAGTGTTTTCCACATGTATGAAGGAAACCCCTAAATATCATTACAGTTTATTAAAATGTAACAACGTGGGGCGTATATTAACATCAACCAAACCTTACTGCACACCATATACCTTTTGGATTTAATATTATCCTCTCTGTGATAACGTATACAGTAACAACCTGTCAGTAAACAAGTGGTTATTCCCAAATTAACAGCTTGCAGTGCAACATACTTGGCCTCTGGGCGTTGTTGCTTACTAGAAAATAAATACTCTGGAATGTGAAAACATTGGTATTCAGGAATTGCTAAATATTATTTGATATGCACGTGGGAAAGCACGACGCTACCTCACCGAGAACGCGTGTTGTTTGTTATCTTTGTAGGAAACTGGGCGTACAAGATGCTATGGATTATCAAAAAAGGATCCACCAAGTTGCCTTAAGTTCAAAAATAGAACACTCGATTTCTATTTAAGTAAAGCCGTCAAGAAATACAGTAGAGAATACTTTCTGGCAGAGATTTAGAGGTTGCTGAACTAGAACCCATCGACCTTGAAATCAGATAAGTCCGCCAGTGGTGCTCCAATTCTTGGAATATATCCACTGCCGCACACACTGATTCGTGAAACGCAGTAACTGGAAGGCTAATTCACACTTGGAGGAAGTCCCAGTTCCCCCAGATCCAGTTCAATAGTAGATTTAACATGCAATTTATTTAAAACTTGATAAACGCATTAAAATTAAAATTAACTATTTTAACAATATAAATGCATTCACATAGGTGATGATCAACATTTTGTTATTAATATAATGGTTGCTCACCGTAGATGATTAGGAGAAAGAAAATTGTTCGGGATAAGGAGATAGATTTCATTACGTCGTTGATGTTTGAAACCAGCACTAGTTAACTTTAAATAGTTCCTTCGATCAACATTGTTGCCATTTTACAAGCTGAAAATGGCATAGAGATCCAGGCTTGTGCAACATCCAGCTTGCTAACAGGTTACATTTACATAACACGGGTACATTTTAAAATCGCTAACTGGTCGCGCCAGATGAATTTGTAAATGTCTTTAGCTCTGTTCTAATGTAGTCATCACCCTCAAAAGTAGTACTGGCAAGAGTAACCTAGATGCGCAGTCAAAATTTTAAATTAAATTGTATAAAATGTAGGACAAAGACACGAGTCATTTACGCCACACTAAAGGAAACGTGTACACTTATTGAATCTCTAAGCATGCGCTGTCATTTCTCACTAAATAAAATTGCTACATTCGCGGGTTCAAAGGACACACAAACACCAAGTAAGGGTCCTACAACTTTTATGTATAATAAGACTAAAGCTAAACAAAAACCAGTGTTGCTTACAGTACCAATCCCACTATAAAACTGACTGTTATTCCACTCTGTCCCTGTATTTAAAAGACTCAGGGTTCATGAAGTTTTAATTAATATCAACAGCCTTGGGAAGATAAACAACAGACCTGATGACAGTCTCTGATATCAAATATACAGAATGCTGGGATTAATGTTCTGGCCAAGTTAAGAGTCACTACCAACCACTAGCATTTCACACAGGCTCAATCAAGAGTGAAGTCCCACTGATAAGACCTCCTTTCTTAAGAGGAAACTATATGTTTTCGATGCAAAATATTTTTTTAAAATGAATAGGCTTATTTGGTACATCAATAGCATTATAACACTTTCATCAAACTTACAATACTACTAAAATACATAGAGCTTAGAGTCACTACTGTTAAGTCCTGTAACAGTCTTAAATTCCATCAGTGAGATTCCAAAAAAGTGGAAATTCAACAAATTGGTTACCGTATGTATTCACATAAATTCCATATGATTCCAAAATCAGAGTACACTAAAGTTTGAAACATCTAGATATCCTCAGCTATTACAGTAGATTCCTCAGCGCCTTTGATGTGGAATAAACACGCCAGTATCTTTAGTCGTTTAATTCTTACATACTTCAATTACAAGCGCGATAATCCATCTGCATTCCCATGTTGTTTGCCACTTGTATGCTTTATAATGAAATTGTAAGGTTTGAGTGTCAAACACCATCTAAACAGACGCTGATTCTTGCTTTGAATTTGATTTAACCATGTCAATGGGTTGTGATCAGTCACGATTTCAAATGTTGTCCCTGGCAGGTAATACTTTAACGAATCAATTGTCCAAACAATCGCAAGACATTCCTTCTCGATAGCTGCATATTTTGCCTCTCGTGGAAGAAGTTTCCGACTTAGATAAGCCGCCGCATGTTCTTCACCATCCATTGTCTGGCTTAGCACAGCACCAATTGCTGTGACACTAGCATCTGTCTGAACGATGAATTCCCTGCTGAAATCTGGTGCAATAAGGACTGGAGCCTTAGTAAGAGCCTTATAAGAGCATCCTTCAGTATTTTAAAGGATCGAACGGCGCCTTCCATCCATACAAATATATTTGGTCTTCCTTTCTGTGTCATGGTGGCTATTGCCACTGCTACTTCGGCGAAGTTCTTAATGAATTTTCTGTAATATCCAACCATTCTAAGAAATGAGCATATCCCCCATATTTGTTGTAGGTAATGGAAACTCACGCATTGCTTTAATTTTATTGTCATCTGTCTTAATTTTCTCCCACCTCCCCCTGATATGCCCGATGCATTCGATATCAGCTGCTCCAAACTCGCACTCTGGCGGCTTTATTGTAAGTCCACCTTCCCGTATACGTTGCAGCAAAGCACGCAGATTTTCTATATGTTCTGAACAAATTTCGCTTGACACAATGATGCTGTCAAATTATGCTGTGGCACTATGAAGTCCAGACACCAATACATCGATGAGTCGGGCAAAACTGGCGGGTGCCGTTTTCATACCGAAGGGCATAACGTTAAATTCATAGAGCCGGAACGGAGTCACAAATGCAGACCTTTGTCTCGATTCTTCAGCGAGTGGAACTTGCCAGTAACTCTTAGTTAGATCTGACTCAAGTAGCTTCCATAACCAATCTTCTCAAATAGATCATCCATTCGTAAAACAGGATACGCGTCAAATCTGGTGACAGGGCTCGAAATTAGCTGTAGTCCGCTAGCCCGAGGCTAGTAGATTTCCTGTCGGACTAGTAATTTTCATAATGTATATGAAGTAAGTTTCGGTTATCGAAAGTCGGGGTTTGTTTACGCCATTTTCTAAAAAAGACTTGACTTCGGCAGATGTCCCGTAGAATTAAAGCAGTAACCATTGTCAACACAGTCATAAAATATTAGCAGGAGAAGATGAAGTCAATATCTGCCTCGGAAAGGTGCGTTTCTATAACAAGAAGCCATCCGATTTGTGTATTCGCTTAACAGCGCCAATTATGATACCGTCATTAACAACGGAAGTTAGGTAATTGATCATGATTAATCTAATCTGGTATCACACTTTATTCACTCGGCCACAGTAATAAACTACAAAACGGAATACCACATATAAGAAGACCGCAAAAGCTATTCGAAGAAATGGAAGTTTGCAGGTTTGTTTGATTACGGGTTTTTTTCCGGGGTGGGGGTGGGAGGTGGGGTCCTTGCTAGCTAAAAACTGCAACAGTCACAAACGAAAAACTATATATTTTACACTTGCATCGAAATAATAATAAAAATCAGATGAATTTATTACGATATTTTTATTGACACATCTTTTCCATACAACCACATTTTATATGATGATTAGAATTGATTATATATTTTTTCCTTACAAGAATGGACAAATATTTGAATAGACGTGGAGATATCAAGCATATCAAGCTCATATCTATGAGCATGGGCATCTAAGATTTGAAAATGTTACGCCTTATTATTAATTTCAACAATATACTGCTGTCCGATTAATCAGGAACAATTACCAAACTTTCGCTATTAATAAGACCGTAACTGGAACTGTTATATAGAACGCGCCGAATTAGATGGGTTCGTTTAATGGGAATTTACTTTTTCTAAGCTGAAACTAAAATCATATTCTGATGCTAATATTTTGTAACAGCGTTCACAATGGCCACCAGTTTGATCATGCAGAACATGCACTGAAGTACTTATCAGAGATGTCATTTAATGGGGGGGGCAAAAGCACGTGTTTTGAAATGGTGTTTCTTGCTCTTTCTTATATAAAGGACACTGATATTCATTTTCTTTCTTTAAATAATGCGCGTCAGCTATACTGTAACATCTTGTATTTCTAAAGAAGACAATTCGCTCCTTATAAGACAGACAAAATGTGGCGTTTTATAGAACGTATTCAGCTACCAAAAAAGCAAAAGTTGAATGAAAATGACATTAAAGAGAGGAATAATTCTTATGATAGGGTAAAAGTGTAATGGAACGTTTTAGACGACATGGACAAAAGACAGGGAATGGCTGAATTATGATGAAGAAAAGAACGTTAGGCGGTATAACTGTTGTGCGAAATTAGCAACAAAAAAAACTCAGAGAAAACATCCCGTTTTGTTGCAGGTTGTTCGATCTTTAAAACTGAATCAATAACCGCGCATGAAAGCTTTGGTAACACAAGAATAACAGAGAAAAGCAGCAATGCAGATACCACCAGAGGAATCGACCGCCGGTAAGATCTTGGGAAGATTTAACGAAATGTGTTAAACCATAGGTGCTCCACGCAAGCTTGATGCTGAGAAAAAAAAGACCCACCCAATAATCTGAAGGAAAGCAATCATAAAGAGTGACAAAAATATATCAGATTACCCATTCTGACATAGGACACCGTCTATCATACTATTTAAGAGACAAGGTCAGTAACTTCCAAATACTTCATTTTACCCATGACTCTAGATTTCCTTCTGCTTTTTCGGTCTTTGAAGGCATATGGCCATAATCTATGGCTTATTTTACTCCTGAGATAGTTTACTATTCATCAAGCTATAATTGACCTTTTTTGTTTTGCACAAAACTGAAGTTACAGGTTCCGAAACGTGCGAATTTCGTCTGCCGGGACAATGTTGCTCTCAGGTGACAACCGGTGAAAGTGACTATGGTAAAGGACCGAAGACCCTTCAATGATTTTGCATGGATGTGTTAGCTGGATGAGATGAAAGGAATTGATGTTGGAGACACGGGATTGATAAACATGTTGTTACATTTACTCACTACATCACTGGAAATGAAAGGCAGAAACCTGTTTTGGTGAAGCATATCCGGTGAGTTCTTGCCGGTGCAAGTGTGCATGCTGATGTAGTTGAATGGAATGGGACATATATATTCAAATATTTTTAAAAAAAATACATGAAATATCATTGACGCTAGATTTGTTAAAATTCTTTATTTAGCATAGTATCTTGATTTTAAACGGTAAACATGTAAGAAAAGCTTTTAAAAAATATCAACATTATTTAAGTATTGACATTACATTTTTCTTGATGTACATTTATTCAGATTATAATTTTCTTAATGTATTCTGTTATCTTGCAAAGGCATCTATGCTTTGACTTGGTCCACAGTTGTAAAATGATGTGCTGCTGACTGAAGGAATATTATGGCATTGATTGACCTTATCCTAACAATCCCAGCCTACTCTGCTGATGCTGAGAAGGGTTTCTCTGAGATACAAATGGTGAGGAGTGAATGGAGATCATGTTTGCGACCTTGGGTTTTGTCAGACCTACTCTTTATAATGTTCCATACAAATGATATTCCAACAAATGATCCATTACCAACAATACATTTGTTGGAATGTTTCAGGGAGATAGGTAGTCGACCTGAACAAACCCCATATGGACCCAGAGTGCAGGTGGAGGATGAGAAAGGACACCTGGATCCTTTTCTGGAATTGGATCCAGATATTCTTGAGAAATAAGAAATGTGACTGATGATTTGAAGCAGGATTTAATTTATAATTCTGTAATTCTGCGTTTCATATGATAATGCTATTTATGAATAATATTGTTGTTAATCTCAATACAAGTGTGAGATATTGTTTTTGGACAGGACTAGTAAAGATTTGGCAGGACTAGTAAATTTCTCAGCATACTAGTCCTTCTGGTTACAAAGAAATTTGTGTTAAATTCGAGCTCTGCGGTGATATTATTAAGCTTGCGGTAATCTACACAAAGCCGAAGAGTTCCATCTTTCTTGTCAACGAATGCATAAGGCGAACTCTATGGACTTATTGAGGGCCGAATGAGGCCTTGCTCCAGCATAACATCCAATATTGCTTTCACCTCTTTCCTTTGTGCGAAAGGTATTCTATATGGTCTTTGTTTGATGGGTGTCTCTGAAATTGTCTTGATACTATGAGTTATGATGTTTGTTCGACCAGGCCTTGTTGTTATAAAACCCTGAAATTGCAGAGATTTGTAACATCTTCTCGTTGATCCTTTGATAAGTTTAATCCCCAGCAAAACATTAACGTCACCTTCGCCTGCTCTTGGAGGAAAATCAATTTCAACACCATCGTTCTCGTCTACCTGCGGCGTTGCCATCAGCGCAGTACGCTGGTATCTACGCAGTAAGTTTACATGATAGGTTACCGTTCCTCGCCTACCGGGTACATATACCTGATAGCTAACATTGTTCACCTTTCGGACAACATGATACGGTCCCTGCCATTGTGCTTTCATCTTGGATGAACTTGATGGGAAGAGAATAAGAACTTCATCCCCTGGACTAAATTCTCGTTTTCGTGTGACGAACATACAGTGCCTTGATTTTCTTTTGGCGATCGAACAGATTATCGTTGACAAGAATTATGATGTCAGCCAACTTCTCACGCATTTTCACATGCTCAACATTTGACTTCCTTACATTCCTCTCCTGTAAACAACCATACAACATATGAATGGGTGCAAATCCAGTTTCATCATGTGGAACTTCGAGGTATGAAAATAACAAAAATAGCAACATTTCATCCCACTCATTCAGGTTGTCTGTACACAACCGCAACATTGACTTCAACGTGCCATTAAAACGTTCTACCTTTACATTCGCTTGCGTGTGATAAGGCGGTGTTGTAACTCCACGGATGCCTAACAGTTCATACAACTGTTTCAGTGAAGTTGGTCCATTTGTCTGTTAATATGACCTTTGGAAAACCAACACGGCTAAACAACTCAATCAGTGTTCTAGCTACACTAGTTGCCTCCAAATCCTTTAGAGGAAAAGCTTCGGAATATCTCGTCGCATCATCAACTACCGTGAGAATATATTTGTGTCCAGAATTCGTTCTAGATAACGGTCCTTCAATATGCATTGCAATTTTTGAGAATGGTTCTGTTGCCACCGGTGGGCAAACCATTGGTGCTTTCCCAACTACAGCCCGTTTTTCTGTCATCGGACATTCATGACACGATGTAAAATATCTGTTTACATCTGAAAATATTCCAAACCCAAGTGACCTGCAAGAGGTCGATCGTGTGCCAGTTCCATTACCATTTTTTGTAATCCTGCTGGTACAACAATTTGCTTCGCTCCACGCGAACCATCACCAGATTGCAATTTCAGACGCAAAATCTCGTTCTCCCAGAAAAATGCAGTTGGCTCCTCCTCAGCCTCTTCACTAGTAGCAAAGAACTTCTCTCGAATACTTTGCAGTGAAATATCCGCAGTCTGTATTTTCGACATTTCCGCATTCATTGCTGAAAGTTTGTTAGCTTCAATATCATCTAGCTGATCGGTATATATTGTCTCGATACTTTTGTTGACAACGTCATTCCTATACTCATTCTTAAATTTTTCAATATTTTTCACAGTCCTCTCATCGTCGAGTCTTTTTAACATCGACCTCGTAACAACAAATGACCCCTTCTTGTCAAGTATATCCATCCCCAATAAAGCTTCCGCTGATAAATTCTCAACAAGTTCCACCTGCGCTGGTCCCTTATAATGTGGAGTGTCGATATTTACCACAGCTATCTGTGCGGTAAATGGCTGACCCACTGCTGTGCATAAAGAAATTTTGTGCTCCTCCAGCTTGCAACTCTCGTCAACGAGATTGTCTCTTATCAAGGTCATATCTGAACCGATGTCCTTCACAGACATGATCTCACGCCCATTCACACATCCTGTTTATGAAATAAGTCTTTCACCAATTGCTGGCTTAACAAAACAAGCTGCTGGGTTGCCACGATGTTTCACGTCCTCTGTTGGACAATACCTTGTAATATGTTCCCACTGCTTACATTGATAACACTGCCGATTCTTATTATGTTTGGATTGGTCATTTGTGGATAATAGTTTCGCTTGCTGCTGTAACTTCAGAATATGCGTCTTGTTACCATTCACATTTATATTTTCACAAAACTTATTTTTCTGTTGTACATTGGTTGAAATATGCAGCCTCTACAACAGTAGTAGAGCCCTTGTTCTTCCTAATCCACTGAGCTTGATCTTGTGGTAAGGCTTTCAAGAAACATTCCTCACGAAGACAATTAATTGGGTCTCGATCATCCAAGAAACGCTTTATTTGCTGATTAATCCTGGCAATCAAACCACGATACGTCTCGGTGCTTTATTATTCATGCTCACCAAAGCATTGAAATGTCCATGCGGTTTCTTTCCAAAGCGATCAACGAGTCCTTTTCTGAGCTCCAGGTAATCACCACAATCCTCAGTTGCAACATATCTAGCCTCACCACCCAAAAGAGTCCTTAATTGTAATAGTTTCAACTCGTCAGACCACTTAGCATGCTTTGCAATTGACTCAAGCTCTGCTAGGAAAGTCACAATATCTTCTCCTCATTCATGGTCATATGTCTGAAGCTTCACCTTAAATGGCATTTGAGTTGTTTTTTTTTTCTCTCATGTTTCCTTGATGTTTTACTCTTTCCAGTTCAATTTCCAAACGCATCATTTCTAATCTTAATTTATCTCTTTCCATTTCCCATTCAAATTCATTCTGTCTTAACTCCAATTATCCTTCGTTCTTCTTTGCGTAAGGTTTTCGTTTTGTTTCCTTGGGTGGTTGCATGTGCTCAAAGTTAAATTCCTCTTTGTAATCGAGAGTGTCTGTATCTGTAAATTGCATCAAATTCTGTGCTGCAGCTTTTTATCGTGGTCGTCCTGAAGCAACCATTGCTCCCTCAACTACGATGTCACCAGCAACCGACATTACGAAAACAATATATACGTACTGTAAGTTCTGTCACTGCATTCACAGACTCTGGACTGGCTTTTCTTATCTACAAGTTTCTTATCTACAAGTTTCTCGTCATAGTGATACACACTCTGCTTTTAGCAATCAACAACTTATATTATACACACAGAACAACTAGTCACTGCTAATATCACACATAGATTTGCTGAATCCACAGCTCTAAGAATTGTCAAGCACAATTCCAACGTATTGAACAATTCCAAATAATTCGCACAGAAATATTGGAATCCCACCGCTACATTCGGGTTCAAAGGACACTCAATCACCAAGTAAGGGTCCAACAACTTTTAAGTAAAATAAAACTAAAGCCAAACAAAAATAAATAGTGTTGCTTACACTATCAATCCCACTATAAAACTGACTGATATTCCATTCTGTCTCTGTATTTAAAAGACTCAGAGTTTAGGAATTTTTAATTAACATCACCAGCCATGGGAAGATCGACAACAGAACTGATGACTGTCTCTGATATCAAATATACAGAATGCTGGGATTAATGTTCTGGCCAACTGTCACAACCAACAGCTAGAATTTAACACAGGCTAAAAAAAGGAGTGAAGTCTAACTGATAACAATAATATATTCGGGATTAGCTAATACCAGCGTGTATCACCAATAATTGTTTTAGAGTACTAGAAAAGGCATACATCGATGATAAAGATACTCGCTTATAAAAGTGTCCAACAGTAGAATATATCTTTCTTATGATGGGTATTAACTGAATTAAAACTGATAGACAAATAACAATAGACAACATACAGACATAGAACAACATACAGCTCATAAACAAAGAACAATGGACAGTAGCATGAATAGTTATAATATAGCTTGCTTTACACCCACGACATTATGTCACAGCCACGTGAATAGCTGAATGCATATAAATATTTAATAACTCTCCTAACAAGCACGCTCTCATCGCACTCATAGAATATCATATGATCTATAATGAGAGAGAGAGAGAGAGAGAGAGAGAGAGAGAGAGAGAGAGAGAGAGAGAGAGAGAGAGAGAGCTGTGTTTTAACTTTTTACTGTGGGTATTTAACTGTAATTCCACAAGTGCTTGAATAAGTATCACCTACATGTAATATAACAATCATGATGGAGTCAATAATCTTTTGGGTAATATAAAATATTTTAATCCTGTGAGAGACTTCTGTTAGCTAAATAGCTTCGTGAATTTGGTTTGGAGATTTTCATTTTGTTATTTCAATCAGAATGAATAAGCTCAACAATATTAACATATTGCATGAGAAAACTCTTTTTGATGTCATATTTTTAATAACAAAATTGCCGTTCTGTTATAAATAGCATCGTAATGTTCAGTTCAGCTGAGTACACGGTACGGCCTTTCTGTTAATTTTTTAATACAAAAATACCTTGACAATATTGGGATTGCACACCAATCGAATCCAATGCGTGAATGTTTAAAAAAATACACCCGTGTTTTGCCACAGAAACCCTACTAGTACCAGACGGATTTATGGTTAATTACTGTAATTACGGACAATTTTTTAAAAACAAATTAATTTCTTTACATAATATATTCGGTCATAAAAAGACATAGGCATTTATCTCCGCTCCTTCATAGTTTAATTGTTGTATTGGAAAAGTTAAAATATTTCCTTATATGTAAGCCTATCCTAAACATGGCATAAAGTATTTGATATGATATTCTTGAAGTTAAAAAAAACGCTAAAAAGATTCATACGGATCATTTTTATATGATGTTCTTGTATATATATATATATATATATATATATATATATATATATATATATATATATATATATATATATATATATATATATATATATATATATATATATATATATATATATAAGGTAAAAAGACCAGTATTACCAGCAGAAAAGAAGAAAAATATTAGAAAACCATTTCTTGCCTAATATCAATACCTTTGACCAACAATTCCTCCATACCTAAAATAAAAGAAAAGAACGAAGAAAAAATATTTTGAAAAGAAGTGACGCGAGGTATCATATCCTTATTCCTGTTGCAGTCTGGTATACAGAAGATTTTTTTTCTTTTTGCATCTTTAATTATTTGGAAGAAGATTAAGATACAAACGGCATATGGTAATTAATGGAGTCATAGTATGTGGATTTATGTTACTTATGGCAAAGGAGTGCAGAGTACGCTGTTTTGAAAATGCTGAAAATCTGAAAATATTTGTTTTTCGATGGCATCAAGAACTGAAAGTTAACTAACTGCCATACTCTAAATCTCACCTATACACAACAGTCAAAATGAATTCCATCTATCACTGGAAATTTAGTGTTCTGGTATTTTTGGCATGATCAGAAATATAATAGATAATATGCATGTAGATATATAATAAATCAGATTATGTAGGCAACTCCTTTGATTGCAATGCATAAATCGCTTATTTAGTCATAACCATCCATCATGAATGTACGTTATGAAACAATGCCGAAAGTACTCATTGTCGGCATTGGTTCATTAAGGAATCTTTTAATATGGACGGGTACAATTGTTTTCCTTAATGCATTCCTCATTGTTTAATTTTATAGTACTAAATATAATCAATGATTGCCATTACGAAAAATATAGACAACATTTACATTAAAGGGGAAGGTGGTGGAGAAACGTAATAATAATACAAATTCAAAGCAAAATAAATGGATGACTCTAGCAAGTTGACAAGGATGAAACTCGTTTAATTAGAACACCTTTACGCTATATTGTTTCATTGAAGTGAAATCCGCGGTGTGCTCGCATGTGCGATCTCCAGTATTTTTCTTTATATTTATTGCCAGTTAGGTATCTCTCTTTGTAATATATTATATTATATTATATTATATTATATTATATTATATTATATTATATTATATTATATTATATTATATTATATTATATTATATTATATTATATTGTATTGTATTGTATTGTATTGTATTGTATTGTATTGTATTGTATTGTATTGTATTGTATTGTATTGTATTGTATTGTATTGTATTGTATTGCATTGCATTGCATTGCATTGCATTGCATCGCATCGCATCGCATCGCATCGCACTGCACTGCACTGCACTGCACTGCACTATACTATACTATACTATACTATACTATACTATACTATACTATACTATACTATGCTATGCTATGCTATGCTATGCTATGCTATGCTATGTTATGTTATGTTATGTTATGTTATGTTATGTTATGTTATGTTATGTTATGTTATGTTATGTTATGTTATGTTATGTTATGTTATGTTATGTTATGTTATGTTATGTTATGTTATGTTATGTCGCGTCCGCGTACGCGTACGCGTCGCGTCGCGTCGCATCGCATCACATCACATCACATCACATCACATCACATCACATCACATCACATCACATCACATCACATCACATTACATTACATTACATTACATTACATTGCATTATATTATATTATATTATATTATATTATATTATATTATATTATATTATATTATATTATATTATATTATATTAAATTATATTATATTATATTATATTATATTATATTATATTATATTATATTATATTATATTATATTATATTATATTATATTATATTATATTATATTATATTATATTATATTATATTATATTATATTATATTATATTATATTATATTATAGTGTCTTTAATGACCAGAAATATATTGAACTATATGACATAGTCGTAGGTACTTAGGTACTTGAATGGTTCCCTGGTATACCAACACATTAACGCGAAGATAGGAGCAAAAACGAGTAACTCGATAACCACAAAAATCTCTTATCTGGTACAAATTTAATAATAACATCATAAGCCAAAGAGTAGCAGTAAAAGAGCAGCTCCAACAATTGTTTGCATTTGTTTCCAACTTCCATCTTCCAGGAAATTCATGATGAACTAATCAGACATGTGTTATATATTCATGGACAATTAGAACACTATGGCAAGAAGGAAAACGTAAATCATAGTGGTTAGGGATACCTCAAGAAACCACTTTGGAATTGGAGAGAAACTCAAAAGACTATCACAAAGAACAGCATAAGTAAACATTACAAACAGATATTTTTTACAGAAAAAAGTTAAGATCACAATGTGGCTTCGTCAGACACACAACTGCTAACAACTGCATCCCTAATGTGACAACATATTGATTGTTCACGTGCCCAAAGCATACACAAATGTTCCACATACACTGGTACATTGTAAAGTCTACTGGCAGACTACCAGTATAAACAAATTTTCCCGTGTCGGATTAATAATAATAATAATAATAATAACAATAATAATAATAATAATAATAATAATAATAATAATAATAATAATAATAATAATAATAATAATCATCATCATCATCATCATTATTATTATTATTATTATTATTATTATTATTATTATTATTATTATTATTATTATTATTATTATTATTATTATTATTATCATTATTATTATTAAGGTTCAAAGATAATACTTTATAGATAGTACCTTTACGCTGAAGATGGGTTACTGACAACAATGCTCTTTTTTATTCCTATATTAGTTCTCTATCAATGACCAGTGTCAGATGCGATTGATGTCCGTTTTGTAGAAAACTTTAGCTTTAAAATCTAAGGTCCATATATTATACGCTCTTATCTTTTGTGACATTTTTGGTTTCGCTGATCGTGTTCATTCGCCGTTCTATAGAACTTATATGTGCAGTCGTAGACTAGACTTGGATGCGGAATATCAGAATATCAGTTCCAGGGCAAATGAAGAACCTTATATGTTTGAAAGGATTTCTCGTAAACTCTTAACTCAAGTATTATATACTAATGGTAACATTCTGCTTATGATATAGAACAATTATAACAGATTGAAATTACTGAATCCGATATCCTCTTCTTTAATGAAAAAATATGTTCCATCTTGTCGACGTGTCCGTTTACGTATGTACTCGCTTTTTTCAGTATAGATGGATAACATGAATGAGATGCATTGTTACGAGTCTATGCTCTTAAAATAAAGTCACAGAAAAGAATTAAAAGTAACAAGCTTTGGAAAATTCAACAAATAATTTATTTCCTAGAATACAAAGCATAAATGACGAAAAAGAACCTTACGGTATTGCAAATTAAATCTCAAAATAATCAAAGAATTAGAGACACTGGTAATTTCAAGTCCTGAATAAAAGTCCAACTATGCTCCAAAGCTAAAATTATGGATGTGTTTGCTGAAACGCCTAGAGTGTTAATGTGAAACAATGTCTGTCTGTCAGTCTGTCTGTCTGTCTGTCTGTCTGTCTGTCTGTATGTATGTATGTATGTATGTATGTATGTATGTATGTATGTATGTATGTATGTATGTATGTATGTATGTATGTATGTATGTATGTATGTATGTAGAGTATTTATTTGTGCTTGGACATGCAAAAGATTAATTATCAGATTTTAAAAACTACAAAGAACATGGCCAGAATGTCTGGATTTTATCTTCTAACGGCTTTTAATGGTGTATACATAATGTAATTCTTTTGAAGTTCATGTACTTCAGATGAATTATGTACGCTAGACCATCCTAATGCTTTAATGTGTTGTAAAACATGAGAACGTCACTAATTAATCAAACATAATCTACACTGCTTCCTTTAATAATAAATAACTTCTGTCTCGTGTAATTTATGACTCGAAAATGAGAACTGTAATAATTTCGGAAGGACAAAGTAAGACAAAACATGATGTATCTTTGCTAATATTGTGATCGATTTCCTAATCTTGAAAAAGCGTTTACACTGTTATTAAGGAATTATTACTTTGTTTAGGTTATAAACAACCAAGTAAAGTCCCACAAAAAATACAATGCGAATAGCTTCCGTTCTGGTTAAGAGAGGTGTTATGCTGACAAGATCGCAAAATCAATTTTCTACTGAAGTTTTAAATACAGGAGTTAAAATTGGATAATGAATATATCAGAATTCATTTTTTATCTGTTAGACCGTTTGTGTTTCACTGCAGATTATTTGTTACCTCCCCCATAATTGCCGTCTAGATTTAGATCTGGCTTGTGGACAACGGTTTCTGCAATGAGAAGAAAATATGAAATTATAGTATTATTTTTCCCTCAGCTTAAAGAAAGTGCGGATAGATGTTTGACTTTTGAGATGTTAAATGGGCTATCGAGGTATTCGTTATTATCCTTTATATCAGTAGATACCAAACTTTTTCGGGCCAACGCCTCCTTGGTTATCCTCAGCGCCACCCACCTTACCCCGTAAAAAAGCATTATTCAGCATTAACTCCCACCACTCGGTAATCCCCCCTCCCCAGGAAACGGTACCGCCCAGTTTTGGAACCACTGCTTTATATTTACCCTTCATATGAGGAGATGCATGTCTGAGAGTCATTTTCTTTTTTATTCAGCCTTTCTCTTAAAGTCATGATCAATAAACTATGGCCAAACTCTATATAGTTAATTGTATTGTTCGAACACATGGAAGCTAACGTGATAGAATTGTTTTTCGCCAGACTGCACATTTTGTACCCGTAACACGCAATACAGGATTCGTAGGAAAATCAATACAGCACGCAATGTCCAGAGTATATATATATATATATATATATATATATATATATATATATATATATATATATATATATATATATATATATATATATATATATATATATATATATATATAGACATATATATATATATAGACATATATATATATATACATATATATATATATATATATATATATATATATATATATATATATATATATATATATATATATATATATATATATATATATATATATATATTTATCTTTATGTGTATGTGTGTGTGTGTTTGCTTATGGGGGAAGGGGCCAGTTTTTATGTACAAATTTAATGCCGCAATCAGTGACCTAGTAAAATAAAAATCATAAAAAAATCAAATACACATGTGAGGTCAAGAATGTCCATATTTTGAGATACCTATATTAAAACAAAGAATAAAAATATTATCCACTTGGCCAGAGAAGTCGGTGGCAGTTCATAGCAGAAGAAGTGTATGCACCCCAACCCCAAATTTATACCTGCAATTTTCATGTCCGAAGGTCATTTTTGACACCATGTGGTACTCACAGTGCAAACACAAGCCCTTTTCCTAGATTACAATTATGCCAAACAGAGTGTACTAAACAGGCTGATGCAGTTGAAAATAGTTGTCATCCAAGCCGTTTTTGAGGTATGCTCCTTGTCCCAAACCCACATGTTTACTGTTACGAGAGGCTAGCTCTTCTTCGTAGACAACTATTGGTATTTCACTATCAACATATTGCAGAGTAACTATGGAAGGTGTACCTGACTGACACCAATTTCAAGAACAACACAAGCCCGAAACACCTAGCTCACAAATATATCCATATATTTAATTACTAGACAATAATTGCTGAAAAAGTCACACCATAGCCTTAAGTTAAGAAATTTGCCAGGGGCCAAATTACAAAACTGTAACCTGCTTCCTTATAGGTCGAGTAAAATGAACCAAAATCCTCATGTACCATACCATAATGTGGTCGCCGATCAGAGTCTATGTTGTTTGTTCTGCTGGTTACAACTAACACACTGCATTGACCCAGATCTGTCGGCGCATAATGCGATTACAGATCTAGGTGTGTGCAGTCTACAGTGGGATTTATCTTAAAAGTTAGTAGAGATGGTAGTTCGTAATGATTCAGCCATCTCAAGCCTCTTTCCATTGATTAGAACGACAATTTTGTGGTAGTGTGGTTTTTGGTAACTAGCGTGGTTTTTGTAACAAAATATCAACTCAGGAAGTATGAGCAATAATAAAACAAGGACCTGATCTCTGTAAAGTTACATGACTAAGTCACTGACGTCTGGAGGGCGAAAAGTATATATAATTTTCCTTCAATATTCTCTACCGTTATACTAATATCTGACGTACCGCATGGACAGTTTGATTTACAGTATACGAAGCATAGGACAAACCACCGCAAGACTGATCAAATATTTGATAGGTTCACATCTCACTATGTATCCAGTTCCCAATAATTATTCGTTACAGGAGTTATTCGTTTTACACGCGAAAACTATAGACCTGCGAAGTGATTATTTATCACCACAATAAATCTTTTTCGTGACAAGTCACCTTCGCATACCCTAGCTCTATTTGCTAATAATTATCCAAGCGTAGGGAGTAGGGAGTTCAGCCATCTTGCATAGAAGAGACTAAAAGAATGGTATTCTTGTCTCATGTAGGAATTATTCCGAAACTATTTAATTATTTGTTTAGATTTCTAAATTATTTAGAATAACTGTAACTAAGAAAAGCTCAACGGAATAATAATGATGTAAATGACTTTTGGCTATGTTAATTTCTTCTTTTTAAAATTTGGAATGGGCATATGCCTAATTGATTTAGGTGATGCGAAATAGGAGCGCTAAACAAACTTCAGAAAGACACAGAGGATAATATATGAAAATCACATCAACTTGTGACACACACACACACACACACACACACACTATGTCGGGTTTGAAGCTGCCATCGGGTCAGCCCTGGTCGGCTACCTTGGTGTATCCTGTGACAAGGCAGTTTAGTCCAATTGTCTCCGCACTAAATAACCTGACTGTATTGCAGTGCCTTGGAAATTATTGAACGCAGTTCTTAACATTTACTCCGATACAAATTCTCCAATGGCATACATGCAATAGTATGTACGATTTTCACTTATAAGCGAGGTATCAGTGCTAACATATGTGCACAATGATGATTATTGACAGTTCAGCCATGAAGTAATCTGTTGAGAAATTTAATTTTGAAAGGGGTAAACTCTTTTCATATTTGCAGAGTGTATCATTTGCACTGGATGTCCTTTTAACATTGTAGCCAAAGGTATCAAGCAGATGGTCTTGTGTACGAAGGTAAAATTGACCTTAGCTTAAGGTGTCAAAGTAAATAATGTTTTATTTGTAAAACAACAAAGGCAAATTAGAGCCTTGTAGCGCATTGCACTCCCTTGATGAATAACTCTTTTCTCCCTAACTAACGTTTTCATGAAGTTGAATGTACAAAAGAGAGTTAAGAACTGAATGATTACTTATTGTTTCTTATTAATACCTCGATGTTAGCTGCCAAGCTTTCTTTGTTCTTGTCTTTCTGTGTGTTCCTGCCTGTCTTTCTTACTACTCATAAACATGAAACAAAGCATTATACTTCAGTGAAATTTTATTTCTCTTTTATATGAACAGTTTATGAAACAAGTATCTTATTTCGTGATTTATAAATGCAAAGAATCATCTCAGAAAGTTCCTAATTCATGTATTAATGTTGTCAGTAGTGTAGGGAGGGGTGACGATTCACGTTCGCTGAGAATATCCATACAAAACCCTCTGGGACGATTCACAGACAAGTTTTATACGGACAAAAATGTTGAGACTATCTACGGACAAGAATTATACGAACAAAAGGTAAGGTTGGGGCTATACATGGACAAGGGAATGGATTGGGTTTGTATGGGGTTTGTAGGAATGGATCAGATAGGGTGACGTCACGGTACTAAATATTGGCAACATTGTTGCAATCGGCTGACTTGAATCTGGCCAAACTGTGACGCTATAACGTTTGACAGGGCGGGAAATATAACTTGATATAACGCTTGGTGGGGCAGGACTTGAAAGACATAAATATACAAAGAAACAAGACACAAACGTTGCACAAACACAAACAAAGGTGCACAAATAGGACAAAGAGACAAAATTGTTTCGAAGCAATGAAAAGGATGTTATTTTCTTTTATAAACATCATTCAGTTAGAATAGAGGGCATCACATTGATCTACTTCTCTTCCTCAAACTTCGTCTAACATCTGGACCGTAGATTAGGACTCTCTTAAGAGAGCCACATAGATCCATCGTTTCTCAAGGGCTGTATCGGTCATCTGGGTGATAGCCCATGATGATCTGACTTGCATGGGATAGTCCGGGTTGAACAACATCGACGATATGACGATAGACGGTTATACGTTAGTCCACATCTTGAGACAAGAGCCGGTGAAAGGGAATGAAGTGAACCGTGGTTATTTATAGTGGAAGAGCAGATCGAAACGGATTGAGTTCTTTCGCCAATCTAATTACGCGTTACAAAATTTAATCACATAGTGGAGTTTGGTTTCCAATTTGAAGAGAGCTAGCTGTAACGTCACTTTCCCTATATAGATGTGCCAGCGTCAGTGCGCAGTGAAACAATGCAGCAGATTTAGAACATGATGAAAACGAAGAAAACGATGTATTGGGGTGCACCGGCCGTGGCGACGAGGAGTGATGGCATAGCAGCGGCTACCAAAGCCACGTCTGGATTTTCTCTCTTCTTCGTAAGAATATGTTCCCATACCAGCACCTTCGCCACCTTCTCATTCTTTACCGTATGTCTAGGATTTTAAACGGAAACAGAAAGAAGAATTGGAGAAATGTTTGCAACAGCAGAAAGAAGCAAAACATGCTTTTCTTCTTTAACAGCAACATCGAGAAAAATAGGCAAGAAGGAAACTACAAGATGAAGAATCAGAGAATAAAAAAGGTCTAGAAGAAAAGGTGGACGGTGAAAGTCAAAAGGTGACGGTACTCTTAGATATTTTTGCAGAGTTAAGAAGTCTGAAACAAATCTATCAGATGTCTTTATTACTATCCAAGAAAAAACACCTTCCCGAGCCAAACATCCCCTCCCTGTTCACACACCTACTACACCTGAGATTCGCACCCTAGTGATTTCTAACATATCATTGACAGTAGCAGGTTCAGAAGAAGGCATTGGCCGTGGCAAAGGATAAGGCATTACTTAAATCTCATTACTTCCCTCTCCTAATTTTACTTTTTTTTAAAATCAATTGAAACTCAAAATCTCTTTCTTCTCAGTGATGTACGTATGTGAGTATAGGTCCTTATCCTAAAAAAAACCCAAGAGACACTTTTTGTTACTAATCTATTCTGGTGCAAAAGCACATCTCAATTCACAGCACATCACTTTAAAAAGTTCATTAGATTCTTTTTTGTCTCTGTTCACACCCCTTTCTTTGAATTTCTTTACTGTCACAGGTTTGGCCGTCTCTTTTTTTCCTCACTCTCTTCTCATGTTTTCTTCCCTTTCTGGAAGGTACCTCTTCTTCCTGTTAGAACTTTTCTTTTCCTCATGCTCCTGTTGTTTCCTATGGCAGTCTGAAGACCAATGTATCTTGACTTTTGTCTCTTCTGACACCTATCATGCTTTCACGTTGTGTACATTCTGAAGACCAATGTCCTTTCTTCTGACATTTATAGAAAGTATCTTGACTTTTACCTCAAAAGGAAGCTGAATAGTCTGCCAGCTTATCTGAAGAAAACAGAAGTTTGATCTGTGTTGGCTCTTCCTTCGTTCTGGTTTGCTTAGGAGTGAAATCAAAACTTGGAGGGAAGACACCGACTCTTTATATAAGACAAGACACTGGTCTTACATGGATATTTATGGGACCAAGACGATTACAATGTAGTCATCTAACCTTTTGCATTTAAGATGAAACGATAGCATCATTTCGTGGAGAAAGAAGAAGAAAGCAAGAGGCAGAAATATGACCTATCACTTCACACAGTTGCTGAAATCTTGGCTCAAATCCATGCCAACGATATTGAAGATGTAATGAGTGAGCCAGAATCCAGACCCATAGATTGTATATCAAACCAAAGTCCACCACCATCAAAGCCTGAAAAGTACTACCAGATTTGAGAGACGGACAAATGTTCCACTATAAAACGTAGAACCACGGCTTATACGTACACGGTTTAAAAGAATCAATGCCTACGTTCATCAGGAGAATGCCGAAGAGTTCATCACCAATGTAAGAGATTCTTTGTTAACCATACTGAAATGGCAATGTCAAGACAAAGAAGACGATCATCCGAGACTTTCCCTTTATCACGATAGTCTGAAGTCTCCCGTTTGGATGGAGTTTAGCATCTCATCAGAAATGACACCTTCTAAAGTCGTCGACAAGATTCAGCACATGCAACAATTGAACGACACGTTTCATGCAACCAATGTAAAAGCCACGCTGTTCATAACCTAGGTTTCTCTTCCCAAAGTGACCGCGCAAGGCGAAAGGTGTTATTGGTAGACGACATTCACAGCTCCAGAAAAGAGTCTCGTCCGCATTAACATACCTCAAGACAAGATGTGTTTAGCTCGTTCCACGGTTGCGGGACGAACGTATGATGACAATAACGAAACGGCAGATTGGAAAAGATACTGTCAAACTATTAAAACAAATCGAACCAAGCCAATCAACAAAGAGAAGCAGAACTCCTGTTACATCAAGATGGGATATCAAAAGCCACACCCTCCGGCTTCCCTGAAATGCAAAAGTTGCAAGACATCTTAGAACCACGCTACACCTTGAATGTACACCCACAAGGAATGCGAGGACCTCTTATTTAGAGGTAGAAATTTCAAAGACGGAAAATACATTCATGTCTTTCATCACATGAAGTTTTTGATGCCATTGCCCGTGTCACTACATTCTCAGAATATTATTGTGAGAAAAATGATTATCGTTATACAATCGAAAGCAGCACAAGCATTATGGATCACAATGTGAGGGATATTTAGCTCTAAACGAGTGAAATGCGCTGCTTGTCACATCACGTTTGTCACGTTTTTCAGCCCCCTGCGTTACCATCAACATCTGAAGAAGCAAGGTTTACAGCGAAAAAGTGGTTGTGAATTCCTGAGATTGTATTCTACTTTTGGACAAGTGACACGTTGCAATAATGCATTGGTTCACATATATTCAGAAAAGAATCGATGCCACATTTGTCACCAAATCGTGGACTTGGAACACGAATGCAACATTCTAAAACAACAGGCAAAATATCAAGAGGAAGATTACCAGAAGAAAGACAATTTCATCTTTTTCGATTTCGAATGCATGCAAGAGACCGGCATTCACATTCCTAATTTTTGCATAGCTCATTGAGCGTAAGAGAAGTGCATCTAAGACCCTATCTTTAGTTATTTCCCTCGCTTTTGCAAGATTCCTGGAGGGTGCGAAAAACTTCCCGGGACCTAACACGCTGGCCAATTTCGCCCAATCGATCTTAGACCCAATCGACGAGACATGGAGTCATGAAGACATCGAACGTTACGGAGATTGTCATCGCTATGCCACGGTGATGGCTCACAATTTTTCGGGATACGATGGAAAGTTTCTTCTCATATACTATACAGAACAAAGTACCGTACGTCCTAAAGTCAATTTGAATGGAAACAAAATCTTTTCCATGGAAGTTGGATCATTGCAGTCTAAAGATTCGACGAGTTAATTGTCTATGCCTATTAGTCAAATGCCTAAAACGTTTGGAATGACGGAAATGACCAAAGGCAATTACACATTTTCAAAGCCAACCAACATGCCTTCTACTCTATTGCCAGATGGTCACTACTTCGACCCCAACAATATGCACTCCGAACAACGAGAAGCTTTTACGCTTGATATCACTCTTAAGCCTCGGATCTCTTCGACGTTCAGGAAGAAACGGTAAAATATAGTCGTTCCGACGTGGACATTTTACGGCGTTGCTGTGAAAAATTTCGAGACCAGTTCATTGAACACGGAGTATCGATCCTTTGAAAACACCCTGGCTGTCATAAGCCCTCAAACGACAAACTTTGTAAAACTTCCGTACTCGGTCAAAGCCTTACGTTAGCAATCTTACTTGCGTGACAAGGAAGACAAATGGATCCAGCAGGCCCGAAACGGAGGAGGCGAAAAGAGCATTGAAACGTATTCCTTGGATGGCTGTGACTTAGAAAACCCTAAAATCATGTAGGAGTTAATCGGTACCTGATTTCACTGATGTAAGATCTGCTATCCTCAACGTGACACTAAAAATTATTTTTTACAATGTACCATGGAACATTTGTACCAAGCCACTTCTCAACGGTGATTCATGTTAGAACTACAAGATTACAGGTCGTGGAACTGTGGTTACAAGAGTTCGATCACCGTTTGATAACCCATCCCGAGTTTAAACTCATTGAGGAAAGTTATAAGTTGGTGTACCCTCAGAACCCTCGGAACAGTTTGTACGGAGGACGGACGAACATCATCTGTTTGCTGTACCACGCCAACGCAGAGAAATGAGAAGAAATGAGAAGATACTTTGACGTGTGTTTCTTGCATCCTTACGTGTGCAGATAACTTTACGTTTCCACAGGGCACGCACAATTGATTATGGAACACATCGACCTGAAAAACATTCAACATTACAAGGGATTAATTAAATGTAAAGTCTTGTCTCCCACGAATATCTACCCTTACCAAGGAAAACTGATGTATTCTATGTGTCGCACTTGTACCGAAACGTGCCACCGAGACCAGCCTTATCATTACAACCACGAAGCACGCACCTTGACGAGAATGTAGATGAGCTTTGAATTGTTTAAAGCTCTGGACTTGGGATACCAACTATTAGAAGTGTACGAAATGTACCATTTTCCCAAGTAAAAATATGACAAGGGCGATCAAACTCAGAAAGGCACATTCGCATACTACGTGGATCTATTTTTGCAACTGAAACAAGAAGCTATCGGATATCCTTCCTTGTGCCAGACTCCCGAAGACCAAAAGAAATTCAAAGAGAAAATTTGGAGAAGGAAGGTATCACATTAGACTATGTGGAGAAAAACGAAGGAAGGCGATCGTTACCCATAGTGATGTTAAATTGCTTGTGTGGCAAAATGGCAAACGACCTTGCTTACCTATGACGGAGTATTTGTCCGATGATTCACGACAAAACTAAAGCCGTGAAACACGTAGACCTCCTTCGTGAGGGCTTGAGATCATAGTCAATTACGAAGAATTGGACTTTGTATAAGCGGACAATGGTGGAAATGTCGTCATTGCAGCCTACATAACAGACCATGCTCGTTTAAAATTGTACGAAGCTTTAGAACCGTTAGGAGATCGTGTGTTTTATTTTGACACATATAGATCAATCTATATCGATCGCACAGGTGAAAGTCACCCTTTCAACAAAGGAGAGAGGATCAAGATTAAAAGGTGACCACCTACCAACTTCGCAAGATTATAAGTTAACCACACACCAAATCGTCAGTGGGCTTTTGGAAAAAAGTGTATCAGATCGTGTACCAGAAGCGAGTGTGGCGTCCCAACCACTCTACCTTACCGTACGGACACCTCGATTTTGGTCAGTATATAAAATGGGAAAATGTCATAGACCGATAGCTCATTGTGAATACTATTTTCATGCAAGAAATATGATTACTTTTAAACAGACAGCACCATTCATGTTCGGTTGTTCTCAAATGGAGTACGATGAAGTGCCTTTGAGGTCAGTGACACCGTATGGCTTGACCTCAGCGATTCAGTACCACATCATGGGAACTTTGCTATGACTTCTAGTACCATACCTGCCAAGGAAAGTGATGTTCTGCTTGTCATACCTGATGGGTGCGAAAGCGATGCCAATCGTTATTGCACACCTTTTCACTTTACTGGATTTCATGGTGAATGTAATCCTCCACGCGAAACTATGCGTCTACAACCATACGGATGTCATCAACCCTGAGAAAACTCCTGCAGATTTCACCGTACACTCATCTATATGAACCATTGAACGAAAAATATTCGCTCTCCTTGTGCGTTTCCATGAATACTGTGACTTTGAAAGTTGATTCTAAACGTTCCAAGGAAAATAGTCTAAATATCAGGGTGGATCTTCCCCCGAATAATTAGTCTGAACCTGATTTGCCTACTGGGGTGAAGGGGATAAAGTCAATTAATTCAGTTGCAGTGTGTCACCTCACCAGCGGGAACAAAAAAATTCCGCTTACCCGGAAAATGCTCGATGGTATCCGCACTATCATTATCTACCCCAGTACCCCAGTAATCTCTGGATGGATACTTTACAAAAGAATATTCTTGGTTTACCTATGGAGTTGACATAACACCTACCGAAAGTTTGTCAAAATACTAGTCCAATGCCAAGAACAATTAAATCCATTATGTCACCGATGTTGGAACCATTTGTATCTAATGCATTTTCAAAGCGTTCCATTGGTTATAGATTGATGAATTACGTGCAATTCACAACAATTTTGATGTTACTCATCTATATCACACTGCATTTCAACAGACGAGTTAGAGGATTACCAAACCTTTTTACAACAACAAATCTTAGTTTAATGACGGAACTTCTGAACGACGTGTGGTGTGTGAGGGTATAAAATCTATCTCACAAGCCACGACCTTTATCACTCGTGATACAACAGACTCCGTGGCAGGAAGTCAATGACAGTTTTCAGACTGAGGTGGATTATCAAATCTTTCTACGAGCACTGTATCCCATGAATATGGGTCGTCGCATAGTGTGTGTTTCAGTGACTTGCTATCCGGGATTTCGTTTACCAGCCGATTTATTGTGGGCTCGGAACGAACTGTACTGTGAGGTACTACCAAAGAAAACACGAGAGTGGTAACTTTAAATGTTCGAGAGAGACTCATTCTGTTTAAAAGCCTGCACATTCATCTCGATACGTTTCGACCTCTACAGGAAAAAAGTTTCATCAACTTCTAGTCACTGCAGATATTTGCGGCAATGCGTGTGTAGCTTGTGATGTACTTGAATAAAAAGGATTGCTTTCGAAGCTTTGATAAAAGAAGTGGTTGGCTATGCCCAAGATTTGTGATCATAAATTCACACGCCCAGTAAAAATGTAACTTTCTAACCTGTGCTTGTCACAGTGCCAGAAGAAGCCGACATTGAGGAAAATCACTCCCTTCAGAACAGGACCATCATTGACATCCCCGAAAGATCATTCCTGGAGGACACCCATATGACTATAACAACTGTAGAGGCTCTAACAAAATTACATTCTGTCCCTGAACAAGCCAGGTACAACTTACGCAAACCCATTCGACAAAAATTCCAGAAGTTGCAACCGAGTGGAGGGCATCGACCATCAATATCAAGCCGATTTAGCCGATGTCTCTCATTTAGCAACCTACAACTGTGGAAACAAATATTTTGGTTTGTGTCATCGACGTCTTTTCCAAATGTTCATGGGTCGTGTAATTTATTTCCAAACCGAGCAGTGAATTAGAGCGAGCCCTCTAACTGGTGTTGAAACTAAACAATGGTTATCCTATTCGATGGCAAACAGACAAAGACACCGAATTTCTGAACCAAGCATTACAAATAAATAGAGAAACTAGACATTCATTTTTTTCAACACTGAGAGTTCCGAAACCAAAGCCAGCATTGTGGAAGGTGCCTTGAAAGAATGCATCTGGAAATATTTCACGCATCAACACACTCTCAAATAAATCGACGTCTTGCTACACCTAGTCCAAGCGTACAAGCAATTTTATCATCGGAGTATTGGATTTTCCCCAAAGAAATGATTCCCACAATGTAGGCACTGTCTTTGAGCGTCTGTTTAATACGTTCTCGACTGTGACTGTCCCTAAGAAAGGCGAAGTGTTGAGAGCGGAATATTGGGTGCGTATTGGTAAAGCCAAACGCAATTTCGACAAAGGATACTTAAACAACTAGTCCAGCGAATTGTTTCGTGTCACTGGACGAGAGAGTGGTTGTCATCTTGCCTTCTATAAATTAGAAGACACGAATGGGGAAGTGTTAAAAGGAACGTTTTATTGGTCCGAGTTACAACGAATGATCAAAAGAGAAGACGAAATGTAAGATATCGAACACTATCTCGATAAAAGTACCCGTGAAGTGGAAAAACAACGTGTCAAAGAAGTCTAAGTACATTGGAAAGGATATTCGTCGCTTTATGACCCTTGGATCAATGCTGCGCAGGTCATTGACTATAAAAAAGTGACCATGATACCCTTCAATATAGCCTCAACAACTACAGTCGTGGCAATCCCTTCACCAATTTCTTCTGTGCACTATCTACAAAAGCAACCCTTGCGGATGTGGTGTGGAGAACGTGTGCCTAATGCGCAAATTGTCTTTTTCTGCCGAATCGTTTTGGTTTATTGCGTGATTGGTGCTGTCATTGCCAATCTAAGTTTGCTACAAGGAGTCAAACAGTTGTGGACCATATTACTTAGCAGTTTCATTGGATACCTTCTTCCCAATCATTCCCTGAAATAGTGCTTTAATGGTAAGAACGGGATCCTTGCGTCCATTATCAGTCACGCTCTCACTAGTCACCACCGCATCAACAACAATAACATCAATCCTCTTTTAGACTCTCCTCTGACCTCCAGTGGCGCATTGAACAGCAGACCTCTGGAATTATAAATAACCAATTTTACTTTACTTAAAGTTACCCAGTGACAGTTTTATGGAGGTGTTTCCCACCAATACATTATACTGTTTCACAGCCAGATTACCTTGGCCATCACATTAGATCACGAAACCCTTGGGATATAGCTTGGGTGGAAAAGATTCACTTTACACAAATCAGGATTATCACTGAAAAATCAAAACAATTTTACGGTCGAAGTTCATGACGACCAAGTGCAACAAAACTTGGATGAACGCGCAACTGCAGGTGACTTTATGAAAACAAATGACCCCAAAACTAAACGGTTCACCTATTTGTTGACAAATTCAGCAAACTAGTATTTTAACGGTTAACATTTTGTAAACACTATTGCTACTAAAGTTAATGCAGTGTTTGTCAAAGCCTTGGGAAAAAACAACGAAGTGGCACGATCGAGTGCCACCAAGTAGTTCGTCGCATGCTGATTAACTTTTCAGAGGACAAGGTATTGGCCATTAAATTTTGCCCTGGATTGTTAGACATTTTGAGTGGAGGCCTCAAGATGATCAAGATTTAAACCCAAATACCATCCAATACCAGCAAATTGGATTTTGTGAAGTATTTTAGAATCACTGTAGAAATGAACCAAAGATTAAATTTGGTCTTTGTATACTCCGATATGGTGGTGTACACACTTCCTAACGGTTATTGTGAGTCATTCCTTTCAAAGTGGACTCAGTCAAAACCGCTGACGAGGAACGTAAAAACACATATCACATTCACCACGAATTTGTAGATCCTCAATATCTGGCCGTCAGGAAGTCGTATTTAAATAGTGTCAACATTACTATAAAATGAGATCTGGACAAAATAATTCATTCTCCAAAGGCAAAGTTACAGTGAAAGTCAAATTTAGAAAACGATTCTCTAACGACTTGCACTTCCTTTGTACGTAAGAGTCGCTCGACAGCGAAGGCATGTTTTAAGAGATATGCTGAAATCGGCGTTTTGTTCAGTGACTAATGTTTTGAAACTAATGGTGACACGATGATTGCTCGCATTTAAAGATGCTGTTTTAACGTACGGTAAAGAATTTCTCCCAAATGTCAGTATCGACATACAAAACCCGAAGTAATGTTTCTTGATAGCAGGCCAAAATGTCTTGCTTCAAATGGGCAAAAAAATTTAAGCTGACGAGAAACACCCATAAATTTCCCAGTTGAAGACGAGTCAGATAGTCTTGCTTCCTTGACGCCACAGCAAAGACAAGGCAGAGAATCGTCGACGAAGACACCACTCCAGAGGACTTCACACTCCCAGAACTAGAAAACCCCAAAAGACAAGAACCGTCTCCCAATTACACGTTTTGATTATTAAATCACAAACAGAGACAGAAACAAACGATGCAACTAGAGTCTTGAACATGTTTCAGGTTTGAACGGGGCATGTTTGCCATGCCACCCACTACGATCAAGATACAAGAATTTGAGTGTGCAGAATTTTATCCTGTCTCCACTTTGACTTATAAAGTTACCATCGAATTTGAAATCAAAGGACAGCACAAAGATTATATCGATCTAAGTAGGAGTTACTTGAAAGTCAAGTGATCAAAATGGAAGACACCGCTCCGGAAGCCGATGCTAGTGTAGCCCCCGTCAACAGATTCATGCATTCTTTTTCAACGAAGTGGATTTGTATTTGAATAGCAAACTAGTGTGCATCAGCATGGATACTTACCATTACGGATCGTATCTGGAAACTCTCTTGACGTAAGGTAAAGAGGCCAATAATACTCATCTGGATGCTTGCCTGGTATGGAAACCTGACACAGCAGCCGAGGGCAAGTTTAATGACACAGCCCTAAGAGCAGATGACGATCCTCACAATGTGGGCTTAACGACCGCCGAAAGAAAATCCTGCAAGAACGTAGTTTAGTACTGTTGGATGGCTTGCATTTGGACATGTGGTTGAAAGAAAAGTATTTGCTAAACGAAGTGGATATCCGCTTTAGACTAAATCATAACGGTACTGTTTTCCATTTGATGGACCATATTAACGAGTACAAAACCATCATATCAGAAGCCTGATTCTGTGTGTGTCGCATGGATGTATTACCTAAATTCTGAAACATCAGTCTCAATTTTGAGCAAAACGAAGGCCATGTACCCGATACGAGACGTAGAAGTGAAAACGTTCACCACTGCTGCTAAATTTCTATCCATGATCGATCCTCTGTTCAAAGGACAGTTACCCAAACGTGTAATCGTTGGCATCGTTAGCAATGCAGCCCTCAACGGAGCCGTCAATGCTAGTCCTTTTCAGTTTAAGCACTACAGAGTGTCCAGGATCGAAAATTCGTGATGAAAAACCTTGTGTACCAGACCCTTTGAACCTAAATTTATTTACCTAATTACTTGAGATCGTACTTGTTCTGGTATGAAGCCACCGGAGAGTTATGAACCAAAACCAGTCACGGCATTTCGTACGATGATATTATGGGGATGCTACGCTTTTTGTGTCTTTGATTTCACTCCAGAATAGGGGAGTGACGAGGGACAATTCCACCATATAATAATCCTGAAAGCTGCGTATGGAACTTCAGTTTCCGGATGCTCTAACCGAGACGACGAACGTCATTTTTTATGCCGAATTCGACAATACGATAGAAATCAACAGTTTGAAAGAAAACATTCTAGATTGTAATAAGCTATGACATAGTGTTATCCCTCTTTGAACGGTGGAGAATATTTGGAAATAGAGTGGGAGGATAGCGTGGAAGAAAAACCCCAAGACAATTACGAAGAGGACCTGTTGGTCACGTCCAGATGGCCAGAACAAGAACAACATTTAGTCTCCTGTTTTGCCAAAACAATTGGCAGATAAAATTACGGAATAGACCAAGAATGATTGCTATGGATACAAAAACAATCATCCCAGTCAAATTCAACATGATAAATGTCTGATGATGAGTGAAGCAGATAAATTCGACGAGGATGCGGATGACGCGTGGAGACTCTTCTCCAAAGCAGTGCTTCATGAGAGGTATGATGATCTATTGACTGCTCTAGAGATCCGTCGCCTCGAATCGTTCTTGGCCAGCGGTACGTAAACGGAGCTAAAAGACATTTACTTGTCAAAGATTTTGAGGTAAAAGGTCAAGATTAAATCAATGACCTATCATTGCATGTGAAAAACAAAAAGAAACAACAAAATAGAAAATGGATACCTAGGAACAGTATTACCTTTAGAACAAAAGTTCTTACAGTTCTTCTTGGAATACTATCGTGTGTGCTAAAGATGAACTGCACCAGTGAGAACAACAAGACCATCAAGCTTATGTCATCAACATAGAAAAAACAGCCATCTCTCAGGAATCCACTTGGTAGCCGTCTATTTATTTCCTAAAGTTAGTTGTGTGGAGTATTTAGAATCGTATGGATTACCCCCTTTTGAAGACGATTCATCGACTTTATGAGAAGAAATGCCCAGACGACTGGCTTAAATAATGTGAAATTACAAGGCACATATTCATTAGACGATATTGTGTATTTTTCTCATCAACGCAGTCTTTGATATTAATTAGAACATTTAGTGACTTATTTTGATCGTGACTGTTCTAGAAACGTTGAAAAAGTAAATCGATGGTTTTGAGACCATTATAGATATATCTTGCCCTTAGCTAAGAAACGTTGTGTACATCAATGGCTCCATAACTTCCATTATTATAAATTTGATCCTATATGAATTAATGTTAGTTGTTGGTTGTTTGATTAATAAAATGTTCTTTAATATTATATGAATTGTTTTATTGTTAGTTGTTGGTGATTTGTTGAATACATCAACGTCGCATTATGAAAAATATGTCTGTCGTTTGTTTTTCAAACTATGAACACTATACATGCTCTTTGACTTCTCCCTGTCCCTCACCATGAAAGTAGCTATCAGATCTTTTCGATACTAAAAAGCAGTAGCTATTTTTTCTACCGTTTCCGCGCTTGAACCATTTCAATCGTGGTCATTATCCAGACTTAGATACGTTGTTAGGTTAACAACTCACCTAGAAACACACACAGACTAAGAAAACTATACATAATTGTAACAAAGCCTTCATCAACAAAATTATTTTCTTATACTCCGAGAGGAAAATTGATCCATTTATGTACGGGACTACTCTGAGTTACAAAGTTTCAGGCGGAACCAATTACGTTCCCTGACCAAGCTCCATGGATATCCTCCAAACCATCAATTAACATACAAGCCAAAAATCTTGGAAGCAAACTAGAAGAATAACATATACTAAAGACAAATATAACAATTTGAATACTCACATACTACGGTAGTTTCGTAAAATTTTGTTCAGACGTTCCAAAACATCGGAACGACCCAGAAAGACAGCGACAGTGGTTATCCCAGAACACAATACCTAACTAGGAGCCCGATTACCTGACCTCTGCTCAATCTTTACAACTGAATTCTGGGCTTTAGTAGAAGCCTTAAAATGGATTAATGACAACAGTAATCATCAGTGATTCGCGCAGCGTAATAACAACAATGCAATCAAATAACTCAAGACAAGAGATAATTTCCTAAAATAAATTAACTTTTTACTAAACTATGTTAACCTCAAACAACATCATGTGGAATTCATGTGGATCCCATCACACATAGCAATTATAAGAAACGAAATGGCTGAAAGATAACAAACAGAAATTAAGTGACTTAAATACCACAACCATAATCTAGTGTTCGCGAAATACAAAGCATTTTCAAGACCTATGTCAACAATAAATGGCAGGAACAGTGAACCAGTGGCACTAAAGGACGCAAACTTTATGCCATTCAAAATAAGGTTAACAGAACTATACAAACCCCAAAAGTAAATCCGATGAAACAATTATAAACAGGATAATAATTAGCAAAACGAAATTAGCAAGCAGTTTCAGCAATTTCATAGAACATAACTGTCGAACATTAACTGATACCACTTCCAAGTTCCTGAAGATATAAACCACGTATTAAACATCTGCCACAAATATAAGGATTGTAACAAGATAACCGAGTTTGGGATTTTCGGATTAACAACAAAACACCATTGATGGGAATCCAATACAATGTTTCATGTTATATGGTGGTATGAAACGAAATATTATAGACACGTGCTTGCACTGGGTCCCAATATGAGACTAATTAACATAATAAGCACGATCTTTAAATGCAACAAATATGTTACTGAGACAAATGAAAAACGATCCACAGTATATCACAAACAGAAATATGATCGTAAAATACAAATAATGTTATGTTCAAAATGACTAATTGATATAATGGCTAAAGTATGATTGTTCGTTCAAAAATAACGAATTGCAAGTTTTACTCATACTAGTAAAACGAATAATGGTTCGTTCATAATAACGTCTTGATAGTTCTACAAACAAACGAGATTTCGCTCAAATTAGCGAAGTGATAGTTTTTACTCACGATAGCAAAAACACTGGATATTACAAAAAAAACCTGCATTAGCCCACGGCTAAAATATTATGTATCTGGAGCAATGTAGACACTCCCTGATTCCAAGCAAAGATTTGTAGTCACCGACCACCATTGATTCCTGGGTTAGACTATCAGCGTTCACCACGTTGGTCCGCCACGCTTGATCAACCTCAACCCGACTAGCAACGTTGAAATATTCGAAGCCCTCGAATACACAAGCACAGCACCCCTCAGCACTGCACACGTAGCTCTACACTGCTGTACGACACGTCACAGCAGCACAAAACAGCATACGCCCTCACAGTACAGACAGCTGCACACGGCACAAACTGCTGCACCCGGCACAAACGGCTGCACACTGCACCAACACAAACACAGACAGACAGCTCTATAGCTGGAGGTTTGGGTCTCAGTAGACAGACGTCCGATTGACAGAACGGTCAGTAATGTAATATTTTCGTTACAGTTTGAATCATATATACATCGGCAATGTAGCTCAACATCGTCCGTGTAATCCATGTATTCGGTTTTTCCAGCCCGAAGCACTTCGCACGTGCCGAGCAAGGAAGAACCGAATTCACTATTTTTCGAAATGTATAATATACATTGATCACCCTCGGGTATCATTGTACACTAAAAGCGAAACCCGAGTACGTTTACTTAATACAAAAAACATTTATACAATTCCGTGACAAAGTATAACTATCATCCAATGTTCTCTTACTAATACAATCTATACTGACCTCATCAAAACAGTACAGTGTCAAAATGCAAATCTTTTAGACTATGACTCTATTGTGAAATGTTAATATGACCCTTTGGTCCCCCTCATCAAAATTTATACTTGTCCAAACCTATGCGCGAATTTAAAATAGAATTAGTCATTTTGAATTAGAAGATTGGCACATGTTAGTAAGAATTATATACACTCTGTACCTAAAATTCAAACTTTGTAATTAATTGGAATTTTGAAACTTGGCATGTTTAGCAAATTGCACAGGTGGCTAACACACTATTGGCTTTAGGGAATGTCCATTAGTACAACTGGACTAAAATTTGAAATGCGGTCTGGCTTCTTGTGGCGGTCATATGTCTGTAGCGCGAATTTCCGGGCACCTTTTCACCCTTGCTTGACCCGACCATTCGTACTCAGACGGAATGTGGAACAATTTCCACCCGTCTAAAAAGCCAGGCGTCCCGATGTGTGACACAATAGTCTCTGACCAATTGCGACTGGTATCACATAATAATTTGGTTGACACCAGGGCTAATGCTTTTTTGTATTTAAATCAGTTACAAAATTCAGTGTGTGTTGGTCTAATCCCATTCGATTAAAGCTCCTAGCTGCTGCTGTGGTGGAGTGGCATGTGGGTGATTGATATAACATGCTACAAATGCGGACTGGCGAGTCATATATGGAAGAACAAAGATAGTCCGGTGATAATGCCAACAAGTCTCTTATACTGAAGAGTGTGCTAATGTGGTTTAAAACCTTGCACTTTACCCGTCAGTATTCAAGTCAATTCATCAGCTAGTCCAGGACGTTCGGCACTTATTGTCCCACGACCTAATGAAACACTCTTAAGGCTATTTTGAACAGTCCTCTGTGAGGGCAGTAACGCCTAAGGGATGAGGCTCTTATTCCTTCCCTCAGGAATAATGAAAGAGGCCGCTGTGTGGTCAATAACCAGAGGCACATGCACATTATATGCGCAAGCCTCTTTAATTAAAAGTTAATGTCAAAGTCCAGTCTAGGGAAACTCCAAATACCGCAATTATCAATAAAGAACAATACAACTTACGGAAAAGGGAAGTTCAGGAAGCTCTACCTGATTTCTCACAAATCCCCTTCCGCCACACACAAATAAAAAATATCAGACAAACAAATAAGTTGTTAAGTATTTGGGATGCTCTACCCACTATAAAACCTCAAAGCAAGGATCAGTCCATGAAGCTCTACCTTTCTGTCCAATAAAACCCATTTCCCCAGAAATCAAGAGCTTTCTGGACAAGCAAAACATGATCGAGTTGCAATTCCTCCTCGCAAGAAGGTGCCATTGTAGTTCCCCCTTCGAACTGGTCAAATTGTGAAACCAAATGAAAACTCTACCCGTGGCCTCAGCCATCAAAGGCAAAAGCAGTCCAAAAAGCTATTTCTGCTGATATTAAACTCTCTTTTCTCATACTTGTTTACACGACAAGCGAAATGAAAGCGGACAAGAAACGGTGCTACGGAAACTATACTAGCATATACCCGGGTGGGATCTTGACAAAGGCAAGTTATTGCCGACTTAAAGATTTCCCACCAAAACACCTGACAAAACTAAATTGTGAAGGTTGAGAAGAGGGAGCCCCTCCTCCCCATTACTACCATTTACCACATAAAATCTAAAACCAAGGTTTCCGATTTGTTTATGAAGTCCAATACAAACCAAATTTTATCCTCTGGCTTTACCGTCTAAAACAAAAATCATAATCGAACAAGCACTAATGGGACGGCCAACGCACCATACGATTGGACATTTTTTTTCGGCAAACACAAAAGCATGCCAAATACACAAAATTTCAACTCAACAAATAGTTCAAACTTCACAACCTAAATACCCTTGAACAATTGCACAGGTGACTTACACATCATTGGTATAGGGCTCTCAACTAGCAAATCTGGGCCAGATTTGATCGAATGACCGGCCTTGGAATTGGGTCGGAACACAGAAACGCGGATTTGGGGTACCCTGCGTGTTGTCCCTGTGGCCTTGCTGGGTCGTCTTACGCGGCTGCCTTCCGAGTTTGTTGCGGTTTTTACTTGGCACAAGAGACTGTGATAGCTCCATGCTCACATCTGCAACAGACTGAATAGCCAAACCCAGGGCCTTAACAAGTCACTACGCCCAGGATGGGGCTTCAACCAGTCGCGAAAGCACATAGATTGCGTATGCGACTATAATACATCAGTCAGTCTGACCACCCATGGTTGACTCGTTCACCTATGAAGATGCCTTCAAGACTACCCAAGATGAATGATGCCTATATGAATTTACATCGTGTCAGGCAAAACTTGATACCGAAGCCTGATAAAATAGAGAATGTCATAGGATGCTGAACGTGGTCGAAAACCTGCTAGAAGAGGTATTCAGAGCAGAAATCAAGAAGGGGCAAGACGATTGGACTGAGTTGTACAGATTTCAGAAGCAGAGAGAGCTGCAGCAGCAACAGCAAGAGGAGCCATGCATATTTTGTAGACTGCAGAATGGAGACGAAAGAGTTCTCCTTCTCTTACAACAGAAGCAGACCCTATCCCATGCACCCAAATGGAGACGCAATCTTAGACGATAAGATATTGCCATAACTCCGCAAGCAAAACAACCCTGATCAGGGCTACCCCAATCGTCTGGAAAGGAAATAATAGTCACATTACCAAAATATTTGTCTGTTTTTGTGTGTTTTTAAGTTTGAAAAATATAAATGTGTCTATAAGAACTTTCTCTCTCTCTCTCTCTCTCTCTCTCTCTCTCTCTCTCTCTCTCTCTCTCTCTCTCTCTCTCTTCTCTCTCTCTCTCTCTCTCTCTCTCTCTCTCTTCTCTCTCTCTCTCTCTCTCTCTCTCTCTCTCTCTCTCTCTCTCTCTCTCTCTCTCTCTCTCTCTCTCTCTCTCTCTCTCTCTCTCTCTCTCTCTCTCTTATGTAAACAGTGCAATTGTACGTAACAGCACATCGTTTCCCTCGCTTGTAAGATATTGTATGTATGTGTTTCTAATTAGTGATTGTAGGTAAAAAGTAAATGAGTGTTTCTTTTAGGTCTGCGTGTTGCATGTGATTGATGGTGGAGTAGGTATTGTTAGTTTTCTGTATGGGGATTTTTTCCTTCACGTCCGTGCTTCAGACATAAAAATCGCTCTCTCCGTTAATCTGGCTACCTTATTTATAACTACTGAAACTCCGCTGTTTTTTTAACGGCAGTGGAGTAGAAAAAGATCTTTCATATTGCCATATTTTGGGCTCTTTTTGGCTATGAGCCCTCTTTGGATGAACAACTCTGCTGGTGGCCCTTGAAAAAATGATTGGTTTTAATTTATATTTCCTAACTTCCCAACTACCTAATTAAGATCCCAAATTTACTAGGGTAACTCATATCCATACAAATTTGATGTTCTTTTCGGAAATCAAATAGTACGTATAGTACACAAAAACAAAAACCATTACACAATAGGAAATTTCACAACTTATAATTATTCGAAACGTATGTGGATTACACATGTTTGGCAGACAGTTAGGGACTCCCAACCCCAATAGACAACGGGTAACACTAGATCTCAATTTAGTTAGGGCGTACACGATATCCATTGCCAAGATTAACACCAAGGACTACGGGAAGCAGGAGAATCGACGGAACGAGACAACAAGGAGGGAAAGCGCCCCGGGCCACACAATCACACAGAGAAAAGATTACAGTTTCAATTGCCTATTAGTGTGAAGTGGACCTGGGGTAAGACCGACAACCGGCCAAAACCAGAGACATGCGGAAAAGAGGAAATTTCCAACGGCACCGCCCTTTGCTGGGCCCTTTCCTTTGCCTTTTCTGAGCCCGGCTTCGGGGCTGTCTGAGTGTTTCAATGGGAGTAGCTAGTAAGAAGGTCTTTTAGGGTCACGAAAAAGGTTAAGCACCATAACCAAAAGCTAAGCACAAGGCTAAGTACCTCCCTGGACATCATTATCACTAAAAGGTGATAACCGGCTAAGGCGGTGAGCCATCAGGGGACTTAATAGGCCCATGCGTCGGGGCACAAAAAAGTGTCTAGCACGAAGGCACGGGTGAGTCCGGTCACAGAATGGGTAAAGGCCACTAGCCCTTATCAGGGCTTAAAGTCATAAAACACGAGAGTGTATACATGACTATAATACAAATGTGATGCGATTATAATCTGGCTTCCCATCGTTGATAAGTCAACACTTTGAAAATAGACAGAATGTAAAAGTTGCCGGATCTCCAAATGCACCTGGAGTATGCCAGGTGCATCGTGGATGATCTGGCCTTGGAGACCATCCAGGAAAGTGCAAGAATAGAAGAAGAGGACGCAAAAAAGAAGAAAGAAGAGGGGAAGGAAAGGATCCTGCGTAACCTCATAATTAGTCCTGTGTGTGAGGTCAAGCCTAAGATCAGGACGCCTCTACAGCCATTCCAGTATCACAATCATTACCAGTAACAGAAGCACAGCCACTACCACTACCACATCGACCAGTACAAAGACATCGTCATCCTCGTTTGAGTAATAGAAAACAAATTGAATCTTTATTAACCCACAAAGAGAAGACTGGGGTGATGAGGCCACTCAACACCTACTCTGCGTTACCAACCATGCAAATAAATTCGGAGAATTTCTGGAGCCGCCGTTGCGTCTGTATTGCAAGATCTGGGAGGTGCCAGCATTAGACAGGTCATTTGGAAATAAAACAAAACAGCCTTTTCAGGACTAAATAGATCTCTAGAAAAGAGATTTCTAGATCAACATGCCAATTTTGTGAATGTGGAGTAGTGTGACTATATACACTGACTCCTTTACTGATCAGTGTGTGTGTGTGTGTTTGAATGTGCACACATTCGTTTGAGTTTTTTTGTATGTGTGTTTGTGTTTGCATGCGTGCTCGTACGTTTGTGTGTGTTTGTGTGTGTTTGTGTGTGTGTTTGTTATTATCTTAACAAAAAAATTGTTCCTACACTAGGTGTATAATATATAATTATAATGGGTTATCTTCTTCCCTTCTGTGCGCATAGTACATAGTCGGGTTATTTTCTTCCCTTCTCTGTTAAAGAAACTGTAAGAAATGTTTTCCTTCACCTCCTTGCTTGAAGTGTATAAATCAAAGCGTTCATCATTTTGCGCAATTCAACATTGAATAAAAAGGGCAAGTACTATAATGGACAAGAAGACTAAATTGCAGGAAGTCGTGGACAGTTTGGGGATGATAGAATGATGTTGGGCAGACTGGATGGTGATAACTATTATAGTTTCCATCGAGTCAAAATATTAACAATTGGAGAAAGTCGAAGGAAATATTAAGTGAGCTTATTGAAGAAAAAAAAGGAAACGGAACACCATAAAAAATTAGGATAAAAAGATGGAATGAAAAAATGCAAAAAGCGAAAGAAAATGAGAAATTAAGAAAAAGGATATAGAGAAAAAGAAGACAGATGAAAATGAAAGAAAACGAAGAAGACAACGGCAATGCCAAAACTGAGACAATGCTGGAGAAGTAGAAGGAGGAGAGAACATAGAAAACGCGAAAGAAGAAACTTAAATGCCCTTTATAGGGCCACTTCATTGCCTAGAAAAGATTTACTTTCTTTGCTCTATATGTGTGTCTTTGTTTGTAATTGTGTTATATTTTTGTTTTCGTTTCTTTGTCTGTATCTATGTCTATTAAGTCCCGCCCGCCAAGCGTTATATCAAGTTATATGTCCCGCCACGCCAAGCTTGATAACTTTACTCCCGATGTCACTGTTTGGCCCGATTGAGACCAGCCACTTGCAACATTGCTGCCAATGTCAAGTACCGTGACGTCACCTTAGCCGTTCCATTCCTACAAACCCTATGCAAACCCAATCGATTCCCTTGTCCGTATATAGTCCCAAACTTACCTTTTGTCCGTATAAATCTTGTCCGTATATAGTCCCAACCTTTTGTCCGTATAAATCTTGTCCGTATATAGTCCCATCCTTTTGTCCGTATAAATCTTGTCCATATATAGTCCCAACCTTTTGTATGTATAAATCTTGTCCGTATATAGTCCACACCTTTTGTCCGTATAAATCTTGTCCGTATATAGTCCCAACCTTTTGTCCGTATAAATCTTTTCCGTGAATTTTCTTAGGGGGTATCTGTATGGACATTGTAATTGTTCGTGAATCGCCTAACTCCCCTACACTACTGTTGACTGTATCTTCAGTTTCGATTACGAGATTATTTGAATTTGTTGTTTATATTACGTCGATTTTGGCGATTTGCTCTTGTACAATTTACAGATGACTTTCGATAGTCCTTTAATTCATTTATTTATTTTGATTTTCAACATTTTATTAATATTCTCTCTCTCACTCAAAATACAAAACGTCGTCGAGTACTATATGAAGTCTGCTTTATGATTGTTGTAGATAAGTAGAATTATTTACAAAAAAAGATTGAATGATATTGAGTAATTCTTACTTTTTAGTGCAAAAAGGCAAGAAAGGCCACAAAAACTGACCCCGATATAAATCTTTATTAGGTCAGCAATTAAATGTTTGCGCCATCTACACAATTCTAACTGTAATATTTTGATGACCTGGCTGTTTGTTAAATATGCATGAAGTTAGGTTATAAAACAATATTGCATCATTAAGTTGGGATAAATAATAACATAATAACTTTCTTTAAAAACTTATTCATAAATGCGTTTGTGCTGGACATTTTTACATAATTTTATAGTTAAGACTACGAGATTGAAAAAGCGAATAAATGGTAGGAGAATGTGAGTTTGATAATTTGTAAATTCCGTGTTACCTATGCATTGACAAATGTCATTTTGATTCTTCCTGATTTAAGCCACTGATGTTTAGTATACACAGCTGGAAAATCCAAAAAAGTTTATTTGGATTTCGTGTTCTCAAAGCTTCATTGAGTTATGGGGCGATCCCAATTATGATTAATTCATTGAAAGTATGTCCTGAGAAAGAGAATGTTCCACCAATGGACACATCCATATTTGTCCCTGTTTATGTGTGCAATGCATGCCAGTTAAGAGGACGCGAGCTCGAAACTCTCGGTGGCATCCTAGTTTTTTAATTATACTTTTAAAAAAATTCAAATTCAGTTTTAAACTCGCTCATCCCAATTTTTTTTTAATTTTAAATTCCCGTTCTAGGAGGGGCAAATAACCCTGTTATAGACATATTTAATAAATGAATTATAACAAAAACTTAATTATCTGGCACGCTCATTAAAATTATGTTTACTAAAATTTAAGCTATTGTCTACACTAGCTTAGAGGTCGAGTCAAAAAGCAAACTTCACAATCTGTAATGATCAATCTGTAGAACAAACAGATCTTGATCTGTCGGCGTATCAGATGGAGACCGATAAGGATCAATGTTCTTTGAAGTTGGAATCGATATATAAGAGTGAATATACGGTGAATGCACTAGACTCGAAGACACGCATATTAAACTTAGATTTCGTCATTTTCTTGTATAAATTAAATTATATGGTTTTAATAATATTTTAATATCATTTCTGTGCCAGCAAAATCCAATGTGTAACATTTGTATCCCCATTCCACTTTCAGCTTTAATTAACATTAAAGAATTTTCTAGATTGGTGTGTGCTTTGATATCAACTGTAGATTAAAACTGTGGCTAAAATCGACTCCTAGCTAAGTTAGTAATCTGAAATATAATTGTATTTTCCTCTCTCGTGCTTATAAGATTCAAATCATTTGAAAAATGAATTAAGAATGTAAGCGTTAGAAGATATTTCTGGGAGATATTTATCCGTCAATTAAATATGCTTAAATTATGGTCTACATACACTAAATCAATCGTGTCTCCTTCAAGAGAAACTTATACCATTTATATTTGCACAGAAGTGTTATCATACAGCGTACACCATATACCCAGATCTACTGTCGTATTATATGTAGAGAGATCACGGTCAATGCTAATAGTTCTATTGATTAAACCCTACAATCTACTTAGTTCCAGATCTGCTGGATCATTATGCAGTGACATAGATGGGTTCATGCTGCATGTATATATATATATATATATATATATATATATATATATATATATATATATATATATATATATATATATATATATATATATATATATTCATGTATAGTTTCACATCGCATCAATGTAATAGGTAAATGGTAAATGGTAGGAAAATGTAAAAATGATTTGCATAAACGTTTCAGAAAGATAAATCCTTTCAAATAACTGTAAAGAAGAAATGCAACGAGATAAAACTTAAATTTTTTAACATACATATTCAATGACAGATAAAAACAAGACATGTAAGTTCCTTAAAAGATAAATACTGCAAATTTCATCAAAATAAGTTGGAAATGATAAAGTTATGACCTCTTGATTTTACATATGTTATATAGTACCAGTCAGCCATATGACAGACACCAGACAGCCAGATGACAGACACCAGACAGCCAGATGACAGACACCAAACAGCTTTATGACAGACACCAGTCAGCCATATGCCAGACACCAGACAGCCAGATGACAGACACCAAACAGCTTTATGACAGACACCAGACAGCCATACGACAGACACCAGACAGCCAGATGGCAGACACCAAACAGCTTTATGACAGACACCAGACAGCCATACGACAGACACCAGACAGCCAGATGGCAGACACCAAACAGCTTTATGACAGACACTAGACAGCCATACGACAGACACCAGACAACCAGATGACTTACTTTGGGCCAGCTAGATGACAGACATTAGGTCACCAAGATGACAGACACTGGGCCAGAATTGTTGTCAGTGTTCTTAGTATGCCTGTAATAACGTAATTACTAATAAGTCAGCGTGGCATGTGTATCAGCACTTACTTTTAATGTTGACATTTGGATATAGGTAGTGTGTGTGTTCTTGGATTTTTAAAAGTTTGAGCCTGTGCCATGTCCCTACCATGTCCTCAGTGTGGTAGTTGATAATGATGTCTAGCATCTGGGCATCACGGCGCAGACATGTGGCATCATGTCTCTCCCATTCCTACCAGTCCTAACGCTAACCTCATAATACTGCGCATCAAGCAAGGGAGCTGCTAGTACAATTTTTTTGGTCTTTGATAATGACTCGGCAGGGATTCGAACTCGCGACCTCCTGCATCCGGGGCGGACGATCTAACCACTTAGGCCATTGGAGACGGCCACCTCTATGTTACTTTTGAAGCTGTAGTACTTGAGATCCGTCTTTGTAAATATGTTTATTAGGCATTCAGAACCTCTGTAGCTGTTTATGTCTGTCTGTCTGTCAGTCTCTCTCTCTCTATCACTCTGTGACTAAATAACAATTAAAAAAACTTCTAAAAACTAAACAAACTAAAAACAATTTGTGCTGCAATTATTATTATCAGCATACATTATCGTGTTCGATTCCTGTAAGGAAGAAAGTCGAGACGTGTATGGTTACATAAAAACATAACTTCACCTACTTGGTTGGTAAACATGCACTGTGCAACATACACCAGAATCTCACATCACTACATATCATAAAATATACGTAAGCACTAATTCCTGTGAATGGAGTCGCAGGAATTGTATCCATATCTACGTGTGTATTACGTCATGTAAAGGGCTTATCGTATGTTAACTGAAATAGACTAGAGATATGTTTTTGTGTAGGAGTTGCATGTTTACACAAAGAAGTTACAAATTATGTAAATAATATTGCAAGTTATTACGAATATGTATAATGTTAATTAGGTGATAATTGAACAGGAAATATATGAAGTTAAATTTGTATAATGCCCAAACGTATATGACATCTTTTTTATGAAGATATGTTATCTCAGTTCTATATAAAACTGACTGTTGTTATTGTTCTGCTTCATTCATTGTCTCTTTTTTTTTTGTCTCGTTTTATAGACCGAGCCACAGAAGCTCAGTTGATAGATCGTCAAGTTCGTGATTGAAAGGTCGCAGTTCCGATATCCACACAAGCCAGTCAGGGACGTTCTTCCTCTATGTTTCCTTGGGAAATGTACTTATCTCCCATGTCGTCAGCAATATAATTGCCAATACTATGTTAAAATTGTATTTAAAGGCAAGCAAAACACCAATAGACTTGTTTTTTAAGAGATAAACGAGCGACACACAGCTTCTACAAATATTATCCTCGCTTGGCTTCAGCGTTATTTTCACGTAAAGTTGGTGCATGATTTTGCATGAAATAAATTACTTAAAACAAACAATATTTTGAATGCGAAAGAGGTTAAAGATCTATTTAAATTAGTCATGATTGTTTAAATATCAAATCTGATTTATGTGCTCTCAACGTCTTGTTACCAATGGGAAACAGGATTATGGTTTCAGTGTGACTATTATTAGCAAGAGTGGGTCATAGACGCTACAATATTATCAGTTTTATTGTTGCATAACTTCCAATCCAGACTGCTCACTGCATGAAAGGCGACAGGGATATTATTTTCCCAGGAGGAAATCGCAGCGAGCTTATTGTACAATATGAACTGCGCTCTATAGTGGTTTGTTTATTTTTTTAAAAAAATTCCCTTAAAAACTGGTGCTAAGTTGATGAGTCGATATTGCAGTATATATCTACGAGTACGTCAATTTGCTGTTGTTGTTGTTGTTGATGATGATGATGATGATGATGATGATGATGATGATGATGATGATGATGATGATGATGACGGTGATGATGATGATATATAATTGCATAGAAATAACATGGCAAAATTTGTCAGTACTTATTCATCATAGTTAACAACCGGGATTCCTAACGATCGTTCGTTGTAATCAAACGTGTGTTGTAGCGAAGTAGCTGTACACATTTTTGGAGGCCATTGATGTAGTCGTAGTATCCGGGAGTTCGTGAAAGCGAAGTTTGAAATAGCGAGTAATGACCGCATTGCATAAAACTAAGAGGCAAGTTTGTGTTGTACAAAACTTATAATCTAATTATTTACTATGAATGCAGTTTTAAACGTGAAACCATCGACCTATTTCAATCAAATATCTACCAGTCACTTGGATGAATTTTTAAAATATAATTAAAGTCAAACAAAATCAGTCTTGACTCCTGAGATGCGCATGTAAATGAAATCTCGGTTTACTGAATGGGTTTTCATTATTGAGGTAAATAATATTGCTTAAAATTCCGGATGTAGTATAAACATCGTCGGCCCAATTGCCCCTCCCCCTCGCAATTCATCCATGTGACATACTTCACAAAACCCGACTTATATAGAAATACGAGTAATATGATTTATGCTGCAATATTCAAGTATCCGATCAGAAAAATCCCCTAAAGTTGTAAACAGGTGTAATATTAAGGCTTAGTTTAGAACTAGTAAAACCTGCATATATCTCTATTTAATAATCGACTCTTAAGTCATAGACCAAAACTCAAATACACAATATGATTATACATAGCATATTGTTTACCCTGTAGTGTAAATGATTATATAATATCAATCGCTTTAAAACGGGAATTTTTCCACTTTGTCAATTGCTAATTTTTGTCTCCAAGAAGACGTATCTTACTTGGGTTATATTTCTTACCGAAGAAAGTTGAAGCGGTGGTTAAAGTTAATGACATACACAGAATGTAGCATGTGTTTGTGTGTGTGTGTGTGTGTGTGTGTGTGTGTGTGTGTGTGAGAGAGAGAGAGAGAGAGAGAGAGAGAGAGAGAGAGAGAGAGAGAGAGAGAGAGAGAGAGAGAGAGAAAGTAAATTTGGATTGTTAACGTAGCTTTAAAAAATGTTCAGTCATATCGCTACCATGTCTGTAGGGTGGCAGTTTATAGTGATGTCTAGCACAGGGGCATCATCATGCCACAAAATTGTAGCATCATGTCCCACCCAGTTACTATATAACAATCACGAGATGTTTAACTTATGCAGGAATATTGCGTATTCTTTTAACATTTTCTTCAAGTATTATAAATATCTTATTTTATTGCTAATGCTTATGGCATCTCATCCCACCAAAATAAAATTATTGTAATACAAGAATATCAATGTTACTTACGATGAGCATCAAGGTATGACATATCAGGGCTAGATTAGGTCAAGAGTTGTGGGTGGAGTGGTATTTCCCAAATTTCAAATTGGCCCTGACTTTCCTCACACCAAAGAAAAAAGTCTATATGTCTATTTACTCGAAGTGTGCACACCTCCGGATTACACCCGATCCGATCAAGCCGTGCATAATTGATATTCAAAACATCAGAGTTGTTACGGCCTTTGTCATCTATGAATTATTCCAGATTAAATATTTTTTCAGATTAATCATGGATAAGAATTTGACGTTTCCTGCTTAAAATGAACCAGTAAAATGAAGAAAAAAAAACAAAGTTTGAATAACCATTTCAGCAACGTAGCTCATAAGAACCACAACTGAGGATTCACGAGTCGTAACGAAAATTAAAAAGTGAATGAACATATCACGTTTCATGACCATACAGCATTGTCTTGAACACTGAGTCAAAGGTAATGTTAAGGTATGGACACTACTATGTCAATTCTACCTACAAGATTCTTCTGCTTTTGTTGATTTTAAATCCGAACACGTACATCAGATTACATGAAATAAACAGAAACTGTCTCGTCCCTTGAGGTTAAAAACTAAGTCGTGACCTATTCTTATCAATTCGTTCGTTCGTCATTCGTTCAAGAAGATAACCACGACTTCACGTCTGGGCTGGTCAGTGAGTACGCAGATGGCTTGTGAAGCCAATCCGTGCTCTTAAGAGTCTAGGGCAATGGGGGTATGGAATTGCCGAGGCGTGGATCGATTGAGGGTTTGCGCTGTTTCTGTTCTTCCTCTGTTGATGTTTATGTTTGGCCTCATTGATCCGGCACTCTTGAAAAGCATTTGCGCCTGAGTTGATCTGGTGACGACAGGCAGCGCTGTCTCCGGCGAATTGATCCCAGCTGTCTGGATCTATGCCTCAGGACTTCAATGAAGCTTTGAGCGTGTCTTTGTACAGTTTCTTTTAGCCCCCCTCTGGAACGCTTGTCTTTAGCTAGTTCACTATAAAATAGCCTCTTCGGGATGCGGTCATCAGGCATACGGCAGACATGGCTAGCCCATCGGAGTTGTGACCTACTGAGTATGACATGGACGCTTTTCGTCTCAGCTCTCTGAAGGACTTCTGTGTTATTTGTCTTGTCCTTCCATTTAATGTAGAGCAGTTTTCTGAGGCAACACATGTGGAAGGATTTTAGCTGTCTTTCATGCCTACTGTACACCTTCTATGTCTCACAGGAATACAAGACAAAGGGCAGTATTACTGCGCGATACACCTTGATCTTGGTTTGCAGGCTGATTTCTCTTCTGTTCCACACAGAGTTGTGAAGTCTCCCGAAGGCTGCACTTGCACGAGCAATCCTGGTGGTGACCTCTTTATCGATGGAGACTGTGCATGACAAAGTGGTGCCAACCAAGATAGATTAACTTGTCGTCAGCAGCGAGCTTCTGGTCATTGACAATATTGCTGAGTTCAGTGTAGGAGATTTATGAATCCGTCTTTGTCGTACTTATTGTGAGTCCGAAGTCTGTGCAGGCTTTGGAGAAGCGATTCATACTTTCTTGCATGTCAGACTGAGTACAAGCATTGAAAGCACACTCATAAGCAAAGAGGAAGTCGCGGATGGTGTATTCCTGGACTTTGGTCTTAGCCCGCTGTCTTCTCAAGTTGAAGATATTCCCATCAGTCCTAAACCGGATATCAATGACAATGTCACCCTCACGGAAAGCATTGGTCAGTATCGCTGTGAACACCGTGTTGAAATGGGTCGGAACTAGAATGCAGCCTTGTTTGACACCGTTTATCACTGGGAATTGCAGGGAGAACTCTCCATCATCCCGTATTTTAGCGAGCTTTGCCATCGTGGAATAGTCTGACGATTCTAATGAACTTCTCAGGGCATCCGAACTTTGCCATGATCCTCCACAGATCTTCACGACTCACAGTATCAAAAGAATTATTGAGATCTACAAAAGTGGTGTAGAGGCCGACGTTCTGCTCTTGGCGTTTCTCCTGGAGTTGTCTGGCTGCAAAATTCATGCCCGCGGTGCTTCGATCCTGTGTAAAGCCGCACTGCTTCTCTGCTTGCAAGCCTTGTTCCATGTGGACGGTTAGTCGATTTAGCAGAATTCTGGTCAGATTATTCCCTGCAATGAATAATAGAGAGATGCAAGAGTTTATGCATTATTTTAGTATTTACAGCGTATAAATTTCCCAAAATAGCTTGGATGGACACCATATTTTTTTATGAAACGAGATGTTGAATAGATCAGTGAGCTATATTACCTTTGTATGTTGCTCAAACATGAAACTTAAGAAAATGTGTACAATTTTAAAATGTAATTAACAGTAAACAGCTTGGTATAAAAAGCAGACGACAATAGTGTTCCCTCACAGCAATTTTCTTTTAATCAAGGCAGTGAAGATTTCAGTATTACTTCACCGAAAGAGTTGTCCGCACATGAGTCAATGATACACTTCTACATTTTCCTCTTTTTTCTGATATTGATGAATAAAGTCATACAGTTTCTACGTATGCACGACGTAATTAGAATGTGTTTTGTATGCATAAATAGGCAAAAGCTGGTCATAGGTTGTGCATCTCGCGCTTCCATGAATACGTTCCCATCTGCACCGAGGAGGAGGGGAAGATCCTGATTTATTGGGACCGAAGATTGTCTTTGTCTTGAGCGCTTCGTAGAACCTCTTCATGTCATTACGGTCTACATGCGACTGTATCTAGTCAGCCTTCTTGCTCAGCCGTGTGTCTTGCATATGTAGGAGCTCTCTTCTTCTGATATTGGCGAATGAAGCTTTCTTAGATGTGGATTGAAGGTCATTGAGTAGCTTTCTGTGTGCGTTTGTTTTTCTTCGAAAAGTTCTTGAATACTGTCCTCATTATCGTCGAACCAGTCCTGGTGCTTTTGTGAGGTAGGGCTCAACACATCAGTGGCGGTGGAGTAGACAATATTCCGAAGGGACGCCATCATGCAAACCTAGAGTGATGGCTTACAGCTTGTTATCTAGCTTGTCTGCAAAGGATTGCTTCACTGAATCGTTTCCCAGCTTAGAGACGTTCAGTCGCTTCGATGTCTTGCTTCCTTGAGGACGTCTAGGAGACACTATATTGATGTTAAGTTTGGAGAAGATCAGCCTGTGGACAGTCCAGCATTCAGCTTCACACACAGCATTCATCACTCTGACGTCCTGCCTGTCTTTTATCTCACTATTATGTAGTCGAGCAGATGCCAGTACTTGGAGCGTGGGTGCATCCGTGACGTCTTGTTGCGAAGTGATAGGCGGAAGAAATGTTGATGATGCGCTGCACAAATTTCCAGCAGTAGGAAGCCATTGCTGTTTCAGCTGCCATTCCCATTTTTTCCCAGCACTCCTTTCCATGAGCTGTGATCTGCACTAACCCGGGCGTTAAAGGCACCAAGGATGATGAGTTTATCTATTCTGTGCACGGTAGCAATAGTGGATCTCACTTTCTTGCTCTCATCGGGGTTTGTCATTGTTTGGGCGTAGGCGCTGACTAGTGTATCATAATGCTTTCTTGGGACTGGCAGTCGAACGGTAATCAGACCATCTTTGATGCTTTTAGGTGGGCCGACTATCTTGTTGACCAGGTTTGACTTGATGGCCAACCCAACTCCAGCCTCACGACGTTCTTTCTCGCTGCGTCCAATCCAAAAGAAGGTGTAGCCGGCATTTGTCTCTGACAGTTGACCAACGTCATTAGGTCAGGTCTCGCTGAGTGCTGCAATCTGAACTTTGTACCTGGCTAGCTTTCTGGCAATCAAAGCAGGCCGTCTTTCAGGCCTTTCAGTCCCGGCCTGGTCCAAGAGAATGCGAACGTTCCATGCGCCTAGGGTGAGAGTTGTCACCTTGATCTGTTTCTTTGTTTTCTTATCGTTGGAGTGGGATTCCCGCCAGCTGCTGCAAACTGGCCAGGGTAAGATGAAGTAGACAATGTTTAGGACACCTCTTCTAGTCCCTTCCTCTTGCTATGGAGGCGAGCAGTGTAGTCTTAAAGAGAGCTGCTCAAACGTTCAAGTGGTTGCCGAACTCCCATGCTACTTTAGTCACAGAAAGACGACCCTATAGTCTAAGCCGCCTGAGTGCAGGGTTGTTTCTAAGGCTGCCAGTGAGTCCACACCTGCCGCTTTGCTCTTTCCCCGTCTCCGCAGGACTTGCAGGATACGTGGCAAGACAGAGTCTAGACGGCTGGAGATAGGTGGGATGCAGTGGTTAGCCAGCAACCTATATATATACTATTATTTTAGGTCGGTTATGGGAAGATTCTTCGTCCTCAGATTCGCTTCGTGGGCAGTTAAAAAGATAGTGTGCAGTTTGGAAACTGCCCACTACCCACGTCACCTTTATATGCACTATTATCGCATGTGTGTGTGTGTGTATATATGTATGTATGTATGTATATATATATATATATATATATATATATATATATATATATATATATATATATATATATATAACTTTAATGGAAAGTTAATTAAACATTTAAATCTTTTAAACTAAAAAATTAAGTTTGTATACAAGTTATAACATTCAGTTTGACAAATTTAAGGCAGCAAAGTTGATTAATTAATATTATTTAAAACAAATGGTAGTTTGGGACTGTACAACTGAAAAATTTCCCATGGGTACTTATGCCTGATAGCTCACAGTTATTTTGGCAGCAAATTGTAATATGCCTATCCAAATGCTTTTAAGTGTACACACTAAATAATAGTGACAGGTGCTATCCTACAATTTTATTGTGTCCAGTACGTGGGCAGTTGTTTGTACAACTAATAATGCATTCAAATTTAACGTTTTGATGGGACCACTGCCATGTCTTATAGCAAATATGCATCCATTTTAATGTCCGTAACTACAAAAGTCAACAATGTGATAGGAAAATAGTTTCATTGAGGTTCCACCTTACTGAACAATGGTGCGAATCTCTCATGAAGATCTAAGCCATGTCTTTGAGGTGTTGTATAGGCTATCGGTATGAGGATATAAACAAATCTTGGTCACTTATAACAGTGCACTGCACGTGTCCTTAGGAGACCTTTCTGTCACCACTGGACTACTAGAGAGCTTCCAAACTGATCCAACTCTAACACTGTATTCCATATACCAGGCTAGACCTGAAAATATATAACATGTTTCACTTAATTCTAGAAACATTAAGATGTAGGCAAATGAAGTTAAAATGTGTTAGATATGGCGATTTCAAAATAACATTCAGGTTGAAACATGGGGAAGAATAGTAAACTAGACAGAGTAACACTCAGAAATATGAAGCAATGAGCAAGTATTAAGGTGATTAATGATGCATCCTAAAACAGATAAGTTTTTTACAAGCATATTTAGCCGTTTACAGGTTAAATAACTAATCAGGCAGATTATGTATCATACAGTTTAAGGCAATGTTGGAACGGTGAAATTTGATCATTGGTGCAAACATCAGTAATTTAAATGTATTACTATAAGCATTCTTATTCATGGCGAATATAACCATTTTGAATATTGCGAGTGAATACAGCCAATGTGACCACAAAGATCAACTACAGGTAGCAACAGATCCTATATCATCAACCAAATATAGAATTCTGATTCCCAACACTTGTAAACAGGGATGGATATTTGCATGTGTTGGACATGTGCAATGCAATTGTTAAAATCGCATGTGCAAACGTAATTCAAATAATCTGTTTGAGCATTTGTAGTGTATTTTGAAGGGTGTTGGTTACCAGTTATTAAGTTCAATAATTCATTGGAATCAGATATCAGTTGTTGCTGCAATACCTCACTCTGTCAAAGCACTAAATTGAAATGTGTCACCATACATAGGCATATTCAATGATGAAAATAACATCATGAGATATTTGAAGTGCACACAGCCAGAACTGAGCCTTACAGATTCCCTACAGCTACAATGTCAACCTATATGTTGTACTGAATGTTAACTTTTGATCCCAAACAGTCTAAAATATATGCATATTTGTTCATGTCGGCTATGTAACCATGTTAACATTAGTTAAATTCAAATAATCTGTTTGAATACCAGTTTTCTTGCCGGGTAGATATTTGGAATACTAGTCAGACCCCTTTTGAGCACTGAACGAAGTGCAGCGTATGCTCAGATATCTCCAATTCAGAGGGAAAGACGGAAAATATTCCGATAATTGGACCAAGCTATACTTGGTGGGGTACACTGGTCTCTTTGTCTAGTACGTGCCTCCTGATACAACATTATCATATCAAAGTTAACTTGTCCTCAGTGCCATTTTAAGGAATAGGCCAACGAAACACCTGCCGGTCACGCGCAGAAAGGGGCCCCGCGACGGCCTAAAAACAAAATTTCGGTGTCGGTTGTGTTAACAGTTTAGTGTTAGTGTCTAGGACCCTCAAACTTTTTGAACCGACTCTTCTTGTCTTGATTGAATTACAGTTAGGAAACACTATTTACTTCAAGAAATAAAAATCGCCCAAATTACCTACATCTAACAAACCAAATTTAAAAAAAGACGATCAGTTGGTATCCTCTAAAAATAAATGTATGCATAAAACAGTCAAATGAAGAAAGAGAGAGAGAGAAGAGAGAGAGAGAGAGAGAGAGAGAGAGAGAGAGAAAGAGAGAGAGAGCGACAGACAGACAGACAGAGAAACAGACAGACAGACAGAGAGACAGAGAGAGAATAATTATCGTAAAACAGACTGGCTTTACAACAGAGTACCAAACGCAATATTACCACGATTGTCGTTTTCCTTGTAAATCTTTACAAGAAGTATATTAGTAAGTGTTCACATAAATAGCTGCTAATTGGGATCCAATCTTGTGCCAAAGCTAATAAAGACAAAGAGGAGTCTTGATGCAAACTTTTGATCTAAGTCATAATCTCTCTCTCTCTCTCTCTCTCTCTCTCTCTCTCTCTCTCTCTCTCTCTCTCTCTCTCTCTCTCTCTCTCTCTCTCTCTCTCTCTCTCTCTCTCTCTCTCTCTCTCTCACACACACACACACACACACACACACACACACACGATCAGTATGCAGTCTGAGAGTGTGTATGTTTGTATATATATATATATATATATATATATATATATATATATATATATATATATATATATATATATATATATATATATATATATATATATATATATATATATAACATGGTTTAACACGGTCGATACTAAAACATATTGCGCGAGGTTTCTTTGTTATATGAACATCAGTGTAGAAAAAGATCAGTTACCGTTATAACTTATTTTATATTTTTTAAGTGAAATTAGTCAAATTTGTATCTTTAAGAAAATCGTTACCGTCTTTAATCAGTGAGTTTTATATTGGAATCCTGTCCAGACTAACCTGTGGTGAGGAATCTCTGGAAAAGGTCTTATACCCACCACCGCCTTGGAATTTAATCGTCTTTCGTATACTGACACGCCCCCAAACACCAATCTATCACTTTAACAAATTATATGCGTAGACGCATATTTTGTCGTCTCACACCATCATTCAAAATTAGGCCGCTCTATCTTACTATTTTTCTCCTAAATGATTGTTGTTACTATTTGCTTTCACAAAGAAAAGAATATTTTACGGTTTCAGGGGATCTTTTTCGGCCTGCACACGTAACATTTATTTAGAACATAATGCATTTAGAAAAGAATTCTCTGAAAATTCCACTAGTCTTGTATGTCTTGATGTACCAGTAACAAACAAAGTCTGCAATCCAGAATAGCTTTGAATGAATTAATAACAAATCCTAAAATCAGGTGTTACTCTAGTCATTGAGCATGATCTAAATACGCAAGTAGTGAGTGGGGGCGACATAGCGACAATAGGCCTTCCATGTTAAAATGGTCCCCGGCATATTGGAGACAAAGTGTGTTTACATGGGGAATTTTAACATGGTTGGGTCTATAGAGCGACAAGGGGAATTGAACATAGAGATGCACAGCGACAGATGCGATTGGGCTTGTCCAGCGACAAGGGGAAATTGAAAGATGGGTGATGTCAAGGTACTGAACACTGGCAACAATGTTGCAAGTGGCTAACATAAATCGGGCGGAACAGTGTGGCAAGGGGCTGACCTAAATACGCAATACTCTAGGGACAAATAGAGACAAAGACATATAGACCTGGCTAGAGACAGGGTTAGAGGCATAGAGACACATGCATATGACACAAAAATAGTTTGATGAACATAAATTTATCGCATACGAATCGACAAAAATTTATTTTAGTCAAGAGAAAATATATCTCTTTTCGAGACATTGGATCGACTCTGAAAAAAGCCGTTTAACTTTCGTCTGTTTTCACCAGTTCTTCCACCATCTCCTCACTTTATTATTTCTTGGTTCGTCTTCTTCGTTTTATTCTCTCCTTTATCTCCTTAGCCACGGTAGATTTTATCTTTTTCACCTCCTTTTCCATCACCTTTCTAACCATTTGTTCTGCTTTATTTAATTTTTCTAATCCCCACTTCAGTAAAATTTTATATTTCTTCTAAAATGTTCCGTAGTTTTGTTATACCGTCAAGAGCTTCATTCAGTTTTCCCACTTTAGGATACTCAGACTTAATAAATCCCCTCAACTTCTCCACTTCTTCCTCTATGACGTCTTTGACCAGATCTATGGCTGCTTTGATATTCGTCACTTGACCTGTCACGAAGTTAAGGGAAACTGCATACATCCATTCATCTGAAAAACCTGTCTACCACATATGCTGCATCCGTCATCTAATACCAATATCTTTAAAATTATTCACTAAGTGTATTTCTGAAAGTGATGACTGGCCAATTAAGGCAGCCAGGCTAACGAACGCTTCACTTTGTCTCAAGCATGGATGTGAAGGAAATCATCCCCTCTAACCAACTTCCCATCTCTCATACCAAACAACCCATAGTGATGAAAGTTCTAACCTAAAATAACTATTATACAAAACAGCACACTAATACTAACAAACCAATATACTTTCTATCAATACAAAGTTGAAGAAATTATATATTTTTATGTACAAAACACACACTTAGCTACAATCACACCAGCAAAGGAGTTATTGTTTATAGTGCCACTACATCACATTCACACAAAATAAACACTCATGAGTGTAGGGACAAGGCGTTTGTTAAAGGAAAAGGGACATACACATACACGGTACGGGCACTCACACAAGCACAAAAATACACACATACACGCGTACAGGCAAGCACATACACATACAAGTACGCACGCACACATACACAAACACACATAATATATCATTGGCAACTTGACCAGTCTCTCTTTTCTAGAGATCTGGTTAGCCCTGATTAGGGCAATCTTTTAACTTCAGATACACCTGTTTAATGGTGACACCTTCCAGACCGGGTACCACAGACACCAATCTTGTTCCCAATTTATGTGTGTGGTTGGGAGCGCAAATGGTTGATGAGTGGACTCATAATCCCAATTTTCACTTTGTGTGATAATGAAGACTTGTTTCCTCTGTCTTCTCCTGTGCCAGACACGAGGATTATGAGGTCTCTGCGGCCCCCACTCTTGCCGCCGTTACCCCATCTCTTCGTCCCAGTTTTTCATCTGGGGGATAGTGGCTCTTGGTACTGGTAGTAGTAGTAGTTTTGGCTGTGGCTTACGTGATGGTGGGGGTGACTTAGACTTAGATTATAGTCACACATATGTCGCTGGTGCAGCTTCTTGCGACTTATTGCGGTCCCCTTAAGAGGGCACTTGGTCCCGAGCTGGGTCTTTCTGGAACTAGTGCACGTTGCCAATCGGACGTTCTACACCGCCCCCAAGGCAGACCCGCAGTCAGATCACCCACTGCAACCACGACTTCTACCCCACCAAGCCGCCATTTATAAGTCTACCCGACATTATCTCAGGCAGGCAGGCTTAAAGATCAAATTGTCACCAGTTATGCCTACGGGTGTCCCAATGCCAATGTTGTGTAAGCCACCTAAGCAACTGACCAAATATGGTAGAGTTGTGAATTTGGAATATTATCATGTTGGAATTTTGTGTACTTAGCTTGCTTATAGTGGCCGAAATTATTTTCAATCTGCTTGGGTATAGGTCACCCTTGTAAATATTATCACCGCTTTAATTTGGTTGTTTTAATTTTGAACGCCTTTCCAAAGGATCATGTTTGTTCGATAGTCTTCGAGGGCCAAAAAAAGACTGAGTTTTAAAATAATATTCTGAACAGTTTACCGAGCAGCGTGGACCGTCTCTCTCAATAAAGCTTGTCAGTGTCCTGGGTGAGATTTGTGGGATTGCAGGGGATCGCTGTCCCCACGTCATAAGTAACCCTTTTTATGCCTACTTAACTTTATTTCAGTTAGGTAGGTTTATCTGATCAAATTAGTCCAGTTTTACCTGCGGGAATCCTTATGCCAATGCTGTGTTAGCCACCTTTGCAATTTATCGAATGCCTCTGAGTTTTGATTTTTTAATATATTGATGTTTGAATTTTGTGTACTTGGCGTACTTATAAGGGCCTAAAATTTCCTTCAATCTGTTGGGTGGATGTCACCCATTGTGTTTTTCACCACCGCATAATTTGACTTGTTTTTTTTTTTAAATTTTGACTGCATTTCCAAAGGATCATGTTTGTTCAAAGGTCTTCAATGCCAAAGTGAACACAGAGTTATGATTAATTTATGCTTGACAGTTGGCCGCGCGGTCCCGTCCTGTCCCTCTATAGCGCTTGTTCGTGTCCTGGGAGGGGATTATAGGACAGCAGGGGGAGAAAAGTTAGTCCCGGACTGTCCCTTACCTTTCAAGCGATGCCAACATCTTTTTAGGGTGTTTTCTGTGTGAGTGTGTGGGTAGGGTGTTTGTGGGACAGCAGGTAGAGCTTCTTAAACTGTCCCTTGTTTGAAGTTTAGGCAGTTATTGCCGCATTTGTCACTCATTGAATTAGGATTATAGTCGCGTACTGCCTGGTGACATTAGTAAAACTGGTTGTGTCCACAGGCTGGACGTATGTCCCTTTAAGAGGGCGCTTGGCCCCGTGCTGGACCTTTCTGTATTTTTGAAGCTCATCCAATCGAACGCACCCCATCGCTCTCAGACTGCAGCCCCGCGACCAGGTCTCCTACTCGGGTCGCCATTCCCACACCTTAAGTCAACCTTTTTATTCCTACCTAACTTTATTTCAGTTAGGCAGGTTTATCTGATCAAATTTTGTCCAGTTTTTTCCTACGGGAATCCTTATGCCAATATTGTGTTAGCCACCTTTGCAATTTATCGAAGGCCTCTGAGTTGTGATTTCTGGGATAATCATTTTGATATTCATAGCAATCTTTCTTGGTGAATCCTGTAATGGTTTCTGCGAGGTGTTTGCCAAAACAGGAGACTAAATGTTTTGCTTGATCTGGCCATCTGAATATGACCGTCACCTCTTCGTCTTTTCCTTTCTTGGTGGGTGGTTCTGCTTCCCACGATATCCTCCCATTCCATTTTCAAAGATTCTCCACCATTCAAAGCGGGATGTGAAGTTTTCAGTGCATCTAATAATCTAGAATGGTTTCTCTCAAACTGTTGATTTCAATCGTATTATCAAATTCGGCATACAAGATGACGTTCGCCGTCTCGGGTAGTGTTGTAGCAAACTGAAGTTCCACACGAAGCTGACCAGATTTTATAAGGTGAAAATGTTACTCGTCGCTGGTTTGCTCTGGAGTAAAACCAAAAGCCCACAAAGTGTAACCTACTGCATAATCGTCAAACGAAATGCAGTGACTATTATTGGACCCTTGCTGTCCGGCTGCTTCGTACAGGGCCAAGTTCGACCTCAAGTAATTCTTCCTATCAAAGTCAAGTTCAAAGGGTACACAATGTTTTGCCATCGCGAATGATTTCTACACTTTTTAGTGTTTAAACTGAAAACTATTGGTAGTGACGGTTCAGTTGAGGGCTGCATTGCTAACGATGCCAATGATTAAACGTCCTCTTAACAGATTATTCTCGATATTGGATAGGAGTCCAGCAGCGATAGTGAAAGTTTTCCCTTCCGCGCGTCATATCGGGTACATGGCATTCGTTCTGCGCAAAGTGTGACTGATATCGTTTGCAACATTAAGTAACACTTCCACGCATCGCACGTAGATCTTGTCTCTTCGATCTGTTTTATAATTGGTGGCATCAACCATCAAATGGAAAGCGGTACTATTGAGATCCAGTCTCAAGCGGATATCCACTCCGTTAAACAAATACTTCTATTGTGAATACATGCCCAAATGCAAACAATCTATCAATTATAAACTCTAGCCCATGTTTGATTTTGTTTCGTCGGTCGTTGAATGCCAGATTGTGGTTTGGTTCTTTATCTTTCATCAAATCAGTGTCTTTGAATTTGCCTTAAGCAACCTTCCTGATGGGTGTTCTTGGTTTCTTTTTCGTACGTCAAGATATCTTCTAGGTACGCTCCATAAGGGTAAGTATCCATAACTGTTACTGACCAGTTGTCATTGAAATACAAATCCAATTCGTTAAACAGGGAATGCATTAAATTGTTGACGGGAGTTAGTTCCTCATTGACGTCTATTGTGTTTCAAATCGGATCGAGAACGTTGACTTTCAGGTACAATAATTGCTGTTCAGATCGAGCTATCCTTTGATTTCAAAATCGATGGGGCTGAGGTTGTAAAACATATGGGATGAAATGCTACCCATTGGAATTATTGCATACTGATCATAGTGGGTGGCATGGCAAAAAGATCCAATTCCGACTTGGAACATTTGCAAGAATCTCGGTGCATCATTTGTCGGTTCTCTAATAACCAAAAACTTCTCATCATGGACGGTTATTCATTTCTTAGTCTTTCTAGTTCGCTCTATGTGAAGTCCTCTAGACGGGTGTCTTCGTCCTCCTTTTCTACCTTGTATTTGCTGAGGCGTCAGGGAAGTAGGAATTCCTGACTAGGCAGCGTACAAGGCATTTATAGGAGATTCCTGTCGGCCGAATATGTCTTTACCCGTTTGAAGAAGACATTTTGACTGCTCTTAAAGAGGCGTTTGGGGTTTTGTTTGTCGACGATAACATTCTGAAGAAATCTTTGCCTTGTGATACTTATATGCAATTTAATTGCTTGTGTGTTGGTTTTACATTCTTTATTTATTTTTTTATTTAATTATATGTTATTGTAATAATAAATTTATTCACTGGAATTTACATTTTTTCCAGATAATTTAGTACAGTTCATTTAAATAACCAATATTGCTACTTTATATATAAAGCTAAACTAGCTCATGGCCTTGATTCAGAATTAGTAAACAACTTTTCTCCTTTCATGCAGTAAATACATTGCTAGCAATCAAGGTCATACTTGGCTAGTGGCTTGAGTGTCAGCTCGGTTGTAAACAACTTTTAAATTCATTTTATTATAGGAAGACTCGTTCAGTAGAATCATATCTATCCATGGCGTACGTATCAGCTAGTCTATGCTCTAACTTCGCCATTCGAACTAAGTGACTACGTACGTAACCGCATCATGTGATCTAAAATTGCGTTTCAAGCTAACGTTTTATAGTGATTGAATTTAGTCGTAAATTGAAAACTTTCCGAGCTTAAAGGTACTTTGCATTGTGACTAGTCTGAGATATATGTTTCTAGTTTTCTGAATTAGTAATTAATTTCTCTGGAAAACATACATAAGTGCTCTTCATAAAAATTCTTGGACAAAAATATTTATTAGAAATTATTTGGAATTCTAAATCAGTAATATGGTTTTTTGATTCATAAAATTCAACAATGAGCTGTTGATACAAAAGCACAAAACAGGATATAGAAGACGTCGTCGCCTTCCATGTTGGAATTTCATCGGGATTCGAATTTTGGTTCAATTCGAACATTTTCGTGTAAAGGACGACCTTTTAGATCGATCTTCGTTTGTTAGAATTATTTATGGTAGAACACACATAATTGCATACATGTACCATTAAAGAGATTTATGGGGAAATGGCAACCTTGTACAAGCCATAAAGTACAGATTAGTTCGGGAGAGGCCAGAAGTTATTAATTTTTAATTAAGGGCTGAGTTTGTTTAAACTTACCTAGCTGGGTTCAAGTTTTGTTCTGCTTAGAATTGATTGTAGAAGACAGCGCAGTAGTAGACATTTGTTGATTGAAATAACGCAGTGTTTAGTACCGGAAAGGCGGGAAATATTGTAAACCTGATTGGTCACTCTGTGGAAAAAGGCATAGTTTAAACCGAAAACATTACGTTTCAATATACTGGAGGGATTTTGAAACTTTAGCCTACACTTCTCTACGAGAGAGAAAGGAAGTAAGATCTAAAGGCTCCGATAATTTTTTAGAATAAATTTCTCGTAAAATAATTTTTATCTAAGGGAGAGACGTTTGTCTGATGATTTCGACAGACACCAAAAGCAAAAAATGCGAGGTAATTACATACACCTCAAATACTTCTTTTATGCTTGATTTATTTGTTTGTAGGTACTTGTATTTGCAGGAATATATATACATCGTTTATGCTATGACTTAATTGCTTGTACAAGTATGTATTTGCAGGAATTTATTTGTTGAGTAGTAGATTAATTTTCTTGATATGGTATACGCGTGTCTAGTATGTTTATCTGAGCCCACGCAACGATATTTCCTTTTACATATGCGTTGGCGGTTTGCTAGGTTATAGTTTTGATTATTGTAGGAATTCAGTATGCTGAATTCATACTTATTCTATATACGGAATTATGTATCCGACATATTTGTGTCGAGTTCATTTATCTGATAATATTGTATTTATAGTCAATGGATGAACTGATGATTGATGTTACGGATGTAGTCGGAACTATCCGAACGAATTTATTATGTATATGGTAGCCTTGAATTAGAGGAGGAATTTTATTCATTTAGGTGTAACGAGACCGAGTGAAAGGGCTAATGCCACATGTGGCGTAATTGGCCATTCGCAGATCATTAGTCTAGGAACTAGCCGAGTAGACTGTTTGAAAGTCGAGAGACGTTTCTTGTAACGGGGGCTCCACTTATTTGTCCTATATATTAGCTCAGATTGCTTCTTTATTCCATTCATAAATTCCTACTTGTAGCAGGTTATTCGACACCGGGAAAATTTCATCTTTCGACGTCACTCCTAGACTCGAAGCCATAACCATAAATACCACATAGTGATAGCATTTATGTTATTCATTCTAGGAGTAATTTTTTATTAGATTCACAAGCCGTAAGTCCTTTTTCATATTTTACCTTGATTTCCAGAGAAATAAATTGTACTGTTAAATTTACAAAGTTTGTTTGCTTCAGTCTTTTCTTTGTTATCTTTGAACGAATCTAGACACGTAACACTTCGGTCAAAGTGGCATCTTTCAAGGCGTGGAATCCTCGTGTCACCATTGGTTTCAGGCCGAATGATAGGCCAATTTCAGCCGATCTCCGACACCATGTCCTCGTTGTCGAGCGAGTCCTCGGCACATAGGGTACATGCTTTACAATTTGCTAGAAAAACTGTTCGAGAATTGAGCTTGACCGTGACGTTCGCTTTTGTGAATGGAATATTTTGTCCCAGATCTCCTTTTATATCAATGTTGACCGTGTCAAAATACGAATTACTGACGGGCAAATAAGGAAGATGCACAAACTCGCGGTGATACGTGTTTCGACCTTCATTGTCATTCATTATGGCAGAATTAGCTTTGAGAGGAATCACTCGCAGTAATAGTGCGGTTGTGTGTCCCACCACGTTGTACTCCACCAATTCAGAGTACACAAAGATTAATTTTAAACCTTGGTTTAGTTCTCTAGATTAATAAAACTCTTGGCAAAATTGAAGTTGTTATGGGTGGCATGAGGAATGGATTCTTGACCATCTGAAGACTCCACCCAAAATGTCAAACAATTCAGGACCAAACTAATGGACAACGTTTTGGCCAAACAATTTTTTGCACTGGAGGGTGACACCTCGTTTGGTTTTATCTAAGGTTTGCTAAACAGCGCATATAATTTGTCAGCAATTGTGTCCAACAGATGTTGACTGTTAAAATAATATTTTGCGGAAATTTCAACAGATAAATATACCGTGAAATGTCAGCGGACACTGGCCTTTTCATAAAAGCATCTACAGTTTTGTTTTCATTCAAGTTTTGTTGCGATTGGTCCGTGAGAACTTCGGCCTCAAAAGTATTTTGGTTTTCATTGGTGTTATTGATTTATGTAGGATGAATAATCTCGATCAAAGCCACTTCCCAATGGGTTTCGTGAGACAACTGGGTGACCTGAGGTAATTTGGCCATGAAACAGCAAAAAGTATTGTGGAAAAACACATCTATGGAACTGTCACTGTGTAAAGTTAAGTAAAATTGGTAATTCATAATTTAAGAGTTCTGTTGTCTGAGGAGTTTCTGAAGGTCAGAGGAATGTCTAAGAGAATTGTTTTTGTTGTGACTATCGGGAGGGTGAACGACGTTGGTCGCAAATTTCTCATTGTTACCGTTAAAGTATTTAAGGGAAGAAAACGGGAGAAGGTAACCAATGAAACCGCTCATTAAATAGTTCTCAATTGTTTGTCTCCTTGACGCAAATTTAAAATTAACAATGGCAGCACCGATTACACAATACACCAAAAGATTTGTCAAAGAAAAACGATTTGGATTTACGGAACACGTTCACCACTCTACACCCACAAGAGCTGTTTTTTATATCTTGCAGGTAGGAACTGAGTAAAGGAGTAGTCACTGTGATGGTTGAGGCTGTGTTGAAGAGCATGATGGTCACATCTTCTTATTTTATAGTTGATGACTTGCAATGCGTCGATCCAAGAGTCAAAATTCATCTGATATCCTTTCCAATGTACTTTGCCTTCTTTGACAAATGGCTTTCCCTCCATATGGGTTCATCCATCAAGAATGCTTTCGATATCGTACACTTTATACATTTTGCCATGGGTCGTAACTGGGGCAAATGGAACGTTCCTTTTAACACTTTCCTATTCATGTCTTCCAATTTACAGACAAGAGGATGACGACCGCGCACTGGTCCAGTGACATGAAATAATTCGGTAGTCCAGTTGTCGAAAGTGCGTTTGGTTTTGCTAATGCGCGCTCAGTCTCCCGTTGTCAACACTCCACCTTTCCTGGGACAGTCACAGGCGGGGACGTACCAAACAAGCTCTCAAAGACAGTCACTTCGCTGTCAGGTGTCACTGATTGGATTGAACATCCGATGCTCCGATAGAAAGATTGGTTGTACGCTTTGACCAGATGCGGTAAGACATCGATGTACTTGAGAGTTTGTAATAAAAAACATTTTCACATGCGATCTTTCATGCTACGTTGAAAACTTTCCACGATGGTGTATTTGGTTTCGGGATTCTCGGTAGTGAAACAATTGATGTCTCGTCTCCATATTCCTTTTGGAAAGCTTTGTTTAGACATTCGGTGCTCTTGAAGAGGGTGAAGACCCGATTTTTCAACGCCAGTTTGAGCTCTCACTAATTTAATTCTCGATTTAAAAGCATGACTCGGATAAATGCGGAAAAGATTTCAGTAAAACAAAATATATTTGTAACCATGATCGTAGATAAACAAGGGCTAAACATCGACTAAATCGGCTTGCCATTGATGATCGATAACGTCCACCTGTATGCGATTTCTGGAAACGTTTCGTTGAATGAATTTGTTTAAGGTGTGTGTTGCTTGTTCTTGTAACCATTGTTGCACTTGAGGTAAATGGACCCGTTTATCAGTCTGGGTTTTGGCAGCACGATACAATTTCTGAACTCCGTATACCGCGTGATGGTCTGGATCGTTGTAAATACTTGCTAACAAATTATCCATTAGGACTTTTTAAATAAGTAACCCAATGTTCACTGATGATACCATTTTCTTCATGTGACATTTTCTTGAATTGTAATGCTTCGCTTGTCCGACGAACAGTAGGTGTCGAGGAGGATATCTGGACAGATGTAATCAGAGTTTTGTTTAACTTCGGTCTTCACCTTACTTTTCTCTTCAAAGGAAGAAAGGGTTACCCACATCTTTTTAATCCAACCAGTTTTGGATGTTGCTGGTGTTAACTTACGCACTTTTCTGGTGGAGTTTGTAACTAGTTTTCATCTTATTCTGACTTCGTTACTGGTGGTGGTGATGATGACGATGGACTTTTCGTGAGGGTCTTAAAATTGTTCAGAGTCGGTTAAGCTGTTTAGTCTAAAGTTTCCTGATGAAAGAGATGAAGTCACATCGTTGCGATTTTTCCGTTCATTACAAATCGCTAATATTCATCTACCACTGCAATTCGTCTTGTAACTGGGGTTTCTCGGTCAAATGAGGATTAGGAGATAAATGCGATAAATTCCATCCCACGTTTATAAGGCACTAGAGTCAGTTTTCGTTCTTCCATCTGATTCCAAAGGTCACGTCTAAGATCCTTTGACCCCTGATACACCTTTTATCTTCTTGATCCTTTTTATCTTTGACGTATCACTTTTGAAGCAGCATCCGTGATGAATCGTGTAACCATTGTTCCCAATAATCCTCTCACCAACGGTGCTAACAACATGTGTACAAATCTTTCTCATTATACCATCATCTTTGTCTTTTGACTAATGGGTATTTTCTTTCATACCATTTGACGATGGACGTGTCGATGCTTGGTTAAGCATTCTTTATGATGTTGAGACAAAGGTATCGTTCCTTTCAAGACATTCAGACAACATTCGCACACGGTATTGATGACGTCTTTCGATGCTGGTTTGAATGATTTGTCCTCGCATGGGTGGATGGCTTTGGACAGGACGGCCAACACGCCCAATATTTGACTAAACGAGGAGGCAGTCCTTTCCATTTTTCCCTTTGGGTGAGAAAATAAAACCGTCTGCGGGTGACATATTTGCTACCTCCTAGGCACACACCAAGAAATACATTGACTTTGATGCCTTGGCACACAACCATTTATCTTATTATTTAAAGCAGGTCGAAAGGTAGATAACCATTCTTTTTTGACAAACTCTTTGTCTATCGCTTCGTCAAAAAAGTGTCAAATTTTCTGTATGGCCAAACATTTCTCATCTCTGGTTCCTCCTCTTTTTATTGGGATGATAGGGTCTTTCTTGGGGTAGCCGTCGATACTTGGCTAATATCAAATTAGGTTTCGCTGGCATCACCAGCAACAGAGAAGAGGAAAAACCTGGTTTGGGGATGTAAGTTTGTGTCCTGCTCGAAGTGATTCTCCTGCTAATAAATGTTGTTTTTGTGGTACGTTCTGGGGGCTTTTCTTTTTCTGGGGACTTTTCTTTTTCTGGCTCTGTGACCTGGTCTTGATACTACTGCTCTTTCTATTCCGGGAATGCTTGGGTCAGGTAGTGGCTTGGAGATGACTTTAGGGGCGAGTGGATCCCATGGAGCGAATGATGACGTCAGCTAGAAAATGCAATTAGAATAAGTAGCATCCATAGTTTTCTGAATTTCGTGCGATTCATCAAGGTCTGACCATTGTCAAACTTTGAAATGAGTCAGTGCTCATATAGCATTCAAGTACCAGTGGTTCCAACATCGGTGACGTAACGGATGACATTGTTTTTTGCTTTTCAGTTGTATTTTGACAGAGTCTCGGTAAATGCATTCTTTAAACTCCACATGGTCTCTTTTTGATAGGATTCTTCTCTCTATCTCACTTGGCAACAGTAGTCACAATAACCTATGGGTCTTGGAAGTTTTCCCTTTTTATATGCTGACCAATATCGACGTATCTGTAAGATAAAGTGAAGTGGTTGGGAAGCCTCACTCGCATCTGGTATACGATCTGATAAACATTATCCAAAGGCCGAATGGCGATTTGGTGTGCGGTTAAACATACCATCTTGTAAGGTTGGTAGATGGTCACTTTAAGATGTTAATTCTCTCTAGACTGCAAGGCTTCCTTCAATGCCTTAAATTTCAGCACTTGACTGCTGAGATAACAGAGTCAATCCTTCCACTTTGCCCTAAGTGTGCACTTCTTCTTGGGGATCCCGGTATTCGTAGCCTTCATTTGTAGGGCCACTACTAGCAATGCTTACAAGCTTGTCGTTGCGGTGCTCGTTTGCCTAGGCTCATAAACGGTCTCCGATGTCAGGATGCCGGTGGCCAAGGCGATCGATATAGATGTAACTGTCCCTGTCAAAATAATCTTAACTTATGTAAGGCTTCGTATGACTGTCAGCGAGAATAGGCTGTCACATAAGCTGCAATGATGACATTTCCAAATTCGTCTGCCTGTACAAAGTCGACTTCTTTGTAATTGACTAAGATCAAGTTCTCATGAAGGACATCCACGTGTTTCATGCATTTGGTTTTGTCGTGAATCATCTGTAAGTAACGGGAAGGTTCTGTCAAATACTCCATCTTGGGTAAACATGGTCGTTATACCATTTTTCCCCAAAAACAATTCAACATCACTTTGGCAAAAGATCGCTTTCCATCGTTTTGTTTTTCTCTCGATGTGATCTAATGTGATGCCTATTGCTCTTTGAATCTTTTTTGGTCTTCAGGAGTTTGAGACTAGGAATTATAGCCGCTGACATCTTTTTTCAGTTTCAACAATCATCCACGTAGTCTGCGAATATACCTTTCTGAGTCTCGTCGCCTTTTTTGGTACTGTTCAGTCTTGGAAAGGTGGTAAATTTCGTACACTTGTGACAATTGGTATCCCAGGTCAAGAGCTTCCACACTGACCCACGTCGCTGCCAAGGCGAGTTCTCCTTGAGTGTGATGACAGGGTTGGTCTTGGTTGCATGTTTCGGCATAAGTACGGCATAGGGAAAGCAACACATTTTTGAAATGGTGAGCTACAACTGGATGGTACAAGTTCGTGGAATGCACGACTTTACATTTAATCAATCCTTCGTATTGAGAAATCTTGTCGAGGTCGATGTGGTTCGTTAGCAATTGTAGGTGCTCTGTGGGAAAGTGACAATATTTGCACACGTAAGGATACAGCGTGCACACGTAACAGCAACCAGTTGACATTTGTCCGTCCTTGGGACAAACTGTCACGCGGTTTCAAAGGATCTACCAACTTGTAACTTTACACGATGCGTTTAAACTCAGGATCGGTTTTCAAATGGTGATTGTACTAGTTTTCCCACATTCCACGCCCTGGTATACTTGCTGTTCTAACTTTAAACGCCACTGACAAGTAGCCACGTACAAATCTTCCATGGTACATTGTGAAAATTCATTAAGGGTAGCAGATCGAACGTTCGTGATATTAGCAACCGTTAAACTCGTATACAATCTGAGGGTTTCTAAGTCCAAGTCATCCACCGAATACTCTCCGATGTTATTTTAATCTCCTCCCATTAGGGCGTGTTAGATCCATTTGTCTTCCTTGACACACAAGTAATGTAGCGAGCGTATGGATTTGACCTAGTATTGACGTTTGACAAAGTTTGTCGTTTGAGGCCGTATAACAACCACGGTATTCTCGGGATTGAATCGTTTGCTCTACTCTAAGGATTACGCCTTGGCAATGGTGGATGATTGTTTTCAATGGATCGAATCTTCCGTGCTCCATAAACAATTCTCGAAATTTTCTACAACGCGGTAAAATATCCACGTCGGAGTATCAAAATTGTAACATTTTATCGACGGGGTCAGAGGCGTGAGAGTGGTACCAAGCGTATAAAGCTCCTTGTTCTTTGGTGCACATTTTGTCAGAGTGGTAGTAATGAGCATTTGGCAAATTGAGTAGAAATGTGTTGATTGGCTTCGGTACTGAAAAGTGCGGAAAAAACCTTTGGCCATTTCTGTCATTCCAAACAGTTTAGGTATTTGGTTCAATATCATAACCAAGTAACTAATCGAATCTTTAAACTGCACTTGTGCCAATTGCATGAAAATGACTTTGACTCCGTTCAAAGTGGCTTTCAGACTTTCGGTGCTATGTTCCGTATAGTATTTGTGAAGAAACTGTCCATCGTATTCCGAGAAATTGTGAGCCATCACAGTGGCATTGCGATGGTAATCTCCGTAACGTTCGATATCCTCTTCACTCCACATGTCGTTAATAGGGTCTAAGATACATTGGGCAAAATCGGTCAGCGTGTAAGCTCCTTAAAAGATTTTTTCACGTCCTCCAGGAATCTTGCTACAGTGGAGGAAATGGCACAGATAGATTCTTGGAGGAGGCTACGCTTGATGCAGCGAAAGTTGTCCTCCAATATCACTTTTCTGCGTTTTAGGGTCTATTTGGGAAGAGAAACGTGGGCCATTACAGTGTCATTTTTCAATTGTTGAGGTGAAACTTGTTGGATTGCTGAACGTGCTTAATCTTATCGATGACTTTTGAAGGTGTCAGCTCTGATAGTCTTCAAAACTCGACCCAATCGTGGGACTTCAGACTGAAGTGATAAATGCAAAATGTCAAGCTATCGTCTTCGTTGGCTTGACATTGCCGTTTCAATGTAGTTAACAACGAATCCCACGATTTGGAGATGAATCCATCTCCTTTCTTTTCAGCGGTACGTCTGACTTAAATCTATAAACATCATTGTGTAAGTGTAGGCCGTGGTTCTAAATTTTCTAGAGGAGCGGTTAACCGTCTCTCGAATGTGATAGTATTTTTCAGATGTTAAAGGTGGTGGACTTTAGTTTGACATAAAATCTTTGGGTTTAGATTCCTGCTCACTCATGTGATCTTCAAAATCGCTGACATGGATCTGAGCCAAGACTTCCGCTACTGTGTGAAGAGATATGTCACGTTTCTGCCTCTTACTTTCTTCTCCTTTCTTCACGATCGTTTCATCTCAGCTTGATTGCAAGAGGTCAATTGATTACATTTTCAACGCCATGATTCCCCTGTATATCAATGTAAGGTCAATGTCTTCACTATGTAAAGGGTCAGTATATTACATCAAAGTATTCATTTCAGTCGCAATCCTATCAGAACTGTATAAGAACCAACACAGATCAAACTTCTGATCATCGCTTTGCTAGGACTCATACGAAGGTTTTCATCAGAGAAGCCGACGGACTTCTCCCACTCCTTTGGATATAAACGTCAAGATAATTGCTGTATTTGTCAGAAGAAACGGCATTGGTCTTCTAAACTTCCACAGCATCAAAGCAATACAAGCGTTAAAAGAGACAAAGGACAAGATACATGTATCTTTGTCAAGACATAGGACATTGGTCTTCGATTGCCTTAAGAAACAACAGGAAGAAGAGGTACCCTTCGAAAAGGAAGAACGCAGACACGTCCAGAAAGAGAAGAAAGAGAAGAGTAGAGGACGAAAATAAAAGAGAGAGGATAAACCTGCAACAGTGGAAAAATAACAAAATGCACAAATGAAAAACAAATAAGTATCTGAACTTCTTAATTTGATGTGTTGTGAAATTAGAATGTAGATTTGTTCCAGAAAATATACTAGAAGAAAAACGTGTCTCTTGGTTTTGATTTTTATAATAACAACCTGCACTCACACCTTCTCACACGTACGTCATTGGAGTTTTATCTGATTTTGTCAAAGATTGACTAGTCTCTTTTTCTGAGAGGTGAGCGGCCCTGCGAAAGACCGTTGGTTGCTTGTTTTTGCTTTTTTTTCTATATAAAATAAACTCAAGAACTGGTTTGTTTGTTTGTTGTTGGGCTTAACGCCATTTTTCAGCACACGATAGGCTATTCATGACGGCCAATATTAGTGGTGGAGGAAGAAACCGGAAAATCACCGGAAAGAACCACCAACCCACGAGAAGCTACTGGCAAGCTTTCTCACATATCCACATTCGCCGAATCCTAGACTCGAACCCACGCAAACAGAGATCAAGAACTGGAGTTGGTATCTCATGTGCATTAGGTGTGTTGACGGGGTTGAAATGTTTGGCTCGGGAAAGTCTTTTTCTCTTGGGTCGTGTTAAAGAAGTCTGATAAATTTGTTTCAGACTCCTGAACTCTGCGAAAATGTCTAAGAGTACCGTCACTGTTTGTCTTTCACTGTCCTACTCCTCTCCTAGACCTTGTATCTTATCTGCTTCTTCTTCTTCTTCCTGTCTTTTTCTTCTTGTCCCTTCTTCTTCCTTCTGTTGCTGTTGGAGGAGAATAGCTTGTTCTGCTTCTAGCTAGTTCTGCTTCTTTCTGTTGTTCCAAAAATATTCTCCAATTCTTCTTTCTGCCTCTGTTTACAATTCTTGACGTACGGTACGGAAGGAGAAGGAGGCAAAGGTACTGGTACAGGAACAAATCCTTGTGAAGAGAGAAAGAGGACTTGTTTGCTTTGGTAGCCGCTAATATAACATCACTCATCGTCTTCACAACCAGTGCATTCCAATTCATTATCTTCGTAGTTTCCGTCATGTTCTAGTTATGTCGCATTGATTCACACCCTCATTCTCTTCAACTGTTCTTACCATAAGACGTGGAATAACGTAGAATCATCTACCCTCATATCATTGATGCTGTTCAACCCGGTCTATCCCATGTATGTCAAATCATAATGGACAATTACCGACATGACTGACACGGCCCTTTGGAAACGAAGGATCTTTGTGGAAAGACAAGGTTGTCTGAAAGGAGTCTTAAGCGAGTCTTACTCTTCGAATGTCAAACGAAGTTTGAGAAAGAGAGAAAGATCAGTACGATGCCCTCTATGTTAACTCAATTGTGTTAACAAAAGCCCTCTAAGGCCCTTATCATGGCCACTCCATTGCATTGGAAAGAGATATAGTCTCTTTTGTCTAAATTTATATTAGTCGATATGTTATGTCCATATGTTTGTCATATGTCGATGTCTCTTTCTATGTATTTAGCTCTCTGTCTACAACCCTGTCTCTATGCCTGAGTCTCTATTTGTCCTTAGAATAGTGCGTATTCTAGTCAGCCCCTTATAACACTGTTCCACCAGATTGTCGCCAGAGTGCCGGGGACCCTTTTTAACATGGAAGTCAAATGGTTGCTATAGTAGCCCCCCCCTTTACATAATTCTTCTAAAAATGTGTCTGAACACAGCTATAAACTATGTTGAGACAAGGAACATACACGCTGATCTTAAGATAGCAATGAATGCTTTGTTTATAAAGTTCCATATAACGCAAAAGAATGTTTTGGAATCCAACGGTTCGTGAAAAACAGCCTGGTTAAACAACAACTCTTAAACAAAGTTAGAAATAAACTCAAATTTTAGTAAACATCTTGTTCACCACTTAGAATCATGAGAAAAGTCATATAGGTAAAAGTTCCACAACTTTAAAACATCATTCGGTGTATTTGTATCCTTCTACCGATTTTAAAACATCATTCGGTGTATTCTACCCTACTACTGATTTTAAAACATCAACCGGTGTATTTTTTATCCTTCTACCGATTTTAAAACATCATTCGGTGTATTCTACCCTACTACTGATTTTAAAACATCAACCGGTGTATTTGTATCCTTCTACCGATTTTAAAACATCATTCGGTGTTTGTACCCTTCTATCGATTTTAAAACATCATTCGGTGTTTGTACCCTTCTACCGATTTTAAAACATCATTCGGTGTATTCTACCCTACTACTGATTTTAAAACATTAACCGGTGTATTTTTATCCTTCTACCGATTTTAAAACATCATTCGGTGTATTCTACCCTACTACTGATTTTAAAACATCAACCGGTGTATTTTTATCCTTCTACCGATTTTAAAACATCATTCGGTGTTTGTACCCTTCTATCGATTTTAAAACATCATTCGGTGTATGTACCCTTCTACCGATTTTAAAACATCATTCGGTGTATTCTACCCTACTACTGATTTTAAAACATCAACCGGTGTATTTTTATCCTTCTACCGATTTTAAAACATCATTCGGTGTATTCTACCCTACTACTGATTTTAAAAGATCAACCGGTGTATTTTTATCCTTCTACCGATTTTAAAACATCATTCGGTGTTTGTACCCTTCTACCGATTTTAAAACATCATTCGATGTCCTTGTACCCTTTTACTGATTTTAAATTATCATCCAATGTCCTTGTACCCTTCTACTGATTTTAAATTTTCATCCAATGTCCTTGTACCCTTCTACTGATTTAAAAAAAACAAAACATTGCTTTAAGGATATAACAAATACAAACTACGTAGTTTTTTCATTCACTGATTCATAAGTTCTAACCTGACTGTCGTTAGGAGTTCACAGACAGTGTCAACTTCTTAGCGTTTTGAATCAAACAGGAGTGTCTGTAGTAATTCGGTCGCCATATTTGCATGGGCTAGTCTATGTTTGTAAGTAACGTAAGTTATGTGGTTTGCAGTCTTCTGCAATCTTAGAATTCCATAAAATTCGGAGTTACAACTCTTTGATCACATGTAAGCAAGAGTTCCTCCTTTATATTTGTTCAATTTGATTTAGAAATATTCAAACTAGACACTGAAATATTGGACGCAGGCGACGTAGATTTTACTGAAAGGGACTGTTCTATAAACCAGAACTGTACAATGAGCAGTTTGTGTGCTTGTTGACACCGCAAACTTCTGTTTGCTACTGACGCTTCGATAAGATGACTGTATTAGGGACGTCTTGGCGAGTGTCAGGTTAGATATTAAAAATTAAAGAATGAAATGACTAAGTTTTGTCACTTTCTATATCTTTTATCGTTTTCGACTTTAGAATATGGGTGATTGCTACAAACACACGGGAGGGTGTGCAAAATCTATAACGTGTTTCAGTATTATTAATGTCACTGGTTAACTGAGAAGGATAATTGTAAAAGGAGATGGTTTGTGATGCAACTTTGCTTTGTCTGGCAGATTTGCCTATACGTACTTGAACACGTAAATACCTCCAGTGACGGATAATGTTTCTTAATTTGACTAGCAAAAGAGCATATTAATTTCAGCGTTTATTGTTTATGTATACACTAATATTTACTCAAGGTCAGGAATTTCAAGTCAAAAAATGTGATTCAATTCATGACAAAAGAAGTTTATGCCACATAGTCCCAAACAAATACATTTGTCATGGCTGAAGGTCATTTTTGAAAGAAAATCACATCGACTGCGCAGGTCCTTTCCCCATTCATTCATTAGTTGTATCCGAAGATAATGAATAAAGTAAGGTGACATTGATAGTGCGAATGCAGGTTTTCTCCGCAAATAAGGATTGTGAAACACGCTGCATGGAAAACTAAACCGTTGCATGTAATTGTAAAAGGTTGCCATCAAGGACATGTTGTGATGTTCTATTTACATTGAACCCAGTACACCGTAACAGTTGGATATCTCTATTTTCTAGCTGACCTATCGGTATTTCAATTTTCTGAAACTGTGAAGGAACTATCGGATGTGTGCACATCACATCAATTTTAAGATCTATACTAACCCAAAATACCTGGTTCACAAAAATATATCCATAACTCAGTGTTGAACAATAATAGGTGATTCGTTTTTCCAAATCCTAAATGTTATTATTTTCTCATACGTTGTGTTCAGAAAAGTAAGCTAGTATTTCCTAGTTGCAACAACGTTTAAGAAACGTTGCAGTAAGGTTGTGGCAACGTTGTCATATAATGTTGTGGCAACGGGATTTGGTGAACTAGCTGGAATGTTGCTACAACGTTGTTGTTTAACGTTATAAAATAACCTTCCTACATAATTCTCACAAAATTGGAAACCTATATGGACATCTGATGAAAGCTGCATGTGTTTCTGAAACGTACATTCCCAATGTTGGCAAGAATTTCCAAATCAACAACACTGCAAAATTGTCAATATTACCATCTATCGAGGAGTTCAAATAGCAGGAATTTTAAGACTGTCATTGTCACCAATTAGATACCCGTTCTACACTAAGTTTATTTTCTACAAATCAAACATCACCAGTTATTTGACAATATAATAATAATAATAATAAGAAGAAGAAGAAGAAGAAGAAGAAGAAGAAGAAGAAGAAGAAGAAGAAGAAGAAGGAGGAGGAGGCGGAGGAAGAGGAGGTCAAGATGCCAGGGTAGACTAACTGTTCCAACTTTGTACAAATTTGCACTCTGCATAAAATGATGTGCGTCAACTATCACAAATTAGTTTAAAGTAGCACATATAAAAATGCACTGTACAAGATATAATTTATATTTATCTGTGCATACACTGAAAAAGAATCTTAAAATCAGTAAGGATAAATATTTAATAAAAATGCATATGTCCATTCTGAACTATACAATCAGTTTCAGTGCAAGTGTGCAATCAAAAGCAGCCATGGGAGGAAGGGGCTTTAAGAAAACGGCTATTGTCTGCGCCTGTCCTTTATGGCCAACCCCTTATGAAAATGTATAAAACATTCTTCACTGCACTTGTGCTTACCTTAATATTGTTAAGCCAAGTCCCAAGGTAACTCTGCACTTGTCATTTCAGGCAAGTGGATGGTGAAATATTTTTATGCAAAGAAGAATTAATTTTGTCCAGATATTTCATGTGAATAAAAATTTCAAGAGGAAGCACTTGCCTGATCAGACAAGATGGATGTAAAATGTTGTTAGCTATTCTCCAGATTTGACAGTCCTGGGAACTACAATAAGCTGATTTTGTTTGCAATTTAGAAATGCATCCACCTTACAAATGCCATGCTTTAAAAGACAAAATTGAATCTAATATTGATTAAATAAGAGTCAAATGTCTAACCTTGTATTTTATCCCTCCGCATCTGTTTGGTTCATATTTGAGGGTCTCCGATATGGCCTCTTCAGTTTCATTTCCTTTTGCTTTGCCATTATTTTTCAAGCAGGGTTATGTAAGAGAAACACATTGTTTTGAAAATAAGTTTAAATAAGTTTTACAACAAAGGATGCATTACTTTGTTCTAAATGCCAGCAATAATTAATGGAGTATTTATAAAACATACTTTGAAATGTGGTCTCAAGTTACTTCATATACAAGTAATTGAAGTATGTGTGTGAAGAAACATGTTGTACTATATCCATTCATTTGCAAATCTCTGGCAAGTGACATGAAAATCAAGTCATACATACTTATCAAAACCCGGCATATCAGAAGTTCTTGAAATGGTTATTCCCTTTACGTCCCTTTAGGCTATACTATTACCAGTCATTTTGTTCCTAGCCTTTTCATCATCCCTCATAAACTATCCCCAATATTATACTCATCAAGTGAGCTTAAGCATTATATCTGAAAATAATAATAATAATAATAATAATAATAATAATAATAATAATAATAATAATAATAATAATAATAATAATAATAATAATAATAATAATAATAATAATGTACAAAAAAAACTTGAATATATTTTACATGTGTTTAGCATGCAAATTTGTTTTCTCAAATCTGAAACGTTTGACAACTGCAATTATGCAGCACAATGTACTAAAAGCAATTTTAAAACAAATTAACCACCATGAGTCATTTAACTTTATGCATGACATTCACTCTAAGATTGAATTAAAATAGCTAATAATTTGCACCAGTGTATATGTACTAAAATACCTGTACATATTCATCTCTCAATATGGTCCAGTGAGTGGCATTATATTAATATATTGGTCAATAACCAAGTCGCTATGGTCCAGTGTGTGGCATTGTATTATTATATAACCGAGTCAATATGGTTCAGTGTGTAGATTGGTATTGCTACCGACTTAATAGGGTTCAGTGTGTGGCACTGTATTGTTCCAATCAACCAGTTCAAGGAGGAAATAACCAAGCTTTTTAAAACGTTTTAAAACAAGAAAAAAACTTTCAAAATTATAAAAGGAATTGCTGAGCGATGGAAATGGCGCTTTGTGGGACAGCAACAAACGTTTGAGAGCTCAGGAAACATGATCAGTAGATCTGAACTTTTCATTTTTTTATAGTCCTACATGATATATAAAGCGCAGCAAGCACGAATCAATGCTATCATTCATTAATAATACAGTCAGAATCTGGTCTTAACGTCACTCACCCTGTTAAGCAATTATTGCAGATCCGGTCGAGCCATTGTATTATTCAACTAAATTATGGAAAATCAGTAAAATTTTCTAAGGAATCTTACATTTCAGAAGCTATTTAGATACATGCTATAGAACTAATCCGAAGCCATTTAGATATATCTAGTAGAACTAGAAATTTAGCTTCATTTTGTAGAACGTATTAGAAGCTATTTAGACACACGTTGTAGACTAGCCATTTATATTCATGTTGCAGAAGTAGTCAGAATCAATTTCTATACACGTTGTAGATCTAGTCAGAAGCCAATTAGATACACGTTCTAGAACTAGAATGACGATAGTTAGATACATGTAGTGGAACGAGTCAGATGCCATTTAGATACACGTTGCAGAACTAGTCAGAAGAGACTTAGATACATATTGTACCACTATTCGGAAGTCATTTAGATACATATTGTATAAATAGTCAGAATCCATTTAGATACTCGTTGTTAAACGAGTCCGAATCCATTTAGATATACGTTGTGAAACTAGTCAGAAGCCATTTTGATACTAGTCAGAAGCCATTTAGATACTAGTAAGAAGCCATTTAGATAGTAGTCAGAAGCCATTTAGATACTAGTCATGAGCCATTTATGTACTAGTCAGAAACCATTTAGATACTAGTCAGAAGCCATTTAGATACTAGTCAGGAGCCATTTATATACTAGTCAGAAGCCATTTAGATACTAGTCAGGAGCCATTTATATACTAATCAAAAGCCATTTAGATACTAGTCATGAGCCATTTATGTACTAGTCAGAAACCATTCAGATACTAGTCAGAAGCCATTTAGATACTAGTCAGGAGCCATTTATATACTAGTCAGAAGCCATTTAGATACTAGTCAGAAACCATTTAGATACTAGTCAGTAGCCATTTAGATACTAGTCAGAAGAAATTTAGATACTACGTTGTGAAACTAGGCAGAAGCCATTTTGATACTAGTCAGAAGCCATTTAGATACTAGTCAGAAGCCATTTAGATAGTAGTCAGAAGCCATTTAGATACTAGTCATGAGCCATTTATGTACTAGTCAGAAACCATTTAGATACTAGTCATGAGCCATTTATGTACTAGTCAGAAACCATTTAGATACTAGTCCGGAGCCATTTAGATACTAGTCAGGAGCCATTTATATACTAGTCAGAAGCCATTTAGATACTAGTCATGAACCATTTATGTACTAGTCAGAAACCATTTAAATACTAGTCAAAAGCCATTTTTATACTAGTCAGAAGCCATTTAGATACTAGTCAGAAGCCATTTACATACTAGTCACAAGAAATTTAGATACTAGTCATGAGCCATTCATAAACTAGTCAGAAACCATTTAGATACTAGTCAGAAGCCATTTAGATACTAGTCAGGAGCCATTTAGATACTAGTCAGGAGCCATTTATATACTAGTCAGAAGCCATTTAGATACTAGTCATGAGCCATTTATGTACTAGTCAGAAACCATTTAGATACTAGTCAGAAGCCATTTAGATAATAGTCATGAGCCATTTATGTACTAGTCAGGAGCCATTTAGATACTAGTCAGGAGCCATTTATATACTAGTCAGAAACCATTTAGATACTAGTCAGGAGCCATTTAGATAGTAGTCATGAGCCATTTATGTACTAGTCAGAAGCCATTTATATACTAGTCAGAAACCATTTAGATACTAGTCAGAAGCCATTTAGATACTAGTAAGGAGCCATTTAGATACTAGTCATGAGCCATTTATATACTAGTCAGAAACCATTTAGATACTAGTCAGGAGCCATTTAGATACTAGTCAGGAGCCATTTATATACTAGTCAGAAACCATTTAGATACTAGTCAGGAGCCATTTAGATACCAGTCAGGAGCCATTTATATACCAGTCAGAAAATATTTAGATACTAGTCAGGAGCCATTATATACTAGTCATGAACCATTTATGTACTAGTCAGAAACCATTTAGATACTAGTCAGAAGCCATTTAGATACTAGTCATGAGCCATTTATGTACTAGTCAAAAACCGTTTAGATACTAGTCAAAAGCCATTTAGATACTAGTCATGAGCCATTTATGTACTAGTCAGAAACCATTTAGATACTAGTCAGAAGCCATTTAGATAGTAGTCAAAAGCCATTTAGGTACTAGTCAGAAGCCATTTAGATACTAGTCATGAGCCATTTAGATACTAGTCATGAGCCATTTATGTACTAGTCAGAAACCATTTAGACACTAGTCAGAAGCCATTTAGATATTAGTCAAAAGCCATTTAGATACTAGTCAAAAGCCATTTAGATACTAGTCAGGAGCCATTAAGATACTAGTCAAAAGCCATTTAGATCCTAGTCAGAAGCCATTTAGATACTAGTCAGAAGCCATTTAGATACTAGTCAGGAGCCATTTATATACTAGTCAAAAACATTTAGATACTAGTCAGGAGCCATTTAGATACTAGTCAGGAGCCATTTATATACCAGTCGGAAAATATTTAGATACTAGTCAGGAGCCATTTAGATACTAGTCATGAACCATTTATGTACTAGTCAGAAACCATTTAGATACTAGTCAGAAGCCATTTAGATACTAGTCATGAGCCATTTATGTACTAGTCAAAAACCGTTTAGATACTAGTCAAAAGCCATTTAGATACTAGTCATGAGCCATTTATGTACTAGTCAGAAACCATTTAGATACTAGTCAGAAGCCATTTAGATAGTAGTCAAAAGCCATTTAGGTACTAGTCAGAAGCCATTTAGATACTAGTCATGAGCCATTTAGATACTAGTCATGAGCCATTTATGTACTAGTCAGAAACCATTTAGACACTAGTCAGAAGCCATTTAGATAGTAGTCAAAAGCCATTTAGATACTAGTTAGAAGCCATTTAGATACTAGTCAGAAGCCATTTAGATACTAGTCAAAAGCCATTTAGATACTAGTCAGGAGCCATTAAGATACTAGTCAAAAGCCATTTAGATCCTAGACAGAAGCCATTTAGATACTAGTCAGAAGCCATTTAGATACTAGTCAGGAGCCATTTATATACTAGTCAAAAACATTTAGATACTAGTCAGGAGCCATTTAGATACTAGTCAGGAGCCATTTATATGCTAGTCAGAAACCAATTAGATACTAGTCAGGAGCCATTTAGATACTAGTCAGGAGCCATTTATATACCAGTCAGAAAATATTTAGATACTAGTCAGGAGCCATTTAGATACTAGTCATGAACCATTTATGTACTAGTCAGAAACCATTTAGATACTAGTCAGAAGCCATTTAGATACTAGTCATGAGCCATTTATGTACTAGTCAAAAACCGTTTAGATACTAGTCAAAAGCCATTTAGATACTAGTCATGAGCCATTTATGTACTAGTCAGAAACCATTTAGATACTAGTCAGAAGCCATTTAGATAGTAGTCAAAAGCCATTTAGGTACTAGTCAGAAGCCATTTAGATACTAGTCATGAGCCATTTAGATACTAGTCATGAGCCATTTATGTACTAGTCAGAAACCATTTAGACACTAGTCAGAAGCCATTTAGATAGTAGTCAAAAGCCATTTAGATACTAGTTAGAAGCCATTTAGATACTAGACAGGAGCCATTTAGATACTAGTCAGAAGCCATTTAGATACTAGTCAGAAGCCATTTAGATACTAGTCAAAAGCCATTTAGATATTAGTCAGGAGCCATTAAGATACTAGTCAAAAGCCATTTAGATCCTAGTCAGAAGCCATTTAGATACTAGTCAGAAGCCATTTAGATACTAGTCAGGAGCCATTTATATACTAGTCAAAAACATTTCGATACTAGTCAGAAGCCATTTAGATACTAGTCAGAAGCCATTTAGATACCAGTTGGGAGCCATTTAGATACTAGTCAGAAGCCATTTAGATAATAGTCAGAAGCCATTTAGATACTAGTCAGAAGCCATTTAGATATTAGTCAGGAGCCATTTAAATAAATATTGTATGGCTAGGATGAAGCCATTTAGATAGACTTTTTACAGCTAGTCAAGGGACATTGAGATACTACTAATTAGAGGCCAATTAGATAAACGTTGTAGAAATAATTAGATACACATTGTAGAACAAGAAATTTAGCTTCATGTTGTAGAACTTATTAGAAGCTAATTAGATACACGTTGTATAACTAGCAATTTAGATATATATTGTAGACTAGCCATTTAACCGTTGTAGAAATAATCAGAAGCCAATTAGATACACGTTGTAGAACTAGCCAGAAACCATTTGTAGATACACATTGTAGAAATAGCCATTTAGATTCAAGTTATAGAACTAGCCACTGAAATTCCTGTTGTTTACCTAGTCAGAAGTCATTTAGACACATGTTGTAGATCTAGTCAGAAGTCATGTAGATTCATATTGTAGAACTAGCTATTTACATTCATGTTGTAGAACTAGTTAAAAACCATTTTGATATTCGTTGTAGAATTGATCAGAAGCCAATTAGATCTAAGTGGTAGAAATAGTCAGAGGCCATTTAGATTCATGTTGTAGAAATAGTCAGAAATCATTTGGATTCGTGTTGTAGACCTAGTCAGAATCCATTATGATTCGTGTTGTAGAACGAGTCAGGAGCCATTTAGATACACGTTGTAGAACGAGTCAGAACCATTTAAACACATGTAAAAATTGTCAGAAGCTATTTAGGTACACGTTGTACATGTAGCCATTTAGTGACAACGTGTTGATCTTGTCAGAAGCCATTTATATACATGTTGTAGAACTAGACAGGTCCATACAGGCAGTAAATTTGGTCAAGATATTAACATCAATGTTTCTAGCAGTTCTTACCTTTAACTTCAAACAAGATAAAAATTATTTGTGTTCTTTGCAAAAATGCATGTAAATGAGCACGCAATGTCTTTAAAAAGAAATTAACACTGATTCTTCTTAAGCAAAATAATTCCATTAAATCAAACATTTAGGTGATACAAAGCCATTTATACAATGTGACGTTTCGAATTTTGAAACTAGTTGAAATCTAAGCTTAATAAAATTGTGCTTTCAAGTTAACATAATCGAATCAGAAAGGTCTGGAGAAAGTTCAATGATCATTTCTTTATTTCATCTTTAAACATAAAAGTAACTACGTTAAGCTTCATTTGAACCTGACCCAGTCATTTTTTTTATGGTGCATAGCGTAAATGAAAATCCGACACGTAACTGTTCAAAAGGGGTGCACGTCAAATAATCAATTTATGAAAGGAAGCTAATTGCAGCATGTTTTAGACCAGTAAAATCGACGACAGACACTTGATTTGGAGCGAAAATTCTATAAACAGTTATTTTTGAGTGGTCAGGGAATCTTAAAGGCGTACACTTTGAGAAACAATTTAGGAAACTATTTCTTTTAAAAAAAATCTTTTAGTCAGATTTGTATTGAGAGAAGACGACTCCATAGACGCTAATGAAGTAGTGTCTTCGAGAATTGTCTTAGGAAAGGAGACAGACTAAAGGCTAGGACTCTTTGTTTGGAAGGAAAAAAAACAGCACTAAGGTGCGCAATTTTAGTTTCCAATTTTTAATGTGCTATTTCAGTTGTTTGATTGTTTGCAGATATGATATATTACGATTCACGCATGTATTTGTATCTGTATTTCTTATGACTCTAGTGACATGTTGGTTTCTACCATTAAATTCTCTGATTTGTCAATTATCAATTCATTGGGAGAATTAACGGATTGAATGTAATTAAATATTTGATATGTAGAAATGTGTAGGTATTTCACTAAATTCTCTGATTTGTCAATTATCAATTCATTGGGAGAATTAACGGATTGAATGTAATTAAATATTTGATATGTAGAATTGTGTAGGTATTTCACGAATTCACCCTAATATACGAATGTGCCATATTTCATAGCATATATGAATTGAATCTCCGTGTAGGATGATTTTTACTCTTGTAAGTGATGACGAGTGTATATTTATATGAGTTCACAATATTTAATTGCTCATGCAAGTTACTTTAGGATAGTTAGATTTAGTGAAAATTATGCCATAAATATTTGAGCATTAAACTGCATTGAATAGTCAAATGTAAATGAATCGTGCTGTAATGTATGCTGGCATATACGGCCACATTTGTCTGTAGAAATTACTTGAGAATTTATGACTTGCCCGTAAATTCGAATGAATTTGAGATAAGGTCATGTGTATCAACTTAACGGTAAACATACCGCAACATAGAATCGGTGAGGGGTTAGGGATTAAGGTCACGTTATATCAGAATTTTGCAGCGAAAACCACCTAAATATGAGCACGAGTATTATAGTTTATATTTAGATGTAGATGTGTAGTGGTATTTGTCTAGCGTAAGACATAATCTATATTTAAGGGGACAGCTTCGTACTCCGAACGAGAGAAAGAATACTAAGGAATACGGAAGGAACCCAATAAGTAAAAAAGGGGAAATCTACATCTACGAGATGTCACACTAGCGAGGGTCAAAAGAGGACCAAGAACGTAGGTAGACATGGGAAAAAAAGTCGTGCGAAGACAATTTTCAGGTGCTGCTCTCAAAGCATTAGAATCGGACTCAAAGTCAATACTCGAATAAATGATGAAACAGGTTTTATCTAATTATTCAATCTCTTCCATTCAATTTTTAAAACGCATACTAACGGTTATGAAATATTTAATTAATGTAAATTACTATCACTTGATTTAATAGTACATGCATGAGGCCTTTATTTAATAATAATATAGCAACAGTTGAGATCCTGATTTTCCATATGCTGCCCTATGTCTGTATATCACAAGATTTACTGTCGAAGTTATAATATCCTCAATACAACATAAATTATTTTGCCGTTTCTATAGTAACTATGAAAATGTATGAAAACCAATAAATTTCAAATGGTTCAGCATATTGGCTCGTATTGTAATCAAAACTGATCTGGCTTCTGCTATAAAGTGATATCCTTTATGGCTGGCGTTTTATATTCAAAGATGTACCCAAGAGACCAAAATCTATTGACCAAGAAAACAATGAAGAGGAAACTTACCTCGTCGACTACATATTCACTGTACTGTTCATTATTAGATATCGTGTTTTCAGCGATATTTATTTTACCTATATTTATACAGATATATCTAGAAGTGCTTATTGAATCAGGCTGTTTGACTCTACGGTAAAAGTTTTATATAACCTGTTTTAGCAGCTTGTTAAATATTCATAATTTTTGGCATGTTTCAATGTCTTTATTTAAATACACAAACACACAGATACGATGGTTCAAATCTACTAGTATCATGCATATATACGATTACGACAATAAAATTTCAGACAAAATCACCTTGAAGATAGTTCAGTATAAGGAAACTGTGTTGAGTCTAATGAGTTCATGCTGTCAAAACAGGTGCGTTTTTACAGCACTCGAATAAGAACACTGTATTATCGAGTCTATGATCAGAAAAAAGTTCGTTCCAGGTAGCAGAGAATACGGATGCCAGAAGTGTGGCCTAAACATTTAGAAGGGGTGTATACATAAATTAAATCAGACTGGTATTTTGGACAGAAGGTAAAGGATATGAATGGGAAAGTCCTTGTTTGGTAATTAGAATGGTTTCAGTTTAATCATCATTCATCTGTAGTTTGTTATGTTACATGTCATCAACGACATTACATAGGAATCGAAACTCGCCACTTCCTGGACGGTTGCATCAGTTTCAGTTGGGCGACAAAATTTGTATATTTGGAAGTCATCGGCGTGCAGCTAGTGAGGTACCCGATTACGAACTATGCGTTTGAGAGAGGCAGAGTATATAGAATGAAGAGAACGAGTCCAAGATCACCGAAATACAGATGATCTGTGCTGCAATGTTTGTCATTTACGGGCACCATAGTATGATTGTATCACGAATACCAAATACATGCTGGAGACGGTGAAGTAACAGAACGTTATTTATTCTGTCAGATGCTACAGATAAACCAAGGAATGTGAGGAATCTAGATAAAGAGTAGGTCATTAACCACTTTTTGAGAGGCAGTTTCGATGCTGTGGCGAGGGCAATATGCAGACTAAGTTGATAAAAAGGACTATTAACATTCACAAGAGTTGCAAATTGAGACAGACCAAATGTATTCTGATACTTTTTACATTAACTTTAGGTTAGAAACGTATCGTATTTTTAAACAACAAAATTAGAGTCAAACGCTGTTTCCTTAAGAACGGATTTACAACGGCAGTTTGTGAATTCACCCAATGTGTGCGTGTGTGCGTGCGAGAGAGAGAGAGAGAGAGAGAGAGAGAGAGAGAGAGAGAGAGAGAGAGAGAGAGGGTGGGGTGGGGAGGGGTATTAATAACATCAGTCAAGCAGTGATGTCGGAATCGGATCGAATTCACATGACTGGTGCGCTATTAACCAGGATTTCAATGAATATATCTTTCGAGACACGTTTAAATGAGGTTAAAGGTTGCCATGAATGTCTGTATCACAACTATGTGGTGACGATGAGTCGACTGAAATTAATTGTCAAGTTGATTTCTAACGGATTGTACTTTGTCACGAAAGAAATATGGAAACAGTTCCGGAAGGTCGACTGGGGAGACCGCCATTGGAATTGGTGTATATTTGTTCCTTTCCATTAGCTTGTTTGTAATATCTAAGAGATATTTGCTGCTGGAACTTTGAGTGATCATAACAATGAATTGGCTGATCCTGCTGTGACAACTGTGTGTGCAAGTTCATGGGACATGAATGAAGTGTGTAAAACATTATCACGTCAATGAATTACCCAGTCCAAAAAGGTCCATGTTTATGGTAGTCTTGGCTAACTGACTGCTTGAGGTTATAACATGAATAATAGGACTTAAGACTGTTTGTTTTTATCGGTTTCTGTGACGGTCAAAGTGAAAGTTGAACTCTTCAAGAATAAACAGGGTGCACATATTTCATTTTCATATGCCAATAGATTGTACTAAAACAGAGATTCTGAGAACATGCTTTACGACTAGGAAGAAGACGTCAGTCAGAAGCAATGGACAGAACTGACCTTTGTTCTTTCGTGAGGGCGGCTTGGACCATAGCAAATAATAGACGGTCGAAATTGAAGGTTAAATTCTATTACAACAGTGTTGTATGTAGTTCTTTGTGATGACAGTAATTTCCACTATTTCTTTTGTTTTCAGGTAGTCCAGCTGATTAGTCGTTGACTAATACAATGCGCAGTGGCTGCTCAGACTTAAATGTTGATGAATAAAGAAGAATTAGATAAATCGTTGAAACGGATGGTCGAATTTTTCAAATCGCTGTGAAAGAAAGGGCGAAAGGGAGATAACGAGTTTTTTTTCGGTTTAACGCTGGCCGGCTTTAAAACTGCATTTCCGTTTTTGCTGCTGTATAGTGAATATGAATGTTGTCCAAGGCCGTCTTTTTCCCTTTCACAATGCCTAATGGACCCTTTCGGAGTGGTCATTTTATACCATTAATGAGGAACAGGCAATGCATAGGTTTGTATGTACAATAATGGCGGTTGTAGCAGTGGCAGAAGACGACTGAGTACAAACATATCTAAAAGATCTCGTTTCCAAAAAGAAATTGATGAAGATTATGGTGCCAATGGAAAAGTGAATGCATGCACAAAATGTGTTTTTGTCAGAGACAAAATGAGCAGATTTTCACGATGTGCATACCAGATCATCCTTATGTATCCTTCCATTTTTTAGATGAAAATGTTAACAAGCATTTAGTTATATGGCTACTCTTCTTAATGCAGTTTATTTTTTGTAATGGACCAAAAATACGATCACTGCTAGACTAATGCAATGAGATCGGATTTTGTTGATATTTTTCTTTTCTACTTTTCCTGAAAGGGTAACAACCTTTAACATAATCTTCTTAAGAACAGTAACCCTGTATCTGGGAAATTAATATAAAACTTAAGTTATCTTTTACTTACCAGGGCTCTGAAATTAGACTGCAATTTATACTCTTCCGTTTTCTTTTTGTCTTCTAAACGGAGCGAACAACGTCTTGCGTGGCGTATTAATTGAAACATTAGGAAGAAATTGCTTTATTCCAGGAGGTGTTTATGATTTTGAAACATTGGTTAGATCTGAGGTCTTAATCACTAATTGCTAGTAGAAAAACTTTATAAGATCTTATGATCCAAAACGAAATCATATTAATAAACAAAGAGTCAATGCAATAAACCCAAATATAGTCTGACACCGTCTCCCATGGTGACTATATATTTATATTTCTTATCGATATTTTTCATGATAATTGTTAAGCTTTAGTATGTAAAAAAAAATGTTTATACTCTGTACTAAAGATCCTGTTGAATGGAATCCTGAATTGGCATGTTTCCTATCCTTTGGTCTGTAGCAGCCCGATAGGCAGATGGCCAGATTATATATTTGGATGATTCTTCCACATCTTTATCATTGTATAATTTGTAGATATTATCAATTAAACTGGGTTGTTACTGAAAATAAACACACTAGGGAAAGCCATTTATAATGAAAGGTAAGAGTGTGTAATTTCACCAATTTTTTTTTACTTATTCCATATGTTTTGTTTTTATATAAGTTGTTTGCTCCCTTCTCATAAATGAAAAGCCAAAAAGTAATAGCAACAAAGATGACATTAATCTCTCTCTCTCTCTCTCTCTCTCTCTCTCTCTCTCTCTCTCTCTCTCTCTCTCTCTCTCTCTCTCTCTCTCTCTCTCTCTCTCTCTCTCTCTCTCTCTGGCAAAATGTTTGTGTCGTATAAATGACGAATGGAATAAATACTTTTTTTAGAACACTTAATATACCTTTTTAATACCAACTATATTCTGTATGATGCCCAGAATAAATATTAATCTCGTAAAGGAACGAGACAATTGGAAAGCCATGAAAGACGTATCCTCGGTGGTAACACTTGCGTACTTCAGGGTTGTTAATACAACTAACAAGACATGTTCTAAATGGGAGCACAGATTTGGTGTTTCATAAAAAATAAACACAATGTACACTACTCGTGGGGTTTTTTTTCTGTTCACGTGTACTCGAGGCATCTAACCGGTTTTATTTCCCTTTCCTCGAAGTCAATATTCAGAAAGAACCAAAGATTAGCAGTTAGGTTTTAAAGAGTAAAATGACGTTTTTCATTCCTTTTCTTCTTCGTTCTTTTCTTTCTTTCGTTTTTTTTCATCCCTATTTTATCCTCCCACTTGGAGACATTTTTGTTAATTTGATAAGACCGTCTGTTGAAATCTTGTAATAGTGTTTTTCATTTAAATCAGCAATATACTCAGACAACGGTTTTTTAACTACATCTCCATTCTGTCCGATTTTCTTCTTATTGTTTTCATTGCTAATCTACATGATTTTAAACTGTGAATGGTGATATAGAGTCTGTTTTTCATTTTCAAAATCTCATTCAACGCTACCGTAGCTATTTCTGCGAAACATAACATTCTTTGGATACATGTCAACACAATAAATTATAGACAAATCATACATATTGATCGTGGGAAATTATCCATAAAAGGAACAAAACTAAGTTATATCTACCATTTGCTTGACTGTAGGATTCACCGATAAGTAACAAAAGAATAAAAAAATACATTGGATCATTCGAAACTTCTCTATCAATTCTTGTTTCGTAAATCGTCAAAGCAGTCAGAATGATATCATATAAAACTTCTCAATCAATTCTTGTTTCGTAAACCGCCGAAGTTGTCTGAATGGTAAATATTGATATACATTCGACGTATTATCGTATGACTGACCTCGAAGTTGCGAATGTTACAATCTTAACAGAAGCGTTTTACACACAACATGAAAATATAACACCACTCGCGAATACCTGACTTTAACGCCTTTCGTTTTCTTCAAAAAAGGTTAATGTCCTTCATTTGTTGTGGTAAGACTTGATTCATTAGTTGTGTTCAAATTTGCCATCTCTCCGATAAATGTAGACGTTTAGCTTTGACGTATTTTCCAATGAAACCCTCAACAAATTCATCTCAAGCCTAGCATTATGATCTCACTTAAACAGCACACTCCATCAAAGACTATTAGATGTACAGAACCAGCTCATGGGTGCCGAACTCCATGGACCTATATTTTTCTTCTAGAGATATGTGACTACTGTTTCTATGTTGGAGATGGGGGAAGAATTCTAATGCAAAAGATCATCTGCTCAGACGTCAACGTATGATTTTTCAAACACGATTTTCATAATTTTCCTTATATGGATTTGCATTTTAAGACAAAACAACGACACATGAACAATAATGAAGCAATTGTATGTAAATTTTGTTTGGGTAAGCTATGAAAACATCAGTATAACTTGTACGTTAGGATATTATATGTCAAAGGATATTGATTGATTGATACGCATTATATCCACATTAAACAGATTTCATATACGTTTTCCTTGAGAGGACGCTAGACCTCAGTTAAAAAGACATTAACATGAGAGGGTCGATAAGGTGGCCAGTGCAATTTCTTATAAAGATGGGTTTCATAAAACAAAATGGTACCACCTAGTGATAATTTAAACAGCATATAATAACGACTCACCCGAAGACCAACAACCAGCCAACTAGTTGCAAATAGTCATGTATTTAATAATAAAATGAAGTAAGGCATGTTAATATAAAATTAAATGCATTTTTTCCACAATTGGAATCGAGATCGACTTCGATGTAATTCATTGGCGTTGATGACGATACCTCAGTCATATGTCGTAGTATATACAAATATTACAAATTGTTCATCTTTTGCAATGTAACTTCATTTCATATAACACGTCTGCTGCGAACAAAAGAGTTCGGTCTAGTACTATTGAATTCCAGTCTTGTCCATTCGCTTTTTGCAGTAATTTCTTGCGACAAGAAATATTAGCTATCTCTAGAAAAAAATATACGTATTTCAGAAACTAAACTTGCATTTGTGTAGCTCGTGGTCTGAAAGACTCTACTGTATAATACAGATTCAAGCTAGACTTTTTTTCTTCTCAAAAACATTACATCTAATAAATTTACATGAAAGATAATGCTGTCTTTACTTAAATGAAATCCTACGTTTAAACCTTTAGAGTACAGATAGGTTTGATAGTGAGAATTTAAATTCTGCAGTTGATAATAATCTAATAAGCAAAACGTAAAGTTTTATATACATTGGTTAGAGCAATTGACATCAGCTGTCATCGTTACTAAAAATAGAGGTGACACTAAATGTAAGGTAATAGTCTAACTGAAAAAAAAATCGAAAACAAATTTTTTAAATTTTTGACGAATGATTCGTATATGACTCTTTCTTAGTTTCCTGTTAGGTACGTGGGAATTAAATTTATACTATATTGATATCTGAAACAACACTATTGTGGATACATACTTAATATTTAGCATGACAATATTCAATGTAGTTATAAGAGAAATATGTATTTTGATTAACGATATTCCGACAACTCGTGCGAAAAACAAGAAATTTGATATACTTTCCTCGTCAGGCTTCCGGAAAATGGTTTTAAGTGATAAATGAAAAAAAAAAAAATACGAGTTGTATATTACTCGCAATAGGGTTTACGATGATATAAAATTCAGAAACGTTCGGGGAGGAAAATATCGGTTTAAGATGAAACGGACGATTTCGTAAGGATAAAAATATGATGGGTCACACTGTTTACCAAAATATCTAGCACAATTATACCATTCTTGGCTGAGTGGTCTAAAACGCTGTCCGCTCGCTACGGATCACTGCCATCTCACCTCTGTCTGCGTGGGTTCGAGTCTAGGATACGGCGAATGTGGATATGTGAGAAAGCTTGCCAGTAGCTTCTCGTGGTTCGGTGGTTCTTTCCGGTGATTTCCCGGTTTCTTCCTCTACCATTAATACTGGCCGCCATTAAAAGCCTATCGTGTGCTGAAAAATGGCGTTAAGCCCAACAACAACAACAACCATTCTTATGGTCGATTTAATTTTGTGACGATTTGTCAATCAGAAAAGAAAAGAAATTAAATTCTCTGCAACATTTTCTGATTCGTCAGCAGTTTAACATATGGAAACATCAAAATGCAGTTACCGTGAATAAAAATAAATTACTAGTTTCCACTGATCTCATCATTGGCAGAATCCCATCAAACAACAATTTTAACACCAGACAATAATAACTACACAGGAAAACACTACATACATGCAAACAGTGCCAGATTAACACTTAAGCTCACTAAGCACGTGCATAGGGCACCATATAAACTTAAATTAATTGTTGAGGATAAAATTGAATGCATTATATATGACCATTTTGATCTGCCTGCATGAGCATTTTTATTTGACATGAAACTAAAACTGTTATTTTCCCACCGATTTAGCTCTTAATATTTTTGATGAGTTTCACATGAAGGCCATACTATTTTTAATGCTTTACATACATACATACATACATACATACATACATACATACATACATACATACATACATACATACATACATACATACATACATACATACATACATACATACATACATACATACATACATACATACATACATACATACATACATACATACATACATACATACATACATACATACATACATATTATTTATAAAATCAATGATGATTAAAATTCTCATCAGAATTCACTGGGCATGGTAAATTAGAACGTCAAATGATTTAAGAAACAAAAAACAAACCTGCTTATAACTACAACTGAGAATATAACCACAATGAGAGTGCTTAATTGATTGTGATTTTGGAAAATACCACGCACAAATTAACGAAGAAGAAATATCAGTATATCGAATTCATACCACAAAAATAAACAAGATTTCACATATTGGACACAGTAATATGGACGAATTTCATTCCATTAATACAGACATTTTTTTGTTCCGTTTTACATCTAATTCCTAAACTTTCGAATACCATGAGGTCACCAAGTATGGATCAAATTATGGTGACGCAATCGTTCTGTAGGTCATTACTTCGCTATTTATTTAGCTGTGGACATGCGGTGGTTGAACATGTTTTGTGTGTTGATATTCGCTTTATGTCACAAGCGTGAGGCAAGAAATTCTTATCTTGTTCCAAGCATCCATTATAAACAACGCCAAAAATTTTCCAGTGTGAATGGTTAAGATCACTCATTAAAGAACTCTTTCTTAATTTTTAAAGTGTTAGTTTAAATATACTAGTATCAGCCCTATATTAGCTTTTAGCTGCAAACTCTTCCGACCCAGATCTGTCATCGCACAATGCGTCAGCATATCTGGGTTTGTGCTTTTTGTCACCAAGTAATCAGTAGAACAAACAAGAGAGACCCTGATCTGCCGGAGCATTGCTAGGACAGATCGGGATTTTTGTTGTTTGCAGTTTGCCTTGTATATATGTTTGCCATGTATATATAATATCCACACTAACCCGCAATTACAAATAGCTCGTGTAGTTATTGCCACCAGTCAACGTGAGTTTCCATTGAAAACATTTCCCAACGAATATTAAGTTTTAAATTACTTTTCGTGACTTCAAAAGGTAAGTAGCATTCCTTATTTGAATAAACATTTCTTAAAAGAGTTTGAAAGGTGTCACTGCTTTAACCGGTATGTCGCATTATATGGTATTATTCAGAATACGCAAACAATGAATAAATTGTATAAAAAATAAATAAATAAATAAATAAAACCTAATGTACGGCAGCCATCTTAACTTCAATTAATGGTTCTTAATATGAAGTATTAACAGATGTCACCGCTCCGGTTTCATAAGTGGTTTGAGCGTCCGCCTCCAATGCGAGAGGTCGCGGTTCGAACCCCCAGCCGAGTCATGTCAAAAGCGTATAAGAGTGGTACTAGCAGCTGCATCGCTTGACACTTAGCATTTAAGGGTTGGTGATAAGATTGGTCGGCCTGGTGTCAGGAGAATGTGATTGGGCGAGATATCATGCTACATGTCTGCTAGACAGTTCTATAAACAGCCTCACAGCAAACATCGTACCAATGTGACTGACAATTGTTAAAGCTACATTACAAATCCAGATAACACACACACACACACACACACACACACACACACACGTGCTCAAAAGGATTTATGTTTGTAGGGACACTGTGTGGACTGTTGTAAAGCTGACTGAAATTTCCGTACAATTGTATTATTTTAAATTGCACTATACCTTTTCAACAAACGGCTTTACTTATGAAAAGAAAATGATTTTTGATTACAAAAGATCAATGTCATTTTTTAAAAACAAAATAAAATTTTTTAGAAATAAAAGAACTATGACGTATAGATGAACTTTATTTTTTTTAAAAATATATCAACATATTGTATTGGTTGTGTTCGGAAATTGTACCGAAAGATACACTACGATTGCTTTTGGATGAAATTTTGTAACCGTTAATTAATATTGACTTTAAACTGTAACGAATAAATTTATTATTCGCAATGATTCGTTGATTCATTATCGATCCTATCAACAAATTATATATTGAGCCAGGAGAGAAGACATTAATAAGGTGGATCCAAGTATTTTGTTTACAGATTAAGGACTCCTAAAACGCCGATGTAAGATTGATTGACTGGGTTCCTAAGTGCAGAAGCACAAAACATCTCTTGGCGAAAGACTGTTTCTCCATGAACATTCAATGCAAGCCAAATATTATCAAGAAATGTAAACTTCGGCTCATTTTCCGAAGGCGTGGGCCATGCCTTATGGGACATTATAGCACTGATTAACCAGCTAGGTTTATAAATATGTAATTTTAAAATCAAATTCTCAGAATATTTGGCTTCTCGTGATATAAGTTTATAACATGCGTTATTTAAGACCCAAACTAAAGAGATATCATATGAACGGTAAACTTGGTTCTTTTCACAAGGTATTGGAGGGAATGTATTAACGTAATATAATTGATAAGATATCATGTATGTTGATATTAATTAGTGTGTATTTTATCTTTATGTAACACACGTGAAAATTAATCAAAAATGATATATACTTAAAGAATTTTCAAAACGTAGAAGCACTGTGTCCATAATTCATGTCCGAGTTTTCAATGGTTTAGAGATATCTTAAATAGCAGAAATGGGAAATATGTTAAAGGCAGATTGATTTCAGAATTTAGAAAATTACAGCATATTCGAGTGATTGATGATGCTTTAGTTATTGATATGCTTTAGCCGTCGAGAATCTATCATAATTGCTATAAAATAAAATATTTCGCTCCAACAATTGATTTATTATTACTTTGGCCGAATCATTGATAGCTAAATCAAAACATCAAACATAGACAGAAGCCCTGTAACTTATATCAGAGCGCCAAGTATTGGTTTAGCACTGACAAAATAGAAGGTCAAAATGAACAAAAACTTGACGCTCGACCTATAAGTACAACACGAAAAAACACGTGTAGTTCAGCAGACACGATACACGTAGGTAAGCAAACAAACAAGACAGACAGACAGACAGATAGATAGATAGATAGATAGATAGATAGATAGATAGATAGATAGATAGATAGATAGATAGATAGATAGATAGATAGATAGATAGATAGATAGATAGATAGATAGATAGATAGATAGATAGATAGATAGATACAGTGAGTCGAAATGAATAAAGTGTCCTTGAACAACATCTAGAGTGAAATGCATGGATGACAGACAATAAAAATACAAACAAATTTTATTCAACTTTTGACATTGGAATTTCTTTTATCAATATAGAAATTGGAACTTTCATGCAATGTTGTACATTGCAGCAGATAAAATGTAAAATCTTGACATATGAAAGTAACTTTGAATAAAAACAATTTAATCCATGGTGTGATATTTGAATTCTCGACATTCAACCACCGCTGTGTGAATCAGCAAATAAAATTTCGAAATTATGGAACTGGAAATAGAACTGTCATCACCAACAAGTTTGATTCAGCATGTGACACCTGAATTCTAAACAAGTGACATTGACATTTCAACAGCTACTTTCTCATTACACGCCATGTGTCTACTCCTGTTACTAGAACTCTTTCCTTCAATACTGTATGACCTTACCCAAACTATTTTTTAACTAATGCAAATATCAACTATTATTTACATCTTTACATCAAGATACATCATTTACATTTCCCGTTAATCGGGAACCAACATCTTTAACTGTTATCAACATTTACCATTTTATATTTAACTACTATGGATTTTTTTACTATATTGCTGGTCGATTTTGAACCTTTCTTTTTAAACATATGACCTACTAAAAGTGCTGGTGCGCCGTTAAAATTAAATCAATCAATCCATCAATAAAAAATGTTACGCCTTTTTCTCTATTTTGTTTGGGAGGGTGGGGGTTCACACACTCGCACGCACGCACATACAAATACACACACATATACATCCCAAGAGCAGAAGATCTCTCATATACAGCCAGAATGAGTCAGCCAACGTTTTCCCATCTGGTCAGTGGTCGCCTTAAGAGAGGTACCGTATAAAACGTTTGGCATGCTTAACACAGAATTGGCATAATATCAACGTTGCCGTTTGGGAGGGCCGAGATAGCTACCTGAATCCAGAAAGCATTAATTTGTGTGTGTATGTGTGTGTGTGTGTGTGTGTGTGTGTGAGTATATATATATATATATATATATATATATATATATATATATATATATATATATATGTATGCATGTATGTATGTATGTATGTATGTATGTATGTATGTATGTATGTATGTATGTATGTATGTATGTATGTATGTATGTATGTATGTATGTATGTATGTATGTATGTATGTGTGTGTGTGAGTGGGTGGGTGTGTAAAGTAAGTGTGTGTGTCAGAGAGACAGAGAGAAGTTTAGATTTTTAACGTATCTTTAACAATTTATCAGTCATATAAATCCCACTGTCCACTGAGAGGGTTCCAATTTCTTTTCTCCATTTTCGAACATGTTTTATCAGCTTGTCATGAGTTTTGCACAAGTTCTGTAATATCTATTTCTCATCAAGACATGACTGATGTGGTATGATGATTCCGTCACACCTCGGTGAGAAGTCGTTTTCAATCTAGACATTTTTTTTTTGCTTCTGTGAACTTTATCTACCTATAAAACTTAACGTTTTCTGCTGCCTCTAGGAGGCAAAACTTGGATCTAGATGCAAATGCATGCAAGATCTATTTTTCCTAACGTAATCATTTGAATTTCATTGACTGATAAAAATAAAAAACATACTAAAATAAATAAATTCATACATGAATATTAAAATAAATAATATTACTGCTCTGTTAGTTTTATAATTTGTATTTATTTTTAAGATGAAGATGGACAGCATTCACAAAACCTAATAAACAGATTGATCAAGGATATATATCATTTGGCACAGTCCATATTTACTTTGAAGAACATGACGTTGAATAATGAAAAATAACAATAGATAGATAGATAGATAGATAGATAGATAGATAGATAGATAGATAGATAGATAGATAGATAGATAGATAGATAGATAGATAGATAGATAGATAGATAGATAGATAGATAGATAGATAGATAGATAGATAGATAGATAGATATTCATCTGTATGACCTCATTAAAAGCATGCTTGTTTGTAATTGAAGTTGAAAATTGCTCATAATTTTTAGTGCGCTATTGAATAACGGCTATGTAAGTGTTATGTCGACTGTGAGATCATAAGGGGAAGTATTTTACGCTGACATTTTTTAATAATAAGCAATACAAAATGTTATCAACATAGTGTCACTGTTTTATTATAACATAGCCAGTCCCAGACAACATATGAATTTCAGGCTCCAGTGTGCTAACCGTGTTTAATGTCAGATTACTGAACAGCAGTATATTTGTATTTTGTATCACATCAATATCAATATATACTGCTGTATATTCGTTTAGTTTGATGGATATCAATGTTTGTGCATGGCTTTTAAATGAAAACAAAGCACAACTCTGTCTTTAATTGTATGGATGAGAGAAAAAGTTATGTTCTCTCCAAAGAAAGAGCGAGATTATCAACGTTTGTCCTCTCGAAACTGAGTAAATGTGGACAAAAATTATCCGTCTAAAATGTGTGAAATTAAGAACCTGTTAATTCGGCCGAATTTAAGACTTTACCTCCATTTGGAATGATAACTGTTATAAAAAGTATAGCTATCTCTAAAATGAATCATCTGTCATTGTCATTACCAAATTCATCTAAACAGGTTCCTAGTGACCTAAATACACCCTTTTTCAAGTTTGTATGGCATGCATCAAAGAAAAAAATCAAAAGAAATATTGTCGTGAATGATTAAATATGATTAATATATTTAAAGTAGTGAATGTGTTTATAATCAGAGGTCTTAGAAGAGTGATGTCGTGATGGATCGAAATGTTAAAGCTTGTTATAATTTCAGTATCAAATGCTGATAATTTCTTTCCATATTTTCTTAACACAGTGAAAAAGAATCTAAATACAGTCTTCTTAGCATATTTAGAGCAAATTTGATCATTGTCATGGTCTCAGCTTAACATGTTTTGAAATTAAAATATTATTTCATCCTTCTGATTGTACCCGGATACATTTGGATAGTTCGAAAAACTGGCTTTTTACTAACATTTATTTCCTAGATAGTCAAGGTACAGTTGCAGTTTAAAAGCTGTATAAACGATTTTGTATCAATTACCACTCAAATCTTCAAAAGTCTTTAATAAATATTGTTGTGTATACCATTATAAGAAATTTATTAAAGGTGTAGAGGTATATATGAAAACTGATTGGAAACAATGACTTGCCAAAGTTTAGAAAAATGTAATAATGAATTTGTTAATTATAAGATGATTGCTGGCAGAAATATTTTTTCTTACCATATAAAACTTAATCAAAGTGGCCAAATTTTAAATGGTTGCAGCTGTTAATACTGCAAAGAATTTTACATAAGAAGACATTTCTTAGAATCAGAATAATCTCAAACGAGCACTGTACTGTTAGTATGTTGCATACAGAGAAAAGTGTTCATGCTTATGGGGCTGTAAAAATAATAAATTATTTATATGATATGTTATAATGTATGAAGGGAAACGTAGCCTTGCAAATAATTAGTAATTCAAAAACATAAATATGGTCTTTGAATTAAAGTAAAAGTCAGAGTGATAATCTAATTAATCTATATGCAAATAAATATTTTTTATAAATATAGATTTAACAGACAATTGCAGAATATTTTTCCGTTTATAAACACTGTTGCTTTTAACTTTAATTTACGAAATATATAGTGCTTACAGAAACTGTATATTGGAAATGGTTGACAATAGAAGTTCGTTGTACAAACCGTTAATAGGGTAATATATGTATGCCAGCTTTCATATTTGTTTTGTAGAAATGCTAACATTTTACACACACGCACACGCACACATAAACACACTATGTCTTTATAATATTTATGCAAACATATTGCTTCTCTGGTCAATCTTCTCTATTTTCTGAGCTTATTTCGTTTTAAGTTACAGTGACGAAAATAAATTTCTAAAACTGTAGAGAGAGAGAGAGAGAGAGAGAGAGAGAGAGAGAGAGAGAGAGAGAGAGAGAGAGAGAGAGAGAGAGAGAGAGAGAGAATAAAATGGGTGCAAATACACTTATTATCACACAGATGGCTGTAATAAGGTTACATAAGTAACTATAATATTAGGTGAAGGTGAATACTAAATATAAGGAAACTATTTGATCGTGGCAAATTTAATTCGTTACAATATAGACCTTTTGTGTCTGCCTAAATTATTCAATACAAGCTTGCTAACTATTAAAATATTGCTCTCATTTATCACATTTTTCAGGTCAATCCCCATTCAAAGATTTAAAACCTAATAGTGGTAATAAATGAACTCCCAGTAAATCGGTCACAAATCACTCCGACCAAAACTTTATTCCGTATTTACCTTGAAGCAATTATCCTAAAATAGCTATTTTTTCACATCGATGGAAAATGGCTACTTGATACACATAGGTCTTCTGTGAATAGCAAACCAAATTATAATTAAAACAGTCCATAAAGTGCAATTAAATAATATTGAAAACAAAGGTTTGATCAGCCTAATGTTTGGCAGAAGGAAGTAATGGGTGGACATTCAATCAAGTACATCGGTTTCTTTGTAACTAGAAAATAAGGTTAGATTGATAAGCAGGGAAGTCAGTATTGAGAAAAGTTTATTGAATTATAAAAAAAATATACAAATAAACAAGGACTAAAAATAAATGATCATTACAAGCTATGAATATATAGGACTGAATATATAACACTATTAAAGTATAGGCAGAAATATGTACATGGTGACATGGCATGGTAAATTAAAGCAAGCTATGCACATGACAAAATACAGCAAGATATATATATATATATATATATATATATATATATATATATATATATATATATATATATATCTGTGTGTGTAATTGTGTTTTAAGTAGCTTAGACGAATATAGTTAAGTCCTTGCCTTTAATCTGGCATAGTCATGTGTATATTTATGTCTGTCATCACACCGATTAGCAACAGGTTGTGTAAATTTGATTTTCCTCGCTTGGCCGATTATTTTCGGTGATCCAAGTACAAACTAAGGTGAAGTGGAAATGATTACTTTATCTTTATCAACATCCAAGGATTGTTTTTCTTCATGATTTCGACCCTTCATTCACATCTAGTAACACTCCTCAGGTAAGAAATTAATGCGGTTCGTGCAGTAAACAGGTTATCAAATGCGAAGATATATATTTGCATGCAGATCGATGATCTTTCCAGATACCCATGATCTTTCTAGATAAATGACGACTTTGAAACTTGACTCATAGGTATCTTGTCGAATTATTTTTGTACTGGTTATTGTAATGAAATTCCCAATTGAACTATATCATCACCATCGTAAGGTTTCCTTTGATATGTAACCCCATGTAAATAATATTCTTATTTACGGACCGAGTATGCGATATCAGATAATATCTAGTTATGTAAGACATCATGCAAAGCAAACTAGTAAATGTATTTAGAATATCTTTACGTATGTTTAAAAGCCGAAAATTGAGTTTGTAACAAAAGCACCCTTGTTCTCAGTCAGTTAAGTGAGATCGGGATCTATCAGATAAATTAAAAGTCCCACCAGAAGAGAACAACAAGAAAGTGGACAATTTATCATTTAAAGTTGCTACTGAATTATATGTAATTAGTTAAAGGTGGACGAATATTCGAAAGATATAATATTTTCACATGTCAGTTTCTTAAGGTAATTTAGTTTTCATTTCGAGGAAATCCAGTAAAGTATTGCTAGAACACGCTTTACCGTCACGACATTGACGATACCAAGAGTACCATGTACACATGCTTTATTATGACGATATCAAGGGTACCATGTACGCATATGCCTTATTATGACGATATCAAGAGTACCATGTACGCATATTCCTTATTAAGACACTGAAACTGCTTTATAAAATAAATTATATGTTATCTTTAAAGGATATTCTCTATCAGAAAAAGTGAAGTTCTGCAACAATTGAAGCAGTGATCATAAATGACTATGGTATATTTTCGCATACGGCATTGTCAAGTGGTCAAATCAAACATAACTAAAAACAAAAAAAAATCAAGTGGACTTTATCGTGCAGTCCGCTGCAGTAAAATCATGTTGATAAGCTGTAGTATAACAATACCTTTTTAACGCCGTTCATCATGCAGTAAAATCAAGTGGATATGCTGTGGTATAATAATACCTTCTTGACGCCGTTCATCCTGCAGTAAAATCAAGTGGATATGTTTGGGGTATAACAATAAGCAGCAGGGAGGGCGAACCCTACAAAATTTTGCGACAAAATCGATTAAAGCCTCAGAATGCCAAATGGAGCCTTCCTACGAAATCTCATATTTTAACCAAAAAAAAAAATAAAGACCCCATTTGTAAAATGGAGCCTTAGCGATTTTGTCGTAAATATGTTGTCATAACCACCCTCAAATTGCTGCCATCTACGTCGCAAATATGTTGTCATCTCGCCCTCCCTGCTGCTGATTAATACAAATTATTTAACCAAATATTTGATCAAGTCCAATACGATATCGTGACCGAGGGTCGTGTAAATTTATTGTTATAAATCCATATGGGACTGACTGGGCATGACTAAAGTAATTTTTAAATCCATTGAAGTCCATATCGGAACACCATGTCTGCCAAATATTTCGTAGCGTATGTGTATCAACGCCATTGAATACAGCAAGAATATTACAGTTATCGCGAATCACTTTTGGAATTTGAGTGTATCGTTGAGTGACATATATCACATCAGTGTTTTTATGCCTACCTCGGGAAAATATTCTAGCAGGGTTCTTTTGATTATCTAACATTACATCATCGTACACTACAAGATTGTTTATGTCTCCATCGAGATCTTCTACTGATGGTGCATCATTAATATCAGTAATAAAATCAATTACACTTTCACCTTTAATTTCTGATGCATTGTCATTATAATCTTTTAGCACTTCATAGCACTGTTGATCATCTACGGATGGGGCAACTAAATATAATTTATCCCACTTCATAAATCGCATTATCAAATTAAGCAGCAATTGTGTTTTACTCGATCCAGATGGTCCGATTATAATGGCACGGACAGAATTCGGAAGCGCTGCGTGGTGTTTCACCGGTTCTCTTCTTTTAGTCGCTGAAAAATCAATTATATTCATAACGCTATATATAAATTATGGATTTATATTGTGTTAAATGTAAACAGCGTACTGATACAACCGATCAGACAACCATTACAACTAAAAACAATAGACTAGCGCTTACTGGTAAGTGTGTAACATGTGGTACAAAAAAATTTAGATTTTTAAAAAAAAGCAACTCGGAGGTGATATTGCCGCAAAACTTGGAAAACTCTTCGGAACCCCATGGGCAAAATACCCCGGAGAAAAACATCTTCCAGGATATAGTTACTGTGGTCCCGGGACGAGATTAGATATCAGACTTGATGATCAAAATCAGCCCCGGCCTGGTGAGTATCCGATAAATGCTATTGATAAGGCATGTCATGCTCATGATGTTGCATATAAAAGCAATAATTTGCAACAAAGACATCTCGCGGATGTAAAATTAATTCATGCGTTAAATGCTATTCCCGATAAATCCTTCAAAGAAAAATTGGCTTCATGGTTGGTCAAATCAGCTATGAAAGGCAAATTGGTGTTAGGTGCTGGTAATGAAAAACATTAGTGTTTTTATAGTATGGAATCTATTTATTATTCTCCGAAAGGATACTGGAGGGGTAAAGCAGCAATCAGTAAACTCGCTAACGCTGCAAAAGTGAAAAGGTCCACTGCGGAAGATTGGTTATCCAAACAAGCTATATGGCAAATTTATCTACCACCGCCTAAACAAATTAATTATTCTCATTTTGATGTTACCGTACCCAATGAAGTTCATCAGGCTGATTTATTGTTTTTACCACATGACCATGGTTACAAATACGCGCTAACTGTAGTTGATATTGCGAGTCGATTTAAACAGGCAGAACCATTGAAAACAAAGTCAGCTTCTGAAGTCGCTTCTGCATTTGAAAGGATTTATCGACGAGGTCCTCTAAGATGGCCATATCTATTACAAGTTGATCCTGGCAAAGAATTTCAAGGTGCTGTTCTATCAACAATGAAAACTCATAATGTTACAATACGACGGGGACATACTGCGTTACATCGTGATCAGGCAATTGTAGAACGATTTAATCGAACTCTTGCAGAACGGTTATTTGGATATCAATATGCAAAAGAATTTATCCAAGAAAAACGATCTCGTGAATGGGTCCAAAGGTTACCGAGTGTAGTTGCAGCGTTAAAAAACGAGATTACTCGAACTATTAATATGAAACCAAATATTGCAATAAAAAATATATATACCCGAACAACCACAGCGGGTTAGCACTCAGCCACTTCTCAGTGATGTTACTGTGAGATATTTATACGAACCAGGAGAACTTGAAGGTGGTAAAAGAAGAGCTACTGATCCTATATGGAGTGTTACTACGCATAAAATTTCAACTATAACGCGATCAACTGGTAGACCTCCAATCTACAGATTGGATTCAACTGCACCTCAGCGTGGTTTTACACGCGAACAAGTACAAGTCATTCCGGACAATACTCAATTACCGCCATTTGGTCTTAACTAGCTCCCTTACGTCTATTACACTCAATACAGGTCAACATCACATTGTTTCTGACATGACCAAGACTGTTATTTTTTTCTGTCTACGGTGAATTGTCGAGGGTCTTTATCCGAATACTGCCAGGGCATTATACAATTGCAACTGGCGCAGTGATTATTCTGTTGTTCTTTTAATGCGATTATTACTTCAGCATCAATATCAAATTCTAGTTGTTTTTTTTGTCCTGCTGTTTGTAACCAGAGAGTTTTTTTATTAATGATGCTAATATCAGTGTTATCATCGTTTGCATTAAAATCATCATCGAAAACAATCCTTCGTAGTTGATTTATTCGTCGTACTCTGGACACTGCGAGATAGACTAAATTTGACCATTCAATGCGATTATCAACTATCCAAACAATTGTATCCGTGATGGTCAATCCTTATGACGAGTGTATTGTTGTTACATAACCAAGCGTCCATGGTGATTTGTCAGCGCATAATGCATCTTCTACAGCATTTATATCAACTAGCACAATATCATTTAACAGTAGAATCTGTTTCTCCGTCTGGCCTGGAATTTCAACTTCAATATTCTGCTTTCGTGTATCCAATGGTCTATAACACAACGGTACTGGAAACATTGGGAATTTTTTCTTGTGTAGCTCAAACAACTTTTTCTGAAGTGCGTCTCTGATTATCTTTCTACTTGCTACTACAAAATCATTTGGTCTCCATGTTTCCCAAAAATCATTCATAGGCGTTTCAGAAATTATTTCACGCACTACTTCACATTGAATTCTATCGGGTTGTAATCTAATTAGTTTTTTAAACTCACGTAATTGCTCATCGAGTGCTCTATAGTCAGTATCAATTTCTTCGTAATAATCAACAAATCCTTTTAGCCAATTATGCGGACTTCTACCAACAAATGGTGGTGGTTGACCATGATCGCCGCACAATATAACTTTTGTATTATTTTGCAATAACCAATCAAGAAACATTTTTAAAACATATTCTGAAACAGTACATGCTTCATCCCAAATAATAACCGAAGGAATAAATTTCTCACCCATTCGCTCAGGAGTCCAAGCATCGCCATTGTATCGAAAAAACTATGATACGTGCAAGCTTCAACGGAAAATCCTTTGGATTTTTGGCGTTTTTTTTATCTCTCTCGCTAGTCTATGGGTTGGTGTGAGTACAATCATGGATGTTCTCTCTCGATATAATTCTATCACACGTGTTGCCTTTCCAGATCCACCACAACCGTTTAAATAAACTGTTTTATATCTACAAATTGGATCTGATATCGGTGGTGCTTTAGACATAGAAAATCCTTCGGATTTTTCACTGATAGAATTATCGTTTCTCAGGTAACTGCTTTTAATCTCAACGTCTGCTGATTCAGAATAATCGATTGTATTTCACGTTTAATTCGCCATGTTCCCAAAGTCTTTTCGCTATTAGTAAATTTAGTTACCTCTTTGATATATTTTTTATCGACATACATTGAATCAATTGCAACTCTAACTGCTATACTAGGAAATCTATTTATCATTGCAAATGAATTGATAGATGCATAACCCAGCATAGAAGCTCTCAAATGTAGATATGCAGAGCTTTCTCCATCACTGTAAGTAACAATTCTACCTAACTTTGTTTTATTGGACAAGAAGGCTGTTTTACAATTTGCGTATCTATTTTTCTCTACTGCATCTTTAATAACGAAGTCGTATTCGGCATCATCTATAGTCAATCGTGAGGATTGTCTTTTAAAGTTGAATTTCTTTCCACCTTGTGTAAATTTATCGATTATTCTTCGGCCGAGATCCTTTGCTTCACTATTTCGTTGATTAAATATTTTTTTTTGACCATTCAATGATGTACTCCTCGTCAGCATCAATATGTTTTCTAGGCTTATCGATTATACTATCAAGACATTCTGGTTCTGGTAACCAGATATTGGTTTGTTTTTGATATGAGATAATCGCTTCGCTGACAATCAACGAAACTAACATTTTACAATCAATCATATATCTCAATAACACTATTGGTAACCACATCCTTTCAGTCATGTGTCTACCAATCCAAACATAACAACACGGATGAAGTCCTTCAGCGAATTCAAATGATACTACGCGAGCAAAACCGGTCAAATCAAAATCAGGCAGTGGTCCATTAATAGCAAAGCGAGTCATTTCATGTGTGGAATGTCCAAACCGTTTAAAATACTCACCAGCGAATCCATATCCTAGAAAACTTCCTGGATAACAGGCAACGATATCAACTGATATCATACTTTCACGATTGTACTTAACGTTCCATAGACCGCCATGATAATATTCCAAACAGCTGGATTGAACATCCTGTTAAAACTCTTTTCGTGTTGGTTTCCAATTATTTTTCTTTCTTGCAAAATAAGCTGCAACCGATGGAATTGTAAAACAATTTGTAAGTAACTGTTCGTAATCGTCGGATTTTCCATTAAAAACGTTAGCATTTTCACTGAGACTTATTGCTAGATTTTTCATCCTATTATGTAGACTTTCAGTACGATATAATTCACCGTTAGGTCTCACAAATTGATTGAATTGACATTTTTCATCTTCAAAACTATGAAGTAGCCATACTGATACAGGGTCGTTTTTACACAAACTAGCAATAGCATCGAATAATCTTTCTTCAGTGAGAATGCCATCCTTGGTGAATTCTTCTGGGATATACTTCACTGTTCTGTCTAGCGGGAATATTGTAACCGCGGATGTCAATGCGTGTTTGTTATGATCAATAATTTTGATTGGAGCTCCGTTTTTATTGTATTTCGATTCGTATAATACTTCGCCAGTTATCGTTGAAACGGTTATCGGAAATCTCATTGACTTTTCCAATCTCGCTATATCGGAAATAGTTACTCCGTTCTCTTTCACTGTTAGCTCCCATTGATCTATTTTTTTACGTCTTAGATCGGTTAATTTATTCCCACGGAGTGCATTTGTAAAGTGTTCTATGATACGTTGTGCCACACAATTGAGTGGTTTTGCCACTGACGTTGACTGTTTCATTGGTGCTAGTTTTCCAATGTCAGGTTTCTTATTTAACGGATACATCCCATAAACAATTGCTGTTTCAGAATACGCTTTTTCATAGTATGGTTTATCAATTCCAGTTAACAGCCCTGGTCTGGAATCACGGCTAACAATGACTGTTGTCCTATCTTTGAGAATTGGTTCAAACTTGTCTCTTATGACCCAATCGCCCGATCCTAAATTGATAATGAATTTCTCTCTGAGAAAATACCGTTTATTGTCAAGTTGTGATAGTATCATAGCTGCTGTTTCATCATTCATTCTAGCATCAACAACACCATCAATTTTAAATGTTGACCAGGTGTGTGATGCGCCGTCCTGTTTAAACTCATTAACACAATCTCGTATTTTTCTAATCAGACTTCTATTATTTATTCTCTCTTTTGGTACGTCTTCGAGGGTTCTATCAAGATTGAATTTAATATTTTTCCAAGGCTTGATTGCCGATAATCTCTTGAATTCTTCATTCATATAAATAAGGCAAACATTTAAATAGAAAATTTTGTTTATATATAATGAATCACTGCAAATGGCTTATGATTGGATCAGTAACCCCATGCAATAAATCGTGTAGAGGTGATTTCTGTGGACATCACTTACAGAGTGTCAGAAATAATTCAACAGGCCCGTCCCCATGCATAAATTGTGGGATGGGTGTGAGAGGAAAATCACAATTATGTATCAATTGTGGGGGTAAGCGGTTTAGAGAATTGAAACGTTATTATGATAAACGAATAAAAAACGCTATCATTGACCCTAACCATGACTCTGTCAAAGACAAAATCATAAAAACCCCTCAAGACTACATTAATAGATTTATAAATAAAGCAAATGATGAATTAGACAAATAGTATTATTATATATAAATGGAGCAAGAATTCAGACCACATCCAATACTCGTTAATTATGAAATATCTGCTGATGGTGATGTTAGAAACCGCAGACTGAAAAAGTCAATTGGTTTTGTTAATAATCAAGGATACTTGCAATTTGCTGCTGGAAGAAAGAACTATTACGTTCACAGAATTGTCTATGAAGCATTTAATGGATTGATTAAAGATGGTAATGTTATTGATCATATTGACTCTAATCCTTTAAGCAACGCGATTTCCAATTTACAATGCATTTCTCAAAGAGAGAATACAAAAAGAGGAAAGACAGGGAAATACTCAAAACGACGCAGGGGAGTTAAATCATTTGATACAACGACGAATGAAGAAAGAATTTTTCATTCAATGAATGCTGCGGGAAAATATTTTGGAATATGTAGTTCCTCTATACGAAAAGTTGCTGAAGGGATTTATCAAACAGCTATCTCAAAGAAAAATGAACATAGAATAAAGTTTTCATACGCATAAATGACTCTCAATAATTACTATTAATGAAATATATTTTTTTATTCTACTAAAGCAGAATAATTTTTTTTAGCAGAATATTTTTTTATTTTTTTATTATTTTCCGTATTTCCCCTCATTACTACTGATCGTCACGTGACTATCCTACTTTCGATATTGATAGAACAGTGTTCCCGGATATGTAAATTCGTGCGAGATAAACGTAGAAAACACATGTGAAATTAGATTGAATTAATGATGTGTGATTCTCACGTACGTATTTAATGGTTAACTCGGTATATATACGTATCAGGCATGTACGGACCTTGGTTTTGTGTTATTGTTCCTTGTTTCTAAATACTGTATTGAGAACAGCAGTTAGGGTTTTGTTGGACCTGTACAGGGTAGACAATTTGACAGAGTTATGTATGGCCGTGAATCCAAATTATTATTACGGTTATTATAAAAATTAATGAAAAAACATAAAAATATTTATTATTATATAACGGCTGTATTCTTTAAAAAATGTTTTATTCAAGTATTTAGTTTCATTTAACACCATGAAATGTTATTTATTAAGTATTTAGTGGTAAAAATAACACACCTACACATTGACACTGCATTATTAGTCACCTTATATATAATATGAGCCGTAAAAGTTTGGGGCTTTAATCGAAGCCCAATATGCCAATCAAAATTCCCACGCAATTGACATGGTGTGTGGTTGATTTTTTTCAACTGCAACCATTGTTAATTTCTTGGGTTGCTTTTGATTGGTAGATTGGGTGTAGTAAGTCCGCCCCGTCGTTTCATGTTTGTATCGTCCTGTACTGTCCCTATCATTCATTCATTGTAAATATTACAATACCTTCATTCATTCATTGTAAATATTACAATACCTTCATTCATTCATTGTAAATATTCATTCATTGTAAATATTCATTCATTGTAAATATTACAACATCTTCATTCATTCATTGTAAATATTCATTCATTGTCCCCCCACAACATATCTTCCGGAAGACCTAATATAGCATTTGTTACGTTAGAGCTTCCAATTGGGAGATCTATGTTTGTGGCCCTTGGGCTTATTTAATGCGAAGGCACTCAATGAGTTCCAAGAATGTGCTGTCCCCCCTCTGGGCCTCTTTGACGTCGTTTGGCGCGAAAGAGGTTTCCAAATTAGGCTTCATGTTATATGTTCAATGTTTGTAAAGAAATCACTTGGATTTCACGTCTAATGCCCATATAACCCGCCCTTGAATTCGATTGGGAGGTTAGGGTATTGTATAAGTCTTTAATGTATGCCTCCCTTGCCTCGGAACTCGAAATGAGGAAGGGACAGGCATTGTATATGTTTTTTTTTTGTATGTTGGGAATATGAATATCTTCGATAAAAACATTTTAAAGATAAGAAAATACATTATTAAAAATATTCAATAATGGAATTTCAAGATATTACATCTATCATCACAGAAATATCAAATTAAAGAAATCAAAGAATCGTACTTTCTGAATTTTTAAATGAAGACTGACTTTTGAATGAATTTGAACAAATTAATATACAATTGAAACATGGAAGATATGTCCTACCTAAAATGTATTCACTGATAAAAAGAATCCAAAAAGCGGTTAATGTTTCTTTGTATAACAATGATATTAATTTATTCATTCGGCTATTTAGTATAGTTGAAGCAATTAGAAAGAAACTCGGAGAACAGTACCAAGTTCGGTCAGAGATTGCTTTGAAAGTGAAATCTATAAGACGTTTGATTGATGAGTCTGGAAATGCAAGTATTGAAACCCACAATTGAAAAAACGTTAGCATTTCCAATAATGACATCAGAAGCATTAACTACCAGACTAACCCGTGAGAGGTTAGCATTACTGAAAAAGTTTATACCAATTCGAGATGACGTGCGAGATAAACTACAACTTAGACAGCAAGCGCAGACTGACTTTTCTATTGGGAGTGAACAGCTTTTTGCTCCTGTAACTAAAGCCACTAAAGATATGAAACTTGCAACAGAACGTGCTATATACGGTGACATCCCTAAAGAGGGAGCAGTACCTATTATTGATGTACTGGGAAAGATTGCTACAGAGACTGAAAAAACTCAGGAGGGAATAAAACAGCTTTCAGGTGAGTTACAAACTCAGCGAGAAATACAACAAATGGGTAATATTGATATTGATGATAAGCCCGTTAAAGGTGCTAGTGATTCTATTGAAAAAGTTTTCACTAAAAAAGGTGTTCCTTTTAACGAGAAATTCACTGGTGAAGCTATAGAAGAAATCAGACGAATTCCATTGCTGAAACCTGAAGAATATGTGTCATTTGGTGAATTCGCTGTAAAAAGTTATTATAACAAGGGGAAATTTTTAAAAGACGAGTATAAAAAAAACATAATAAAACGAGATGACTGGGTGGATTGGATATATAAAATTAATAAAAATGAACCCGGCAATTTAAAAAAGAATGCATTGGAATACAAATCTTTTAAATTGGGAATTGATATGTACGATTTACAACAACAACAACAACAACGAAAATAACAACAACAACAACGAAAAGAACAACAACAAGGTCGAGGTCGAGGACGAGGACGAGGTCGAGGTCAACAAAACGTTTCCGAATCAGAAAGTTCTTCAGGAGAGGGTTATGGAAGTTCTCATCATGATTCTCATATGTGTCCTAGTAATATCATTAATGATATATCACGACTTGAGGTTCTTATGGGAGGTAAGCGAGCTGGGAATAACTCAGTCGAAATAACTAATGAAGCATTTGATATTTGCAGACGATTATTCCAAGGAGGGAAAATTGATATTCATGCGTATCGAGAACTCTTGGATGAGTTAATGGACGGAATTCCAGGGGAATGTAGTGGTTATTATAGCGATTGAAATTTCTAAAATGCCTGCATTTAGAAATTACAAAGTCATTTCAAATAAGATGATAGTACACTATATACCGATAAACCAACAAACGTGTATGTGGTAAACTCAAGATTGCCCGTTTATAGGGCATACTATGGAGACGGCCTTGGAAATAACATAGCGGGTTTATTCACAAGAATAGCCCCAAAAGTAGCACCAATTGCTAAACAATTAGCGATGAAAGCCATTGATGTTATTCGTAATAAGAGAATTAACGCTGTTGGAGATCTTGCAGGAACGGCTTTTTCTACCGCAAAGAATAGAATAACGTCATTGATGAAATCTAGGTTCGGACGAAAATCACCACAAATGGTTTCAACACCGCTACCTTCAACAACAATGATGCCTGCAAATGTCAGTAAAGTGATAAAAAATGCAGTGGAACAAAAACTAGCATCATTAGCAATGACTTCACCAGATAGTAGTAATATTGCAAGTATGATAGCGGGAAGCGGTCTTGGAGGAAATCGTAAAAATTTCAGACGAAAAAGAAAATGATAGCATTATTACATTTAGAAAAACGATAGTGTTTTAGTATAAATGGCATTTTGAAAAAATTGCTGATCCAGCGTTTGATATGGCAGCACCGGTAAATAAAGATGATTCTAAAATTAACTATCAGTATTATGCCTATCCTGCAAGAGAGCCTAATCAACGGGGGGGAGAGAGTTGAACTTCAAGTTCAAGATACAAGTAGATACTTTTTGCCGTGTGAGGCGTTTATTGAAGTAGAAGAAGAGCTTGTAACAAATGTTGCAGCTGATACACCATATGGGGATAACCAAAATATCCGAGTTGGTTTTGTAAATAATGGCATTATGGCGCTATTTAACAGTGCAAGATATATCATTGATGGAAAAGAAATTGAATCAATAGAACAAGATGTTGATATTGCAACAACAATAATCGGACTTGCGAGATATTCTGATGATTATACAAGGTCGGCTGGTCCGTCTATGATGTTTGCTAAGGATACTTCTGATCATGCTGACCATATTCAGTTTATTAAAGTACGAACTGCGGTAGATACTGCAGAAGTTGATCAACAACTCGCAAATAATCTAGACCGTGAAGTTAGACCAGCCGCTGAATTCGACATTTTAAAAAGGGTCAATGGTAATTTCAATCTAGGATTTGTAACACGAAATGGAGCATTGAAAGGACAGCATCGACGGTTTTCATGTGCAATTCCGTTACATCACATATTCGGATTTTGTAGAAATGTCAGAAAAGTCATCTATGGAGCAAAGCATACAGTCGTGTTAATGCGAAAGGGGAATGACAATGATGCAATCTGGCGTGCTAATGGTGTTGATGATGGTAAAGTCAATTTAAATAAATTGGTTCTATGGATGTCCGTCTTGACTCCAGCAGTTACAATAGAGCAACAATTACTATCGTTTATGGACACAGGTGGAAAATCATTGCTAAGTTGGCTAACAACAAAGACTGATACGAAGCACGATAATGTAAATGGCACATTTACATGGCACTTAGCATCAAAACAAGGTGTTTCAGCTCCACGTCATATCTTTATAGCGTTACAGGATGCAAATCGAGTGGGTCATCAATTACTAGTCATATGATATTTGATAAATTAGGGGTAAGTGAAGTCATCTTGCCCGTATTTCTGGTCTTCTTTTCTCATGTTGAGTGTATATATCAGGGATAACAGATAGAGCTGACTGAACATCCCTTATTTGTGTTTGGCAAATTTTGTATTGTATATTCTTTTCATTTTTCCCTGTTGTGATTGTAGCCTTTACCAGGTTTTCTTTTTGTTATAGGCATCTTCTTTTGATGTTTTCTTTCTTCTTGAATTCTTGAAGCCTTCCTCCTTTCTTTTTGTATGGTTGACTTTGATTAAATTTGGCTGATTCAAATATGTAGGTTTTTTTGTCACTTCGATTTTGATGGAATGATACGACCGAATTTTTCAATCCTATCCTAGTCCAATTTTTGTTTCCTAATAAATTGTATAGTAAAATTATGCGTTTATGGCATTTCATCCTTATTATATGTTTAGTTGTAGTTTTATAAAAGGTTATCAGTACTGATTAGTATCAAATAGTTATCATAAAGAATATTAAAGTACAAGTATAGTACATGTTCGTAATAAATAACTATGATTTTTGTTATGATTTAAATATTTATGCCTATAGCTAATGTTAAAATATCTAAGGGTAAGGAGTAATAATTGCAAGGATTTTTATTACAATATATCTAAATTATTGATTTTAGTTTTATATTTTTATAATAAGTTTTTATAAGTGAGCATATACCTCAGAATTATTGATTTGGAAACAAAGTGAGGAGCGTTGGACTAATGCTGAATTTCCTGCTTACGTCATTGGAATACCATTTTTGATTGGTTGTTGTAGATTTTACTTTTCAATCCTACTCTGGCCCGATATTGAATTTTCTGCTCAAAGTTCGGCCAATCAAATGCTATCTTAGATTATAGGCTTATTTATATTGTATTACCTAATTTATAAGATGGTTCAATATTTTGCCCGGCACGGAGAAGGGTGAATTTTGTCTGGCGGGCGAAAATTAATGTTTAATTTTACTGTCTATTAAAGCTTTAGGGATCTTTTTGTGGAGAGTTTATATGATTGTGAAATTTTTAAAATAATGATTGGAGATATTGGTGTGATTTTATAATATTGCCCAAGATAAACGTAGCTGAGCAAATGTTTATTACTTATAGACAAAGAAATTGTTGAAACTGATAGAGTCTTTTGGGTTAGAAAATTTGCCTTATAATTATTAAGAAAGTGAATATTTTATATTGTTAGTCATAGTAGAGAGCTATTTAAGGTAATAGTCAGAAATCAATTTTAGTTAGATACATTATATAATTACCTTGTGTCTAGTTTTCCATTAATGATAATAACAACAGTAATATTTGAATTATAATGATAATAATATTTACATTTTACTTTAGATTTTACTTTACCTCAGTCTTTTCTAAGTGTAGCGTCCGTTATATGTAGTGAATCATCCAATATTATCCTTAAGGTCCACTATATGATCCGGGAGCACAGAAAAACACGTCCGCTCTGTTTAACGGTCCAGAATCGCCTCCACAAGGATGAAGTGCATCATCATCATATTATCGTTATAGTCGTTTATACACTCTTGTGTTTTATAACTTGTTAAAGCCCTGAAAAGGGCTAGTGGCTTCTCCTCCTTTCGAGGCCGATCTCACCTATGTCCCGGCGCGTGGGCCTTATTGCCCAAGATAAACGTAGCTGAGCAAGTGTTTATTACTTATAGACAAAGAAATTGTTGAAACTGATGTCCTGGTGGCTCACCGCCTTAGCCGGATGTCACTTTTCAGTGGCATTGCTATCTTGGGAGGCACTTAGCCCTGGGCTAGGCTTTTGGTCATGGTGCTGACCTTTTTTGATGAACTTAAAGACCTTTACGGTAATCTCATTGAAAACCCCAGAGTGCCTCTATGCCAGCCGCAGAAAAGGCAAAGGAAAGAGTGAAGTAAAGGGAAGTACCGTAGAGCCCCACCGCTTACCGGGTTCCGTAGTGTTGTAGTTCATACCCCAGGTCCACTTCACACTGAATGGCAATTGAGATTTGTAATCTTTTCTTTTGTGTGAGTATGTGGCCCGGAGCGCTTTCCCTCCTTGTTGTTGTTTCCTTCCGTCTGTCCTCCTGCTCCCCGTAGTCAAGCACGGCAATGAATATCGTGTACTGTTTGTATGTTGATTGTATCACAAATTGTTAAGAGCTATTGATTGTACTGACATGATGTGCATTTCATGTAATATTTGAAAAGTATTGGACAGAGTTTGGTACAATGAATTGATTCATAAACTCCGTGTTTATGGTATAAAACTAAATCGGTTTAATAACTATCTTCCTTGTGGAATCAGAGATTCATGGTGTTGTTCTTCCTGCTGCTGTGGATACTGATCACGAGTGACGTCTTTTTCTTCTGCCCTCTCATCTAATGATTTAGTGATCTAGTATTTCCCGTTGCCTAGTGGGAATGGGAGTTCCTAACTATCTACCAATTATGTGTGAGTCACATACGTTTCAAATAAATATGAGTTGTGAAATTTCCTATTGTGCTTTGGTACTTGTTTTTTCGTACTGTGCGTACTTTTGATTTCCGAAAAGAATATCAAATTTAGATGGGTATCAGTTACCCTGGAAAGTTTGAGATCTTAATTGGGTAGTTGGGAAGTTGGGAAAAAAATTTAAAACCAATCATTCCTTTAAGGGCCACCTGTATAGTTGTATAAGTTGTATGCACAATGAGGGCTCAAAGCTAAAAAGAGCCCAATGTATGGCAAAATGAATAATCTTTTCACTTCTCCACTGCCGTTAGAACAACAGTGGAGTTACAGCATTTATAAATACTGTATCAGCAACGATCTTCTTTCTTCTTTCTTTTTTTTTTTCTTGTAAAATCCTCTTTTTACTATTTTAGCGTAAATAGTAAAAAGCTCCTTGATCCTTTGTTTCTTCTGTTTCTACCTCTTCTTTCTTCTTCTTTCTTCTCCTTCTTTGTCCTTTGTCCTTTGTTCTCTGGGAGCCCCCCAAAACACGTCCGTCCTCTTCGAAGGCTAACTCCCTCCCTGACTGCTCAAGGATGAAGTGCAAAATCTATAGAAACTGCGCGTACCTGAAAGATACCATTTTCTTATTTGTATTTGCACATTTAACATTAGACAAAATTGGGGGGGGTATATATAAACACTAACCAAGCAGATGTTCTATTATACTAGAGCAAAAGGGGTCTTTAAGTTTTTATACTTACACATCCATACACAAATATATAAAAGGTTGGCAGTGTTTTGAATAGTATCTTTTTTTTTCTTAGATATGTGGATGGCTCCGAAAAGAGCCGTTGGGTTTCTGTTTTGGAACACAGAGATATTAATGACGACGCTACCTAGAATGGCAGGGTCGCACTGTTGGCTTTACTTTATCACATGACTTTATCTTTCTGTAGGAGACAGGGAACACCTCTGTCAATATCTTAAGCTCCACCACCTCTTCTTCCTGCTATTGTTGCTGTTTTTGCTTATAATGATGATGTTTCATTTTACATTCTTTTTCACAGATGATTTCCTCTCGCAGTATATATTATATTTGACCTTGTACCATTTTGAGTGAAATGATACATATCCTCTCCGCGTTCTCCACTATCACGCGATATCTTACCCTATGTAGATGTACCAGGGCTTCGCCCAATTTTGTAGTTGTCGATAGCACCGCCTTTTATATAGGAAAAGCAAGAACATGAAGGAAAACATCCATCTGATTCGGTACGCGAACGTGAAGAAAACACTCCAACTGCTTTCATACAACTACTCTTTTTCCACATTAATTTAAAGAAATGCCCGTTAGTAACAATTGGAATCCTTGATACAAAGAAGGAAAGTTTTCAATCTTTTGCTACTGTCAGTTATCTTTTCCATAGTAATAACATGTGTATCTGTATCTACAAGAAAATATTCAGTCATTGTTTCGAAATATACCCAAATACTAATTTAGAGATTGTGACCTAATAACACTGGTTCTTTGTAGACTAGAAGCTTGTTTCATCTTTCTATCCAAGCACAATTGAATGTCGGAATTCATTTTGGGAGAATTTAAAAAACGTACAAAAAGAGATATCGAAAAGCACCAAGTTTTGCAAAGGTGATACAAATTTAAATATAATTTTAACAAAGATGATGTAAATTTGGTATGTAAGCTTTGCCACCGACCCATCTTGTTGTTAAGTTTGAAAATTCAGCACTTTTTTGTTCCATTGACTGTTCACACTATCAACATCAAAAAGGTAAAACTTTTCTTATATGTTAGTATTTACTCTCCTGTTACTTTGCTAAGCCTTTAGATCAGTACTTCCCGACAATTATGGCAGCGACTCTAAGGCCTCGTGACCTCGTTTCCACACTGATAAATTTTGCCACCCTCTAAAAAAATCCTGGTGACCCTCGACACTGTTTTGGGTTTCAACCTGGAGGTTGAGAACCACTGCTTTAGAGGCATATGTTGAATATTCACGACTTGATCAAGAGTTTATTTTAAAAAAGATTTATATGATAAGAACCCATACATTTATGTAATTTATATGAGTACGTGTTGTTGCTGTATTAGTATGTTTTCTTTTATTTTCTAATTTATAGGGTTTCTCTATCATGTTCTCATTTTGTATTGTATTTCCTTTCATTTTCTCTCCTGTTTGCGATTTCATTTTGCTCCATATTTAATATAAAAAAAACACTCAAATGCAAAATGTTGCAAATTCACGAGCGAAATATTGATGTATATTCATTCTAGAAAAAAGTACATATTTTTATGGTATATTGATAGTGGAAAATAGTCGATTTTCCATGTATTTTCTCCACTATGTGTCAATATAAAATATAACACAGTGGTTATATTTGAAGTGATAAGTACATAATGTCTTTAAACAGATGAACTCAGCGATTGTGATTAGTTACGATTTTTTCTTTATTTCAACATTCAAAGTAAATTTGGCGTGGCCTTAATAAGCCTACCGTTCAGTATTAAACGATGCATCTGAGTTTTGTTCGATTGTTATTTAATTTCGGTCTGCAATAAACACTAATCAATGCAATATTTACCAATCGTTTTAAAACACGATTGTGATGCGAGCTATAATGGATTCTTAGAATGTTTTAATTTATATCCCGTTTGTCGTAGCATCAGCTCGTGTATCAGTCATTAACATTTCCATGATTGATGAGGAAAACTAATTTTGAAAAGTTAATAATTGAAATGTACTTTCTGCTGTTTGGAATTCGTTTTTAGCAATTTCTTAATGGCATATCATTGATTGCGTACATGTACACCCAAGTGTCTACAGTTGACATATTTAAAGATGTGTGTGTGTGTGTGTGTGTGTGTGTGTGTGAGAGAGAGAGAGAGAGATGAAAATTGAGTAATAGGCCTAAATTTGAAAAAAGATGTTTGAATAACATACATAAGATGAGCTATGTTTCATAAATGGGAAAAATAGTGAGTTCAGATTAGAATGGGACAATAAATGGGAAAAAGTATAGAATTCAAATTAGAGTGGGAAAATAAATGGGAGAAAGGTAAAGAATTCAAATTAGAATGGGAAAATAAATGGGAAAAAAGTAGAGAGTTCAAATTAGAATGGGAAAATATTATGAGTTATAATTAGAAAACCAAACCAGCTGTTCTTGGACTTACCTGTTAAATGAATTGCTATCAAATATTACTGCATTCTTTTTTATATAAGCAGAAAATATATATAATTTTTTAAAATATTTTGTATGATTTTTCTGAGCTTGTCGCAGTGAAAGAGTATTTCCGAACAATTATCTAACGGTTACGGAAATAAAAGTTCGTCTTGTGTGTATTGTGCCAGAACTTTAATGAATAAATACGTTTCGGGAAAACATGTGCTTGTGCCAAAGACAGCTGAAAAAACAATTTTAGTCAGTACGGTCAAATAAATGTATTTGTGGTGGTTATGATGGACGTAGGATGATATTGAACGAAAGCAATAACCGTTCAAAGAAGTTTCATCTTCAGTGTATTAAAACGAAACATTTGCCTAACGGAACATGACATTGTACAGAACGTCAAAATCGATTATTCTTGAAATGTTTTAAGAAATATGAAATTATATATTAACTATTGGTTTTTTAACTTGAACTTTAACTAAATGATTGGATTCAGCCCATGTAAATTGAGAATCATTACACGTTTCTACATGTTTGTTTTTATCTATTTGGCTATCCGTCTGTTTGCTGATTGATCTATTTGTTTATGAAATAACAAACATGCTTCAAATGTTAATGTTTTACTTTTAAAAAATGGAAAGTTAAGCATCTGGTCTCGTGCGGTTGACATGCAGAACAGAATGTAATGTATTAATATATCCATACGCACAATATGAGTCTTGTCTTGATAATTATATGTGAAGAACAATGTTGTTAAGCTCTGGTTTGAGACTCAAAATGGCGGACATGAATGTACACATGTTTTGTGACGTCACCTGAAAACAACGGATAGTATAGTATAGCATAGTATACAATATTCTGTATTGTATAGTACATATATGACCGGTAAATTGTCAGCAACGATACGAGCCCCTGTTAGCTGACTTCAGATCTTAGAGTTGAACATCAGGGCTATTAAATGTGAAATACATATGATGATGTTAATTGATAATTCTAATAATTCTAACAAATACTATACTATGTTCTGCATGTTATGTAAATATGTATTTATGAAAATTCTGTTAGAATTATTAGAATTATCAAGCATTCTCCTGCAAAATAGAGTAATAACACTTCCCGTTCTATTTATGTATATACTCTCTCTCTCTCTCTCTCTCTCTCTCTCTCTCTCTCTATATATATATATATATATATATATATATATATATATATATATATATATATATATATATATATATATATATATATATATATATATATATATATAGTTGCGAATACGCATTTAAATTGCCTGTGTGTTAGTTTTAAATTCTTTTTAAATTTTTTTGTTTCATTTTTTTATTGTAATGATATTTTCATGGGTTCGATAATTTTTTCAAGTAAATTAAGTTAGAATGCAAAACATTACAAAATAATTATTTTATCTCACTCTGGTTCAAATAGTTTGCAAACATTGATTGATAACGATTTATTATTTCCAAGGTCATGTCAGCCGACGTGTTACCCATGTGTAAACATTTTTCTTTTGTTGATTTTTCATTGGGATACGTGAAAAATGGCTTATAGTAAGTGACCACGTGCCCTATTGCGTGATCTAAAATTATGATTAAGACTAATAAATAATTTTCTGGAAAACTACAAAAGTGCTTTATATTTACGAAAATTCTTGAACAAAGACATTCAGCGTTAAATCTTTGGAATTCTAAAGCCGGAATATTTTTCACGATTCATAAATTCAACTTGGAACATTTGAGACATCAATACTGCATTCATCTGATGTCATCGTTTGCCATCTTAGCACTTCGCGGGGATTCGAACTGGAATTCATTTAGGACTATTTAGTAATAGGGCTTATATTTTTAGGTTCCATGGTTAAATTTTGGATTATATTCACAACTTGTAAGTCCTTTTTTAGATTTTATTTTTTGAAAGGAAATAAATAATTTTTCTAACATTTGCAAAGCTTGTTGACTTCAGTCATTTCTTTGTTACTTACCATCCTAAGTATCTTCGTGCACAATATTCATTCTATTTGCGGACTCCAACTATTATATCGTAATGTAATCGGAGGAGTGATATCCTTGGTACAAAGAAGCTTAAGAATCAACAACTACCTAATTCGCATGTGAAGTGCGATATAATTTAGATGTTGGCATAGATGTTTATATTAAAACAGGTACTTAGCGAAAAAGGAGACATCATTATTCATGGACCACTAAAATCATTTGTATGATTGGCACTTGGAATGCTATATGATGTTAGTTTCATGTTGGTATTGCAAATAAAGAAAAGACATCAAGTGTCTGAGCGTCCAAAAATAGAACAGTCGTGTCGGAAAAATGCAGAACTGAGGTTTAGAAGAGACATTCTTGTTTGAATGCTGGAAGCAATTGACTCTGCAAAATACGAATTAAGTACACACTTATTATACTGGATTGTATAGGTGTAATCAATATTCTACCACACACCGTTTTGTACGTTGATGGAAGTTAACGTAAGTTTAGATAGGACCTCGAGATCAAGTGCAAATGCAACTGGTTCGTGGATTAAGTAACAGTTAAAAAATATCAAACATGATATAAAGTTTCAAGACGTGAACTATCAGAAGACACGAGCTTTGAAAAAGTGTTTCTTTTAATACCCAATTAGTGTAATTGACCTGACAGAGTTTCCGCCCAAGTACCGTTGTTCTCTTAGTGATTTCAACCCTCAATACATAAATTAGGACACAATGAGATTGATTCTAATCATGGTGAACGAGACGGTCTTTATGCAGAGTTAATTCATCATCCACCTGTTTAAAATGTCTATAATAATATCATGAAAATCCATAGTTATGAATACTTGTAATAAAAGCATAAGAAAATAATTTGCTTGATCTGCCAAGTCAATGGATGTTCATAGAAAAAAAAACAACGCTTATGTACCACAGAAACAAATTTATTTATGAATTTTCAAGTAAAAAGGTCGTCTTTGATATAAAGTGATGAGCATAGTGCAAATGCAAGCTTTTTCTCCAGATGAAAATGTGCAAAACAGCTTTGTGCATTTCAAAATATTTACTTTCTTGGCCATTTTTCCGATATTTAAATTTTCTTGAATTAACGTTTCAACTGAAAATAATATATGCAGTTATTAGAATAAAGTAGTAATATAACATGCAAGAAAATAATCAATTATTTTTAAAACTGATATATAACATAAAATGTCGAACAACTAAGATAGGGTACCTTTCAGAATCGTCTCTTTACACTTTTACTGAATCATCTCTCAAGACTTCCAATACACGTCCTATGGGGTTTTATTTAACAAGATAAATGCTCCTCTGAGTCACGATCCTATCTAACCGGACTATTAATGCGATGTAGGACATTAATAAAATTTCGCCTGGGAACCCCAGCCCTATTTTAACTTAGGCAATTATGATCAAATTTATAAAATCGCTATCTGGTAAACCCCGCCCATTTGTCATATTTCCTCTCTTTCTTAATATACCGATCTATTCACAGTTTCGTCTTATGAAACAGATCTTAACAAGTACAAAAGTTGTCATTGCATCATTTCAACTTTTGGCGTTTCCCGATACATAGAACCAAATTCACCTCATCTTGGCAAAACAGACCATCTTTACAAATCAATTATGCCAATTCTAACTCAGACTCAAGCCTTAACTTGTTACACAAGCACATCCATCAACTTAACTGGCTATGTGTTATTCTGAGCCTGCAACATTCATTCACTCATGTGTTGCTTTAACATCTTATCAAATTCGCACTGTTATACTCGGGATAAATTTTGAAAGCTGATTATTTGTAAACTATAATCGCTTTAAAATATTTAAGCTACGTTTTGAATCACTTTCTCTATTTCGGGCATAACAATAATATAATAGGTCGAATTTTTATCTAATAGAACTGTTAAAGTGGGACACACGGTTTAGATATTCACATTATAAAGTAGAGAAAGTATATGAATGTCCGGCCAGATCTATACTTCAATAATTTTCTATGCGTTGCTCAATGAAGGATGATCATATAGTAAATGTTCGTTCATAAGACAAGCCCAACTGAGAATTTCATACCTCTAGATCTATCGGCGCATCACATGACAGCAGATATGGCCTGGTGTCATGAAACTCTGAGTTTAAGTTTGAAACTGAGTTTTTTTTTTCTTCTCACTTTCATGAAAAGATAATCAACGTTAGAAAAAAAAGTTATTTGTGACTGGCTCACAGACATTCTCAAAATCAAATGCGAAGCTCATTGGTTGTATTATTTCTAGGCAGATAGATACTTACTGCTCATAGCTGACTGAATTTTATAAACGGATATATACCGTACCGACAGAAGCATCTAATTATGAATTGATTCACAAGGTACAAAATGAAGCATGTAATTACAAACTGATACCTACGGTACCAAATGAAGAATCTAATTTCCTTGCTGATGTTACTTGTAGTGCGTTTGAATGTTAACATTTTGATGAAGTTCCGAACTCTAGGAAGTGAAGCTGAATTTTAAAAATGCTGCATTTATCAGAACATTAAGTCGGTTCAGCTGTGCAATAATATTAAGGTGAATATATTTTTAATCGATAGCTTAGTGAGCATCTCTGATGTATTAATTTATTTAGAAACTGTAATCTAAACGCTGATGCATAGAAAGTTGTAATTAATATCAAATCGCTTCCTTTTTCTTTCTCATCTGTTATGTTCAGTACTTGAAATAGAAACGATCGGATGAAGGACAAAATTCGCATAAATATCTCCTCTGTGTTTGTGTGTGTGTTAGATTTGTAATGTAGTTTTTCTCACAAATTTAATTGTTTGTCTGTTTGCATTAAATTGTTCGTATTCCATTACATGTTATTGTAATATAAGGCCATAGTACACAATTAATTTCACTATATTGTCTCTACATTTGTTTCTCAGTACTGAATTTTCCACTGTGTGACAATCAATACAAATCATATGTTAATCTAAAATACCTTCAAAGGTGACTTTACGGTTTAGTTCTTGTCAAGGGTTGAACTGCATTTTTTTGAGAGGCTGAATCGTAAACAAAATACCAGGCAACGGAACACAGATTTCACTTCCGGATCATCACCATGACCTTATTACTCAATGTGCACTGTCGCCGAAATACACACAGACAACCACACCATAAGCTCACATTTTAAAGAAAAAACAATTGCCTTTAAATCCTTTCCAAGAATGCCAAATCTAACTCTAGTATCACCACCAAATTTAGACAGGAAAAAGTGATCTAAAAATAGACTGGAACTACATTCGTGGGTACTGAACCGGATTTTATTAATTGTGTACTGATTCCATAACATTGTTTGCTGGAATTGACCTTGTCCAGAATTGAGTTCAATTCTGTTTGACCTGATTTACTCTTATTTACTTTTTTATATTTTATTGATGCAAACAACTGATAATAGCTTCATTATCCTCTAATGAAATGAGCTCATTGACCAAATTATTATGCAGGTAAATATGTTGATTTGAGTCAAGATTTTAGGGATTCAAAAGTGAATTTTATAGGGTATTATGTTTTAAATAAACAAGGCTCATTAGATCATTCAAGTAAGCTATTTTCCATTAGGTAATGGTTGTTTTTAGAAAATGCAAATTTGAGATCTGGGGTCAAACGGAGAACTACATTATCTTGTGATTGTATAGATTTTACCAGTTGTGCTTTAACATCTAGCACTTTAAGTTGTGTTATGTTGTGACCAGTTTGGGCTGAATTTTATTTTCATGAAGTTATTGAATTCAAGTGATTATTTTCTCTGGAAATTCAAAAGTGCTCTGACAGAATTCTTGGATAAAGACATTCATTGGAATTTAAATGCATATACACATCAGCAGGCCATAACAGACACGAAATCGTTTTCAATTTTAAATCTCTTCGCGACTTGAACTGAATTTTATTCAGGACCTTTTATTACTAGGACATGTGACTTTAATTCTTGGACTATTTTTGGATTTAATTCGCCATAGCGTAAGTTATTTTTTTTTCTTATTTTTCACATTGCACTCTAGTAAAATAAATTATTTGTTAAATTTTAAAAAGCTTGTTGTCCTCGCTTTTTTCTGTTACTTATTTTATGAGCATAGACTCGCAACACTTCAACAGTTTTTCAGTCTTATCGCTAAGATGTCTGATTGCGGCAGTTTACATACCACAGGTACATATCATGATGCTACATTATCCGGAGAGAAGGCCTATCAATAACCTGTTAGTGCGTAGCGCCAAGCGAGGCAGCTGCTAGTACCGTTTCTTTGCAAGTCTTTAGTGTGACTCGGGTGGGGTTTCAACGGGCGACCTAACAAATCCGATGCGGACGCTCTAACCACTAGCTCACACGATCGGTACGAAATATCTCCTATTGCGCAAGTTACTTTCTTAACGATTCCATTTTCTAGCATTTTGACAAGAAAGGTAAGTGGATGCACAATCTGAAACAATTCAGCTCAGTACTAAGAATAAAAATAAAAACAGAAGCTAAAAATATCAGGCTATGTCCGGAACAATTAGAGTAGTTCGAATATCGAGGTTTAAGAACAGGTACCCAACTTTGAAAAAATTAGAAACATCTCCATAAGGCTGTTTTCTAAAACTCATTGTATTAGTAACAAATCTAACGTATGTACAAGTGGTTCTATATATGCACCGTATACATAGCCGTTTCATATTACACTATATAAACTGTACGCCAAAGACAATTTTAAAATGTGCAGTATAGTCGGGAACTGCATAAATTCGTTGCCAAAAGTAATAGGTGTCTACTCTTGCTTGCAGACTTATCGGGAGACGTAGAAGCAGTCTAACAACCATTTCGTGAGAGATTGTATCTGTTGTAAATTAATAGTATTACTTTTTCTACAAAAGTCAGTACTTAATTTGAAAAACAATGCTAACGTAAGCAGGAAGTCTTCGTCGGTTTCTTTTGTTTGAATCAGCCATAAGAATCTTCAGGTAATAGATTGTGGTGAAAGTGAAAACACACAGTGTATTACAAGCATTTGGGTTAATCAACATCAAATGGAGCAATGATGCCAAGATCATATTCAAAGTGCAACCTATGTGCGTTATCAGGGTCTAATTGCTCTTTTGACAATTACTTTCCGGCGTTGCTAGGAGACTATAAGCAGCTCAATGCCATTAATTGGGGTTTCCTTGTAATCTGCTCTTCCTACTTATTTCCCAAGAGTTTATCAGTAAGGAGTAGAAAGAAAACGAGTAATAAGTTTTGGAGTCCTGTGTTCAAGCAAAGAGTAGTTTTTATTGTTAAACGTTTTTGTAGGAATATATATATATATATATATATATATATATATATATATATATATATATATATATATATATATATATATATATAGTTAAAATTGTCTTTAATCGCTTTAAAATTACTTTCCCTCGATAGATATATTATGAAAAATTGCTAACGCTAGCATATGGAATGAATAGTAATTTTGTTCATCATAAGTAAGAAAACATAAAATCTCAGAAGTTCAGCACATCCTTGTTTGATTAAACAAACAACAAGCGACATCTGTCAAGTTTGTCACAGAGTTAAGTACACAATTTGGCTTATATATTCATACGTTTACTTGGATGTGAGTTTAGGACATTATTTTTCCATTTGTAAATTCCTTGTCTATTTGATATTTCCATTTTCTTCACTAGGGTTTTAGTAAATGACCATTACTGCTTAGTATGTTTTGGAAATGACCTTGTGATCCACATCCTGGTCGTGATATTCTGTCTAAGGATTTATAGTTAGAACGTTTAAAGCCAAATTGTTTATTCCTATGTTAACATCTGTACTGGAGTCAGTCCTTTAGTTTGAAAGAATTTATTTATTAAAATTATTATTTGGAATTACAGTGTTCATTAGTAGGTTTTCAATACATTGTCATTCTAAATAATGTATACATTGCCATATTAAATAATTTAAACTATTATGTCTTTATATAAATAATGATAAATATTTTCATCGCCTCCAATTTTGTCTGTCAACTATATCTTCAGTTCCACTTGACTTGATGGCCTAACAATGGCGCTCGCAAAAATGTTTCCGGGGAATAGGGAAAAACGTGGTGTTCAGCTATTTAAGTTTTACAGATATATGTCAAAACAAGATTAGGAGTGAAATCCTGGGGCTCAGAGAACAAAAGCATTGTTTGCCTCAATCTTGGAGCCATACCTCAGTATTTAATTGAGATATCCTCTTATTCCGTCCACATGGCCTATCTCGTGGCCTGACATCAAAAGAAAAGCCATAAACAATTTAATGCCTTGAAATAGAAATTACACCAAGTAACCTACCAGAATATGTCCCGTCGTAATGATAAGTATGCACTTTCCTTCGGATTTATCAACAGTGTTTATCAATGATAAAATGTTGGAAACCGGTAAATTCCTCTGTTACAGGGAACACATGCTGTGATATATTTAATATTATGTTGGTTTGTTTTTGTTTTTTCTTAAACATAACATGATGTTATAAAACTTGTATATTAATAATTGAATACGAAAAGTATGAGAGTTTTAAATTCAAACCGACGAGAGAGAGAGAGAGAGAGAGAGAGAGAGAGAGAGAGAGAGAGAGAGAGAGAGAGAGAGAGAGAGAGAGAGAGAGAGAAATGGTGGGTCGGTTGTACTGCTGCTAAAGCAGAATAATGACTTAGATCAAGTGTAAATATATTAAAATATTTTAATTGCCTCTTGTTGGCTCTTCAGTTGGTTTAGTTTTTATTCCACATTAATATGCATGCGAATGAAGGTGAATGACATTGCGTTCATTTGCCTGATGTAGATATCCAAGTGTTGCTACTGCTCTACTTTTATCATTACAACCATCTTTCATGTTTAAATCATAAGTCTGTATTATATTGATGTAATTCATGCTGAGAAAAATAGAAACCAACAAAAGGAAACAATCAACTTATCAATATACAGAGGTGATTGTAAATTGCCACTACGGCAGAGAACTACATTTTGTAGCGGACACACTCGGGTTTGTGAGTTCATTCACTAGATCCATATTCGGCTGTCTATAGTAAATCTTATCTTCGTTCAAAGGTGAAATGTATGTATTTGTATGCGATATAAATAAAATATATGTACAGTATGTACGCTGCATCAATGATATATAACTAGTTGAATAAATTTTTCATTAAAATGAAACTCAGCAAGCTTTTCTTCCTTTTATTGAAAAATTTATATATTCTCTTGGTATATCATTGATACAGCGTACAGCGTACATACTATCTATCTATCTATGTATATATCTCTCTCTATCTATCTATATATCTATCTATCTATCTATCTATCTATTTATCTATATATATATATATATATATATATATATATATATATATATATATATATATATATATATATATATATATATATATATATATATATATAAGAACAAATTGTGAATATGTTAGGAATAAGGAGATTCTTGAAATACACATAATTCACACCCTTACATTTTATGAATAGACAGGAAATCTTAAGCAATAATGTAAATAAATAAATGGCAGAAAGAGAGACAACAAAATGAAATTCAATTTAGAAAGGAAATGTAAATGGGAGTGACTGTTCAAGGATTGATTTTATTGTGTTTCAACAAAACTCATTCCTTAAGAAAACCTTTAAAACGTGTTCGTGTCCTTAATGTATTTATGACCTGAGTGTGGTTTATTCGTCTCATTTCAGGAATACGTTCATAGTCAATTCTGGTGTTATTAAAAATGGACTCAAATAAAGAAGTTAAACACATTTTGTATATTGTTCAATACAAAAGTAATTTTTCTGATTTGCATAAGCGATCGCACATGTGCAAAGAGAAGTTGCATAGAGATGAATCTTATAACGACTAGAGTGAAATATATAATTTGAATTGAACAATGTCGAGTGCCCTGGTTTCAAACGCAAAGTTTTGTAGATTATTTGAAAATTTGTTGTTTTCTTTTATAAAATATAACTGACTGGTGGAAGGGATTTAGTTTCTTCATACAGAAAGTTTCATGAATTATTAGTAGAGGTGAAAAATAATACAATTCGGTTTATATCATGCTATTGAGCGAATTCCGTAAATTGATAATTTGTTAACTGAGATGGTCCGATAAAATCGCTTGGTGCCAAGTCATTACAAATTAAAACACATTGCCAACGTTTCAATTCTTCGTATCATTCCGTGCGTTTGCAAACTATCTCATAACAGTCGACTTTGTACCAAATATTACATGGTTCACGCATTCACTTTTCCAGCAGCGTTTGTCTCAAGTCTTTGTGATTCTTCTGTCCCAGGCTTTTTGTCTCCCAACATTTAAAACCTGGGTGTGACAAAGTATTCCTTGCCAAAAGCGTATTTTTAAGTCGATGAATTTATTGATCATATTTACAACTAGCTCTGTTTGGAGAATACTTTCACATCCCTCGGCCCTGTCATTCTATCTTTCATAGAACAAGATTTTTTGATAACACTTTATATGTTCTGGTCGATCCAAAAGGTGGTCAAAGTCAAATTGATCTTGCAAATCACACCAAGCAGTTAGATAATGTTGACTACTGAAACAATTTTGTGGAACTTCCAATCGGCGTGTTTTCGACCTACTAGCCTTTGAATGTTCCCGTCACGTACGTTATGGCAAACAAAAAAGCACTGTACGATACACTGTCACTGACGTCTCTTTTATTTCTACGCCTACATCGTCTTTACACCCTACTTTGTTGATATATACGTGGAATACTTATTTACGAGCTTGTACAGGTCGGCAGAAGCAAAGAACAGTTTGCAAAGTGTCGTCTCGAAAGGTGCAAACACGCACATTAATCTCATCTGTTCATACATGTCTCCAACAGTGTTTCGACTCTGTAGTTACAAACTAAGTAATAGAAAAAGCAAAACCAACATGTTTTATAGAACTAAACAAATAATTTTATTATCAACTGTTATAAATGAAAATATGAGAAGAATTTACAATATTGCTCAGTGAATCCAAAATAATTATGACAAACGTCTATGAAAGTCGACGAAAAATGAAAAGTTCTGAATAAATTTCAAAAACCGGGAAACATACTAGCGCAGCGCACCAAGAGTCGTGATTTCAAGATGGCATTCTTTGAATAATTCATAAGTTTCCTTCTAATATTATAGTCCACATAATGAGCACTTTCTATTTCCACTGAACAGTCCAATCAAATGTTTTTCCTCTCAAATAATGTCTAGGAACCACATAAAATACGTCTGCAGACTTAAAACAGAAACACAAGAAATGAGGATGATTCCAAAATAGGAATGTAATCTGATTGCTCGGTTCTATCCTTCTTTTCACCTTCAATTACCATTTTATTTCAAAAGATACCCCAAGTGATTTTACATCTCGATTGTTCTATATATTACTTATTCATGTGACTTAGCCAAACCAAAGAAAAGTTACTGAATTTTTCTAGAAATGCCCACACCTCGTCAGTTAATTAAAGATTAACCCAAAGTCGTCAAGTCTTATTATTAAGATATTTGATAGCAATTGTCCTCACATACGTGAGCATCTTGTATTGACCCTTTGTAATTGTATGCTTTTAATATTCCTAAAATAGACCATAGTCACGCAATCAAACACTAAATAAAGATAATCTGTTCAGACAAAACAAATGAATAAAAATTACACAACGTAGGTAAAATCATGTACCAGGAGTTTCATAAAATATAGATATACATAACACCATAAACGTTTGTGCATGATTCAACATGTGGTTTTAAATTTTCAACAGGTTCAGATGTAGTTGTGCGGAAATTGAACACATTTAAGATTTTTCATCACACACCTGGAAAATCTATTTTTTTTTTTCGTTTTCACAATTCTTTACACACAATGTGACCATAATCGTACATTGTCGTTGTGGGTTCATCAGAGTGTATCATTATATTGATATATATGGGTTTCGTCACGTTTTGCAAACTCATTCAGAAACAGTTAATATTGAAGACACAAATTTCCAGGAGAGTATGGAAGGATGGGAGGTAATATGCATATATTGGCATCATTATTTATTTTCATTATTTAATCTTGTTATACAATATGTTCATGAACGGGTAAAATAACACGCAAAAAATGCGGTTTCATTTTATGCTGTCTGATTAATATTTGGAAAACGATTCTGTTTAAATGACTGACACATGACTAATGCTTGTTGTCATGTGAACCAAAGTGTTTCCATCCAATAACTAACACCAGATTGTTTCTTGTTAGGGAACCAATGTGCGCCCATCCATTGACACTGTTGAGATAGGTCAAGTTTTTCAAAGTTATTCATGCTCAGTACATGAAAGGTAAACTGTAATAAAGTCCTTTGATAAGTTGTCAATTTATAATTATTCTGGACCTGCTGAAAAAAGTAATCATCTAACAAAGTTTATATTCATTTTAATGCATAATATATTTAATGAACCTCATAAATACATACATTGAATACGTAGGTCCGTTTAATACATTGTAGATTTAAAACATAGAAAAGCTTATTACATAAATATATGTAATACATTATACGTTTAATATACAGCAAGTTGAATACATAATATTTTTAATAGTTTGTCTTTAATGAGAAGAGTACTATAAATATATTGTTGCTGAAACAAAGGATGGCAGCAAGTGAATACAACGTCTTTCCAGTAGTTGGATTTTCTCTAAAGATTCCCATGTGAGAGTAAATCCAGTTCACAGATATATTGGAAATTTATCATCCCAACCATTTCTGCTGTCTTAAAGATTGCAATACATAAAATATCAACAAGAAACTTTTTAACATTTCATTTATAACCTTTATATTTAGTGGTCATGCAACAATCAACTGTTCAATCACACACTCAATGCGTGGACACTGACCACAAAACACAACACTAATTCAACCCTTACAAGTGTCTGCACTCTCATCTTAAGATAAGAAGTATTGTTTTAATAGCAAATATCAGCGAATTGACTTGTGATTGTTATACAAGGTTCTTGTTCTGTTTTCAACAAACAGTGAAAGTGCGTGTCCGCCTACACCTGGCTATATATGTCGTATAGTTCAATTTATTAGGCGTGAAAGTAGTGTAAAGTAGTGTTGAGGCTTTGATGTACTCTATAATGGTTTCTTTGACTGCTGTAAATGTTTGCAAATCAGCAAGGGAATATAAAGTACTTAATATATGTAAATAGAATGTGGTTTCTATATTTATGCGGGGGTAGCGTATATATTATCTTATATATTTATTGCATCGTAAAATTGCTACAACTTTCACACTATCAGCTGTCAGGGTCATATAATAAGAATAATTGTATCAGATTATCATGGTTTCTACTTGTTTGTGTTTGACACAAAACCACCTTTGTTGTTTATTCAACATATTTTGGTACATGAATAATTTAATTTAACTGGAACTTATTTCTATTTCATGCAATAGCATTTAATTTATAAAATAAAACAAAACAGAAAAAAAAACAAGTAGAAAATCATCCATTTTAGTTTATATTGTCCCATCTCATTTATTGTACCATAAAATCTTTTTAGTATAACACGTACGTTGTTCTTTAAGTATCCTTAATACTTAAATTGGATAGTTGCAATATATTATTGATGCATGCATATTATAAACCGGACAATAATTCATGAAAAATGTCTTTAAGGAGTTATGAGCAAATTAGCACAATACTGACTATATGGTGCCATTTAAAAGTAAAATTCTGAAACTATGTAATGAATCGCAATAAAATGTAAAAACCTTTAGGAAGATAAACTGTTCCAAATTAAGGTAAACACGAAGTCTTTTAAAGGTAAAGAAAATAAAATCCTTAAAACATAGGGTAACTAACCATTTGTTATTTAAAAGGCCTTCCTTCACAAATCCAAGATTTTCTCTGGTGGTAAATAAACATGAGATCTCGCAAATAAATTTTCTGTCTTAGAGGGTGGAAGTCAAAGAAAACTGACCAAATTATATCACACTGTTCTATGAAAATGTCTGGGAATGCACTCATATCTAAATGCATAATTCAAGAGTAGCAAAATATCGAATTCTATATTTTAGAATTCATAGTTCCCCTTGAGCAACCCTTAATTATGCTTCGCAGTAAATCTGTAAATTTTAAAAGTAAACAGACCGGAAAATTTCATTCGAGTATCTAGTTTCAGAATTATTGTATCTCAAATTTTAGAAAAGCATCTAGTTACACAATATGGACAAAATATACTTTTGACTGACTCATTGCTATTTTCAGGCTAGCTTTAGACCTATATATACAAATATGTATTCAAAAATTATTTCCTGAGCATAAAATGACCTTTGTAGAATGTTGTCTTTGTCTTTATGCAGAAACCAGTGGCCCCAAGGTGTTCATAATTATACGATAGATCAATCGGCATAGATGGACATTATTAAAACGTCATTAGCAGTGATTTTAATCAATCAAGATAGATAATTAATTTTTTCAAAACAAATTGTATGGCAAGCTTTTACCGAATATTTCCATTATTGCGATGTGAGCACCAAGAAAATAGATCTGTTAGAATATCAATTTTGGTAGAGAAATTAAAAGGTGTGTAGGACTATTTTGTTCCTTACAAATTGAGAATAATTACAAAATTAAATAACTTGGTTCAAAATTTCATGGCTTGGATGACATAATAACCGACTTACTTTAGAAGCCGCTTTTCACAAATGTAATCGTAAATACTTTGGTTCAGAGTTCATAACAAGAAACGATTTACTCGCTTTCTTTTCAAATGTCACGAAATTAATCAGCCGAACAAATCAGATCTCCTTTTCTTTTCAACTATCAAAAATTAATAATCCATGTTACGAGTGGTAATCCATGTTATGAGTGGAACAAAAGCAATAGCCTCGTTACAATAATTAACTCAAGGGTATAAACAACACCTGACAAAAAGGTAATCCGTTCACGATACTAGCCTTCATTAGGATAGAACCTCTGATCGGGACACGTACATGTGCCACGTAATCTCGGGATATAAAAAGGTCGAGCTTATCTGAATCTTCAGTAGTTAAGTCCTAGATCAGAAAAGAGTGTCTGTCTGTATTTACAAATGAGAATTTCCTATTACTTACCTTCAAAGATTTTTGTAGTAACTTGTAGTTACAATATTTTTGTGAGTTCTCTTTTTATGTACTACTATAATGTAATGTTTTATTTTATTGTTTTTATGTACTACTATAATGTAATGTTTTATTTTATTGCTTTTATGTTCATTTGTATGAACGCACTAGCTTCATAGTATTCTTTAGATAATACAATATAATGTCCAGTGATCTTTAGCAGGTTGTTATTCTAAATTAAATGATAGTATTCTTTAGATAATACAGTATAATGTCCAGCAATCTTTAGCAGGTTGTTATTCTAAATTAAATGAAACAAAATATATTCCTTGAAATGATTATAGCATCAGTCGTAATTATTGAATTTTAGGCTTCAAGCAATATTTAATCACGTGTATCGCATTCTAAAATGCAGGGAACTTTACAAGCATATGAAGAAGTAAATCACAGAGAAATTATTCAATATTTATTGTAATATGTATTGTATGCATAAGTGTATCTTTCGAATATATATATATATATATATATATATATATATATATATATATATATATATATATATATATATATATATATAAGAGCTGTTAGTCTAGATTAGAGAAGAGTGTCTGTCTATATTCACAGCGATCTCCGCTACCTCTCGCTGTCAGAGCTTCCCCAAAGATGTACCATTATAGTAGCAAGAAATGAGAAGAAGGTTATGTTAGAAAACAAAAACTACAGAACGAGTTCGATATTCCATCGGAACAAACAACTCACTACATAAAAAGATCATTTTTCTTACATAACAAATCTTATAAATGTATTGGATGTGACTGTTGAATATATTTCAAAATTTCGCGTCCTATTTCCTACAAGTATAAGATCGAATATTGTTGTATTTTAGTTTAAGATATTTCATTTTAACTATTTCGCGAACTTCATTTAGCTGTAGAAACCTATTGTATAATTTAAATCTAGCAATTTAAAGTACATCTTATTCAACATTGAACGATGTCTAGACCTTTTGTATATGTACGCATGCGGAATAATTTAATCCTAAAATATTAATAAGTGAAAGAAAATGCACTTAATTGTTTGACTAATGAACTTCGAAGTCAGTGCACGCTCCCTCTAAGGATCTGATAAATTTTGTTCTGTCTGTAATGACCTATAATATGTTCAGGCCAGTGTTTAAATAAAAAGAAAATATCCGATCCGATCATCATTCAGAACTATTCAAACTGTTACAGGCGTCGGTATATATATATATATATATATATATATATATATATATATATATATATATATATATATATATATATATATATATATATATATATATATATATATATATATATAAAGAATACAAATCATATGGCGAATAACAACCCTCTCAAGCGTACTGGATCCACCAAGGGATCACGTCTGTCAGGGATTAATTAAAATAGATGCAATAAACTGACGACGAACAGTACGAAACTAGTAACTAACTAGCCTAAGCGCTTTCGACTTTTAATGAGTCTTTTTCAAAGGCAAATACAAAACATAGTTACGACAAACAAATAAACACAAAAACGTTGCGTTTGTAAACCTCTACATTTCTATCTTCACATGTGCTAAAACTATAAATACAACCAGCTTGTATAGACTATTTATAGTTACTAGTTTCGTACTCTTCGTCGTCAGTTTATTGCATCTATATATATATATATATATATATATATATATATATATATATATATATATATATATATATATATATATATATATATATATATAAGTATACGATTACACGAAACGGAACGTAAAGGGCCAGCCCTTGATACTGCAGAAGAATTATTGATAGTGTAAATATAATTTTTAAAAATGAGAATAAATAGCATTATCATGCATGTTAGAGAATTATTATTATTATTATTATTATTATTATTATTATTATTATTATTATTATTATTATTATTATTATTATTATTATTATCATCATCATCATCTAAGGGTCTACGTTTGTTAAATCAAGTTAAGAATTACCTATCGGTTAAACTCCTTTTGTGGAGGAACGTATTAGATGAATGGTTCTCTTCTGAACTTCCCCTTCATATTTCTGACCCACATACACAAGTTCATTGAGATTTTTAGTTGTGATAAACCTTTGTAAACATTGTGCTTACAATTTATCTGCTATCGTGTAGATTGCGTCATCTGCTATGATTTTGTCAAAATGCTAAGTTATTCCTGAATGTTTGATGCTCTGTTTTTGCCTGTTGTTCAAACTTCTTTTACAGCGGAGAGTACTAGTGCAAAACATGACAATAGAAACCTTCACAATTCCTCCACCTATTTTGTAGTATCGATGTGTTATCGTTACTCACCAGTTGCATATACTAGATCCACTTTGAGTCGAGGTTACCTTAGAAAATTATCATAAAAGAAATAATCGTATTGTTTCTGGGTATGTGTATGCTTTTGTTGCAAAGCCAAAGTGCACAATACACTGATTGAAAAATGCACTGGTTATTTTTCTGTCTAATTTCCTGTAGTGATAGCTTGAGCATAATGATTAAATGGCGTGTTATTACCAACATGTGCTGGTAACTTTTCTTAGGTTCAGGATCAAAAAGTCCATACCAACTCATCCATAGGATGTGTTATAGTAACACTGATCAGTGGTTCAAGGAAGTTTGACTGAAACTTCCTGTTCAGGCATCATGCGCATTTTCAAATCGACTTATCCACATCTTTGGTCGTACTCGGGTAGTAAAACATGAATAAATGAATAATGATCTATTTATACGTAAGGAACCTACGAGAGTCTTGAGTAAAAGCGTTACTTTGCAGTTTTTGAGTTTGACCTTCTATATCAGGAAGTCGATAGATGACTTCATTAATCAATTTTAGCTACTCAAGGGTTTCCAGAGGGCATTGTTCACTGTGGTGTGATTCAGTTGATTTTTTGCAGAATGTCTTTATCTTTTTACTCTTTCTACCTAATCCATTGGTACGGGACTTGGCATCTGCGCCACATTCAAATCTTCCTTATATATATATATATATATATATATATATATATATATATATATATATATATATATATATATATATATATATATATATATATATATATATATATATATGTGTGTGTGTGTGTGTATGTGTGTGTGTGTGTACATTCAACTGTTTTAAATTCCTGGAAATCGGACTATATAACTCAATAACTGATTCCATTTATATTCATCGAAATCTAGATATACAAAACGCATCCTTTTTATTGGTATCTGAACTGTACACGATCTTGAAATCATACGAGACAAGGGCAATCAATAATCTATATCCTATAACGTCTAGTTGGGGGTGATGTTGATGTATGGGTTTATAGGTTGTAGTCTTTGGTAATTATTTAAAATATTGTGGATCCCAGTCTCGCAAGTTCAAACTGGTTCATTGAATGTATCAAACAGGGTCACTGGATGTCTCAAATTGTGTCACTTGATATATCAAACTGCAATAGCCTCTATCTCTCGCAGCCTTTAATGCCACCAAGGTCATCTAGTAGAGCGAGAGTCCCCAGGTGGGCTTTAAACATAACAGCTTCAAATAACCACAAATGCAGTTGGTTCGTTTTATCTCCCTTTCCCAATCTTGTACATTAATCCCGATAGGAATCGGATTTATAAATATTTTGGTCCCTGGAATATAAGGCAAATTATTTATAATCATAAAGTATACTCAACAAATACATTAAATATTTTCACCGTATTTTAATGATACAGTACTCGTGAAATAAAATGGAAAAACAGAGATAAAAAGAAGAAACTATGGATTATGGAACGAACACAGCGTGACATCACTTTTCCCATTGATACTTGAATGATATATATCTCTTGTTAAAGCACGTATTGCCTTTGTGAGAATTCTATTACTCAGTGCCAGCAGTTACAGAATTATTTTACATTAGTGTTATTTGTTGAATTCATGAACACGAAAGATCATTTGTGAATAAATGTTGTATCGTCTTTATTTCTCTGAATTGCCAGAAGTGAAAACGTAATAATGGTAAGTAAAATAACAAATATATCTTAATTGTGAAATAAGAGCAGACTGAGTATGTATGTATGTATGTATGTATGTATGTATGTATGTATGTATGTATGTATGTATGTATGTATGTATGTATGTATGTATGTATGTATGTATGTATGTATGTATGTATGTATGTGTGTATGATTGTATGTATGTATGTATGTATGTATGTATGTATGTATGTATGTATGTATGTATGTATGTATGTATGTATGTATGTATGTATGTATGTATGTATGTATGTATGTATGTATGTATGTATGTATGTATGTATGTATGTGTGTATGATTGTATGTATGTATGTATGTATGTATGTATGTATGTATGTATGTATGTATGTATGTATGTATGTATGTATGTATGTATGTATGTATGTATGTATGTATGTATGTAGGTAGGTAGATAGGTAGGTAGGTAGGTAGGTAGGTAGGCAGGCAGGCAGGCAGGCAGATAGATAGGCAGGCAGATAGATAGATAGATAGATAGATAGATAGATAGATAGATAGATAGATAGATAGATAGATAGATAGATAGATAGATAGATAGATAGATAGATAGATAGATAGATAGATAGATAGATAGATAGATGTTCCAATAGCAGTTGGGAATCTTTGCAATATGGTTCCGATTAACTGCGGTAGGAAAAAAACTCTAATCGAAACAATTGTCAGACTAGTGTATAATTTCCATCCAAAACTGAGAATGAAAGAAAACATTTCCTCAGCTCAACCAATCATATGTCATTGCTTTTATGTGTGATGTTTTTGTAAATGATCAATATACAGTTCAATTACTTATAAAGTTAGGGATAATATCACTCTATTTCGTCCAGAAAGTTACAGCTGTATTGCCTTTTCTGTAAATTTAGTATAAGTATAATGAATGTTCTCAGACAACTGCAATTTAGTTTTATTTTCTTGAAGGGGGGGTACTGTCTTTTATTATTTTTATCTTAATAAATAAATATATATATATATATATATATATATATATATATATATATATATATATATATATATATATGTGTGTGTGTGTGTGTGTGTGTGTGTGTGTGTGTGTGTGTATATATTAAACGGTGAGATGCATTCTAGCATTTTTTTTCAAATTTGATTATTTTTGTTAAATATAAACTTATGTACGATTTTCTTTGTCCTGTACTATCAGGAAGTCGTTCTGTTTAGAGAATGTTTTTGTTTTTCACCTGGTGTTTTTGTTCAAGCATTTCTAGTGAGGTGTTTGTATGAAAACATTATTTTTTTTATAATAGTTAGAACCAGTTGATCCTTTCAGCATCTGAAGAGTCGACTGTGGATCCTTCAACTTGGGTCTGCGCTTTAGTAAGGTTCCAGGGCTGCTATCTCGCAAGTTCAGCTTTAATCCACTTGTCCCTGCCTTCAACGTATCTTAGTCCCTCTCCAGCATGGTCCTAACTGACGTACAGTTCTACTACCATCAGCTGATGTTTAATGTTGTAGTTGTAGTTGTAGTGGGTCTCCGTGGTCAGCTACACTGCATAAGGCTACGTTTCTTTATTCTTCCATTTTGATAGTAAGTCATAACCGCACGTCGGATGATTTTCAGGCTCCCTCCTTATCGATGTAGCAGCTGGTGCTATGTTGTTGCTCCATCGACGTCTCTTGCCTAAATGATAATCTGATGAAGGCAGACTGACCGACCGGTCTGTTATTATAGTCATGTGTCTACTCTTGTGTATTATGACTGGTTAAAGCCCTGAAAAGGGCTAGCGGCCTCCCCTCCTTCCGAGGCAGGGCTCACCCGTGTCTCAGTGCTTGACACTTTTTTGTGCCCCGGCGCATGGGCGTAATAGCCCCCCTAGATGGTTTACCACCTAAGCCGGACATCACCTTATCGGTAATGTTGCTAATCTAGGGAGGTACTTAGCCCGAGGGCTGGGCTTTTGGTCTAGTGCTTGACCTTTTTCCACCAACCTTAAAACAGACCTTTTTTGGGTAGCATTGACACAGTTCATCCGCCTCGACCACCGGGCTCGGAAAAGGCAAAGGAAAGGATCCAGCAAAGGGCGGTACCACAGTTGATTCCTCTATCTTGTAGGTTGAAATTCTCTCCCTGTGTCTGGCTTACCCTAGGTCCACATAATATTATTGGCTTTGAAAGTGTAACCTTTTCACTGTGTTTTTATGTGGCCCAGAGCGCTTCCTTCTGCACTTCCTCATTCCTTGATTGTTGGGTCCCATGGTGTTTCTCGAGTTGACGGTGTGGGCAGTGAATGTCGCTTCCGCCCACTAAGTTAAGGTTCGGTTTCTGCCCATTGCCTATTGGGGGTGGGAGTTCCTATCATAGCCAAACATGCGTAAGCCACATACGAGTCGAATAAATATGAGTTGTGAAATTTCCTACTGTATATTAGTATTATTTTTTTGCGTACTATGCGTTCCTTTGGTTCCAAAAGTTTGTGTCAAATTTGGTAGGTATAAGCTACCTTGTGAAATTTAGCGATCTTAATTTGATTGGTGGTAAGTTATATATATTTTTTTCCTCCAATCATACCTTCAAGGGCCAAAAACAATTTAGTTGTTAGCCTAAAAAGAGCTCTTTGCCAAAGTGAGCCCTATGTATGGCATTCTGACTAACCCTATTTCACTTTGCTGCTGTTAAAACAACAGCGATGTGATAGTAGCAAGCTTCTTTCTTCTTTCTTCGGTGGACCTTTTCTTTTACAATATATCGTGTGTAAAAGAATTTGGTTATTTCTTGTGTCTTCTTTTTTTTCTTTTCTTTTCTTCTTTCTTCTTTATTTTCTTTCCTTCTTTCTTCTTTCATCATTCTTCTTTCTTCTTTCTTCCTTCTTCTGTTTTCTTTGTTCTCCGGGAGCTCCTGACAAACACGTCCGTCCTCTTCAAAGGCTGCCACGATATCGAAACAGTAAACCTATGAAGGCAGACTTATCTTATCTGTTATTATAGTCATGTGTCCACTCTCGTGTATTATGACTAGTTATAGCCCTGAAAAGGGCTAGCGGCCTCCACTCCTTCCGAGGCAGGGCTCACCCGTGTCTCAGTGCTTGACACTTTTTTGTGCCCCGGCGCATGGGCGTAATAGCCCCCCTAGATGGTTTACCACCTAAGCCGGACATCACCTTATCGGTAATGTTGCTAATCTAGGGAGGCACTTAGCCCGAGGGCTGGGCTTTTGGTCTAGTGCTTGACCTTTTTCCACCAACCTTAAAACAGACATTTTTGAGTGGCATCGACACAGTTCAACCGCCTCGACCCCCGGGCTCGGAAAAGGCAAAGGAAAGGTCCCAGCAAAGGGCGGTACCATAGTTGATTCCTCTATCTTGTAAGTTGAAATTCTCTCCCTGTGTCTGGCTTACCCTGGGTCCATATAGTATTATTGGCTTTGAAAGTGTAACCTTTTCACTGTGTTTTTATGTGGCCCAGGGCGCTTCCTACTGCACTTCCTCATTCCTTGATTGTTGGTTCCCATGGTTTTTCTCGAGTTGACGGTGTCGGCAATGGATTTCGCTTCCGCCCACTAAGTTAAGGTTCGGTTTCTGCCCATTGCCTATTGGAGGTGGGAGTCCCTATCATTGTCAAACATGCGTAAGCCACATACGAGTCCAATAAATAGGAGTTGTGTAATTTCCTACTAAATATTAGTATTATGTTTTTGCGTACTATGCGTACCTTTAGTTCCAAAAGTTTGTGTCAAATTTGGAAGGTATAAGCTACCTTGTGAAATTTAGTGGTCTTAATTTGTTTTGGTGGTAAGTTTTATGTTTTTTCCTTTCCAATCATCCCTTCTAGGGCCAAAAAAGGTAGTTGTTAGCCTAAAAAGAGCTCTTTGACAAAGTGAGCCCTATGTATGGCATTCTGACTAATCCTATTTCACTTTGCTGCTGTTAAAACAACAGCGATGTGATAGTAGCAAGCTTCTTTCTTCTTTCTTCGGCTGACCTTTTTCTTTTACAATATATCGTGTGTAAAAGAACTTGGTTATTTCTTGTGTCTTCTTTCTTCTTTTTTCTTTATTCTATATGTTCTTTTCTTCTTACTTCTTTCTTCCTTCTTTTTTCTTCTTCTGTTTTCTTTGTTCTTTCTTCTTTCTTCGGTTTTCTTTGTTCTCTGTTCCTTTGTTTCTTTGTTCTCCGGGAGCTCCTGGAAAACACGTCCGTCCTCTTCAAAGGCTGCAGACTGTACGACGATGAAGGCAGACTGACGAACGCTTCACTTTATATCCCTGAAGCACGGACGTGAATGAAGACACCCTTTACACAAAAACTACCAATATCCACACTACCACCCAAACATGGAACGCATAGAGCTAAAAGAAACACTCTCACTTTATTTCTACAAACACACTTCATTGCTGTATATGCATACAAGCGTAAAACACACACATACACACAAACTATCTTACAGGCCAGGGAAACGAAATGTTTATAGGCACAATTATATATTTGATCTACAATCACACTCCGAGACCAACACACAAAATATTCATACAAATTTGGCAATAGGGTAGTAGGTCTTTTTTTTAGATCTTTGGGGTAGACCTGAAAAAGCCTGTTTAGTTGGTTAAGAGTTTGACAATCTCTCTTAACGAGATAATGTCTGATTCTTTGGACGGAAAAGGAGAACTCCTTACGGTCCACTCTACAGTCCACAAAACTTCTTTATGGCTTCTGATATTGTTGCTGTTGTTACTGATGTTGCTGCTGTTTCTGCTTCTGATGTCTGTACCTCTCGGTCAACACTTCTTCCTTTTTTCTTTATTCTCTGAAGACCTTTTCAATCAGGTCTTGTGCCACTTTTAACATCCTGAAATTTTCTTCAGGCTTCAGCTTGACATGTTGTAAATGGACGTGGGCTTCATTCAGTTTAGGTCCTAACAGGTGCACAAATCCTCCTCGTTGCACTAACATCTTTTTCTTTTAACATATAGGTATTTTCTTTAGGACCTTTTGGCAAAGAACATGCCGATGCTTGACTAAGCATTCTTTCTGACGTTAAGACAAAAGTATCTCTCCTTTCAAGACATTCAGACAACACTCGCATTGCTTGAATGAGTAATTTTTGCATTAGTTAAGAGGCTTTGAACAGGCAGAGAAGTTTTAATTTTTGGGTGATGACATCTTCATTTCGGAGCACGCAAAAGATACACTAACGTCAATGACTTGGTACACATCCTTTTATCATATCTTTTGGGAGAGAGGTATTCTTGAGTAAGTTGTAATGTTTGTAACCAGTCGTTTTGACTGATTATCGGATCAGCGCCCAAAATCCGCTCCTTTGGTTGCTTCTCTTTTTCTTTTTGGACTGTATTGTCATTTATGGGGTAGTGGTCTATGCTTGCCTAAGTGTTTCTTCTCATGACGGGGGAAAGGACGAGACTGTCCTTTTCTTTTTTTCTTATACTTTTTGGACAGGAGAACGACGATATAGTAGTGGTGTGCACTTCTGGTAGGTGACATCATTTTGCGTTCAAGAGCACAAAAACAATGATACCTATCGTTTGCTCAGGTCTTTTTTGATAATGGTGGAATGCGTCGCCACTGATTTTCTGTCATTGGTATCAGTTTTATGTAAGTCATTCACTCGACGTTGAGGGGTTCGCAAAATACCTGAAATCTGTTAGATTTTTATTTTGGCGGCAGCTGCCGTAGGAGCTAAAGCGGAGGAATGTGTCACCTCTGGAGGAGATTTTCTAGGAGACACGGGTTTCCATTTTTTCATCAAATTAAGAAAGAAAGATGTATTTCAGATTGGCTTGGCTGGCATCATAAGTGGAATAACCTGAGGACGCGGTCACCATCGCTGCAGGTCGCGGTTTCGGAATGTGAGTTTGCGAACTGGCCGTAATGCTTCTCTTGCGGGTAGAAGTCGATCTCTGGTGGGTTTTTTCATGGGAATATCCTTTTCTGGGGGACTTTTTCTTTCCTCGGGATTTTTCTTCTTCTGGGGCTCTGACCATGTTTTTGACACCATTGTTGCTTCTTCTTAGTACGTTTTGGTTTGGGGAGTGGCTTTTATTCGGGGTGGGGGTGACTTTTAAAGCATTGGGATCCCATTTTAAGCGTGAGCGAATGATGACACCTCCTGAAGAACTGCTACTTCCTGGTTTCAAAGTGATTTGCTTTTTGGTTTAATTGTCAATGATAAAGTATGCCAGTTGTGTCAAGGGTACTTTGTTTTTTTCAAGAAACCGTTTGGATTGATGTGGGATGTGAATGATACCTTGAAGTAATTGACGTGTTGTCACTGTTAACCATCGTAAGACTTAATTGAGACTGGATTCTACGAAATGAGCATGTATTTGTGGATTATTTGCGACTGATGCCGAACAAGGTACCAATTAATTTGACGGGAAGATGAGACTGAATGGATGTCATAATGATGATGTGTAAGGCACATCAAAGGTGTCCGAGATTTTTGTAGATTTGTTTTAAGTCGACTGGGACGTGTGTAAGACAGGCCTTCCGTCTTGGCACCAGTAGTGAAATAAATGGGCACGAAATCGCAAATAATCCGGTGTAGTGGATTTTAATTCCACGAGTAAATAGGCTTGAGGGATTCGAGTGTCATCGTCGTACGCATGGAGTTCCTCACTGTTTGGCTAACACTTGCACTTTCGATTTATCTTTAGCACTTTTAAACAAAACCACGATATGAGCACTAAGACTGATAGTGAGATTGACTTTACTTTGTTGAAACCAATTGTGGGTAATGTAAATGACACTGGCATCACGATGGTAACCGTCATGCGTAAAACATTTTAATTGATTCTTTGCCTTCTCCTAACATGTCATAGAAGATTAACAGATGCGTTTGACTTGGGTCAGTCAGGATCAAGTCGTCTTCGCCAGGAACACCATCCAGAAGCACAATGGAATCTCTTTGACTTTATCGCAGGAGACTATACTCCAATTGCCACTCTTTGTAGCACCACAGGATACATTGAGGTAGACAATCGATCAAATGATGTTTATTTTCCATCATACATTTGATAAATTCAGTTTTGCCTGAACCGCTTGGCCCAACAATAAACATGTTAATGGGATAGTGAAGATACAAGGCCTCCCAACTAGAACGATCTAACTTTTCGTTTATGACTTTGAAATTGAAAGAAGAGGGAGCAGAGACAGCAGAGGTAGCCATAAAGCAAGGAATGTCACTTTTGAAACGAAGACAGACAAGAGAAATAGTGTTTATACTTTTTCAGGACACGTGTATTTAAAATAATTAAAATTGAGCTTGAAATACAAAATATATAAAAGCCAAATGGTTAAGTACATCGATAAAATGAACATCGAAACAATCAAAGTGGAATATAAACAGGTGATTGTACAACATATTTTGTGACGAAAGTGTGGTGTACAAGAAACCAATACAAAACATGGCACAGTCTTACATGTGTCATAATGGAATAGCTTTTCGGGGATGTCCTTATCAATGACAGTCCTCTCGCACAATGCAGTTGTTTTCATCGGTGTCAGGTTCTACTGACACTGCGATAAATAAAGGTTTAAAAGTTACTTTTTTCAATGAACGTTTGACTTCATGACCACCAATCTATTTCCTAGTTTGGAAATTTATTCGTCCAAGCCTCGAAACCAAGACTTTTCCAGTAACATACATCTTGCCAGTGAGGATGTAACTAACAAGCTAAACATATATCTTCTTAAACATTTTCAGTGACTGCAAGTTGACCAATTATTTCTTCCCGTAGAGGTAGAGAAGGATCGAGATGAAAGCGCAAGGCTTTTCACAGAATGAGTTTATCGTGTACATTTAAAGGTACCATCCTCATGTTTTTGTTAGTAGGTACTCTTCGTAAAGAGTCCACAAGGTGTCGGTTGGTAAATGAAATCACGGAGAGGAAGTCTCTAAGACACACACCACACGTCGTACCCAAATCAGTGGACTTAGTTCTTGTAAAAGTTTTGGTAATATTCCACAAAGGTCGTGTCATGATGGGCAGATTTTATACCGTCTTTAGCTGAAGCAATCCATATACTTTGAACAGATGCGGCTTACTTTTAGCACAGGTCCAAAATTGTTTAGTCAGTAACTCACATACCACACGCCCCACGTTAGTTTTGTTAGTGTAAAAGATTTTGGTAGGCCTCTAACTCTTTCATCGGAATTCAGAATACTAAGATCACATTTTAAGTAGAATGAATGGAATCTAAACCTCTACGAATCATACCTGATTAATCAATGTCTGACCATTTGAACACTTTCAAAAGAATTAATCCATTCAGGTACATGTTTCTGACATCAGTGACGTAAATAATGCAATGGTTCTTTGCGTTTAGCTTGTATTTTGACAAACCCTTAGTAAATGCGTTCTAGTAGATTCTAAATGTACTCCTTTAAACTAGACATCCACAGCAATGTCATTCTTTTGTCGAATGTAAAAAATGTACTTTTTGCACAGAACTGATCGTACTCCGATGTCTTATTCAATTATTTTGTCACTAAGTTGCGTTCCACACATTGCGCAGAATTGTCCACTTCAGACAATATTTGTTCGTGTAACATTTGGTAATCGTGTAAGACTTCCTTTGGAATTCAGTGCAGTTTAAACAATTTGTAAGTAGAATCAGCGGCATCCAAAGCCTTCAGACCCTAGGGCATATGATCAATTCTGACCATTGGAACGCTTTCAAATGTGTTAGTCCTCTGATAGTATTCAGGTATCAGCAGTAATTTAAAAGTTGATGATTGATCGGATGCAATTGTTTCTTGCGTTTCACTATTATTTTGACGAATTTTCGGCAAACAACGAATGTTTTCTTATAATGGTATCCAAGAAGAGATTAATGGGATCGTACTAATGGTAGATAGTGAAAGTGATGGGACCACAGAGCATGTTCTAGTTAAGCAGAATCTTTCTGCTCTCACTTGTGTAGTGACACTGAAACACTTGACGTTATCACCTTCGCCCAAGTAGATAAACCCAGCTCTGGCTAATTCTTTCGGGATAAGTCCTAACAGACATTAGGCAACTTTCCTTCGAACATTTGGAAACGACTTTCAAAGTCAGTATTCAGACAAACACACAAGGAATAATGCTCTTTTTTCTTAAGTTTATTTCGATGAGGGCACGGTAAAACCCGAAGTAGTTTCCTTAGGCATGAATGATATCCAGGGGGTGGTAGCCGCATTGTATTACGTGGAGGATGACAATAAAAGTCAATAAAAAGTAAACGATAACGAGTGACATCGCTTTCACACGGTAAGTCATAGCAAAGTATCCGTGTGGTTTTGAATCGCTGTGACCACAGCGTACGGCACCTGTGTAATCGCAAGGTAGCGCATTCCACTTGAGATCATTGAACTTGAATTGTGTCTGTTTGAAAGAATTCATCTTACTCCTTTGACAATGGTAATCATAATGAAATATTAGTCTTGGACGTTTTCCCTTTTTGTATATGCTGATCAATGTCGACGTGTCCGTAAGGTAAAGTGAAGCGGCTTGGAAGCCAAACTCAGTTATGGTATACGATTTGATACAGTTTTTCAATTGGTCGTCTGACGATATCGTGTGTGGCTTAAATTACAATCTTGTGAGGCTATTAGATGGCTACTTTAAAATGTTGATTCTCTCCAGACTTCAAGACTTCTTTTAATACTACAATGTTCACCACTTGGCTGGTCCGACAATTTAGAGTCATTACTTTCACTTTACACTCGGTGTGCACTTCTCCTTGTTGGTCACCGTATTCGTAGCGGTTAATTTTGGGACCGTCGCTAGCAAAACTTAGAAACTTGTCGTCGGGGTATTCGTACGTCAAGGCTCATAAACGTTAAACTTCGATGTCAGGATGATCGATGTAGATGCAATTATCCGTATCAAAGCACAGCATACGATCTTCTAAATAGTGTAAGGCTTCGTACAATTTTAAGAGAGCATGAGCTGAAACGTAGGCTGCAATTTCCAAATTCGTCGGCTTCTATAAAGTCCACTTCTTCTTCCAAATTGACCAGGATCAGATCTTCACGAATGACGTCCATGTGTTTCATGTATTTGGGTTTCTCGTGAATCATCTAGAAATCGCGTTAATGTTCTGTCAAATACACTGTCTTGGGTAAACACGGTTGTTGTGCGACTTTTGCCCCACAAGCAATTCAACATCACTTTGGCAAACGATCGTCGACTATAGTTTTTCTCGATGTCATCTGAAGTTATGACCCCTGCTCAAAGTATATCTCTTTGCATTTCTTTTGGGGCTTCGGGAGTGTTGTACCAAGAAGGATAGCTGGCTTCTTGTATCAGTTTAAAACGGCATCCACGTAGTCTACTAAAATGCCTTTCTGATACTTGTCGCCTCGGTAGTATTGTTTTGTCTTGGGAAAGTGACAAATTTCGTACACATCTAACATTTGGAATCACAGGTCCAGAGCTTTGAACAATTATACGCTAACCCATTTTCCTGTCAAGACAGCTTCTTCCTGGTTGTGCTGAAAACATTGGTCGGAGTTGCACGTTTCTGCACAATTAAGGTACAAAGAGAACATCGAATTTCCTTAGCAATGGTGAGGTAAAACGGAATGTTACTAGTCAGTAGGAGGAAAGATTTAACATTTGATCAATCCTTCGTTTAATCGAATGTTGTCGAGGTCGATGTGTTTTGTCAGCAGTTGTGTGTGCCCGGGGAAAAAGTGATAATATTTACAAAAGTACGGAAAGGGTGAACACACTTCCAAGTATCGGATTTTTTTGTCTTTTCTCCTCATTCGTGTGTTACAGAAAACAGGTGGCATTCGTTCATCTTCCATTTAAAATGCCCCGGGATCGAGTGGGTCCAAGAATTTGTAAATTTCCACGATGCGTTTAAATTCGTGATCAGTTTTCAAACAGTGGTCATACTCGTGTTCCCACATTTCCACGATTTGTTATCCTTGTTGTTCTAAATTTAAACGCTGCGGACAAGTGACCTCGTACAGGTCTTCCATAGTGCATTGTAAAACTGATTTTGGGTGTACCGTTAAGTGTATCAGATAGGATATTAGCGAAATAAGCATCCGATAAACTCGTACACGATCTTAGGATTTTCTAAGTTGCATCCATCAACCGAATACGTTCAGATGGTCTTTCCAACTCCTCACCTTCGGTCATATTGGATCCGTTTTGTCTTTTTTGTCACAGAAGTAATGTAGCCAGTGTAGAATTTTTGCCGAATATTGACGTTTGACAAAGTTTCACGTTTGATGGCGGATGACAGAAAGGGGCTTCTCTGGCATATATCGTTTGAGTTACCCTGAGGAACGCGCTTTGGTAATGGTGTAGGCTTTTCTCAAATGATATATCCCTCCGATCTCCTTGAACAATTCTGAAAATTTTCCTCATCATTGCAGAAATAATGTCCACGTTGGAAAGACAATATTTTAACATTTCTTCCTGAACGTCGACAAGATCCAAGGCGTGAGTTTGGTACCAAGAGTAGAAAGTTCCTCGTTGTTCGGTGCGCATGTTGTCGGGATCATATGAGTGAGCATCAGACAAACGGGGTATAACGGCATGTTGATTGGCTTCGGTATTGAAAAAGTGCGGAAATAATATTTGGCCAATTTTTGCATTCCATATGTTTTACACATTCGATTGAAATGTATGGCAAAGTAACTTATCAATCTTTAAACTGCACTTATCCCACTTGCATGAAAATGATTTTAGCTTCATTCAAAGTTACCTTAGGCCGTTCGGTACTTTGTTCCGTATAGTATTTGCTAAGATAACGTCCATCGTATCCCGAGATATTGTGAGCCATCACCGTGGCATAATGATGATAATCTCAATAACGTTAGATTTCTTATTGGCTCTACATTTGGTAGACAGAGTCTAAGATCCATTGGACAAAATCGGTGAGCGTGTTAGGTCTCCAAAAAGACATTTTCACGTCCTCTAAAAATTTTGCTATAGTGAGGAAAATGACTAAAGATAGACTCCTGGATGCACTTCTCGTACGCTCGATGAGCCACTCAGAAATTGGGAATGTAAATGACGGTCTCAGGTTTAGAGGCCAAAGATCACTCACATTTCGATGCACAATATTTGTGCTGATCTCGATTGTTATCGCCATAGTCATTTTTAAGACAATTATATCTGTATCCCATGAATCCGGTGATATTAGTAATGGCATCGAAATATTCATCGTGATGACAGACGTGAATGTGATTTACAACTTTGAAATCGTTTCCTCGAAACAACAGAGGATCACGCACTTTTTGAAGGTGCACTTTCAAGTTGTATCTTGGGACCAGGACGTCTTTCAATTTTCGCATTTCCTACCTGCCACAGTGGGTATCTTTGGACAGGGCTGCTTGCTGTAACAGGAGTTCTGCTTGTCTTCAATGTGTGGCTTGGTTCGATATTTGAATAGTTTGCCAGGCTCTTTTCCATTCGGACGTGTAGTTCCTGTCGGCATACATTCGTCCCAAGACGATGGCTCTGCTATACACATCTCTTCTTTAGTGTTATTAATTTGGAAAATGCATCGCTTGGTGCTGAGAAGATCGTCCACCAAAAACACCTTTTTGCATCTAATTTTATTGGGAAAAGAAATGTGGGCCATGTACAGTGTGTTTTTTCATCAGTGATGTGAAACTTGTCGCTGGATTGCTGAAAGTGATGAATCTTGACAATGAATTTGGAAGGTGTCTGTTATGATGGGCTGCTAAGCTCGATCCAAACGTAGGACTTCAGACTGTTGTGATAAAGAGAGAGAGTGTCAAGCGATTGCCTTTGTTGTCTCGACATTGCCGTTGCAATGTGTTTAACAAAGAATACCACAAACTCCATAGCTTTCTCGAGCGGTACATCTGACTTGAACTCTTAAAACTTCACCGTGTAGCTATAGGCTGTGGTTCTAAATTTTTTAGAGCAGTGTTTTTCCATCTTTAGAAAATGGTAGTAGTTATTAAGTGTTAATGGTGGTGGACTTTGGTTGTACATAGACTCTGAGTCTGGATTCTTGAGCACTCATGTCATCTTCAAAATCAACGACATGGATCTGAGTCAGAACTTCAGTTACAGTACTATACGATAGGTCACGTTTCTGCCTTATACTTTCTTCGCCTTTCTCCATGAAATGGTGCTATCGTTTGATCTTGTTGCAAAATGACAAATGACTCAGTTTTAAACGTCATAGGTTTCTATATATAAATTTAAGGTCAGTGTCTTGCCTATATAAATGGTAAGTATCTTCCCTCAAAGTTTTCATTTAACTTTCAATCTTACAAGAAGATGGAAAATCCAACAGAGGTCGAACTTCTGATAAAAGTTTTGCGTGGTGTCATACCAAGGGTTTCTTCAGAGAAACCGACGGAATAGTGCCCCTACCTTCAAGATAAAAGTCAAGATGCTTGTTATATCTGACAGAAGAAAGGACATTGGTTTTCTGAATGTTGACAACGTCAAATTAAGACAAGCGTAAAAATAGACAAAAGTCAAGACACATTGTCAAGAGAAAAGACAATGGTCTTCAGACTGCCATAAGGAAAGAGAACCGATCCGAGAAACAATAAGAGATGGAGGAGAGGGCTTCCGAACATGACGAAGAACCTTGCGAAAAGGAGGAAGAACCCAGACTCACACAGTACGAGAAGAAAAGAAGACGAGAAAAGTGAGAAAAAAGAAGAGGAGGAAATATGAGCGAACGTAAAGAAATTCCAAAAAGAAGACAATACAAGGAAAAGAAAAAGTTAATGAACTTGAAAAGTGATGTGTTCTGAAATTGGATAGTAATTATTTTTTACAGAGAATATACAAGAAAGGAAAACTTAAGCGTTTCTTGTTTTTTTATACTTTAATAATCATAATAAGGATCTACACTCACGTATTCATACACGTTCATCGTGGGAAAAAGGATTTGAGTTTAGTTTGTTTCTGGCAAAATAAATTCTTTAAAAATACTCAGGAACATGAGGTAATGCGCTTGAACTGCTTTACCCTTTGCCACAGCCAAGACCTACTTCTCGACCTGCTACTGTAGATTATTTGGTAGACTTCACCGGCATTTGTATCTCATGCGTAGTGAGAGTGTGGACGCGGTTGCACTGTTTGGCCCGGGAAGGGCTTTATCTTTTGGTTCGTATTAAAGAAGTCTGATACATTTGTTTCAAATTCCTTCACTATGCCAAAATGTCTACGAATATTGTCATCGCTTGACTTTCACTGTCCTCCCTCTCTTCTAGATCTTATTTTTTCTCTGCTTATTCTTCTTCCTGTCGTTTTCTTCTTATCTCTTCTTCTTCTCGCTGTTGCTGTTTAATGAGAAAGGCTTGTTCTGTGTGTTTTTGCTGTTGAATTTTTTTTCCAATTCTCCTTTCTGCCTCTGTTTAAAGTCCTCGACGTACGGTGAAGCAGGAGAAAGAGGTGAAGGTGCTGATACTGGAACAAATTCTTGTGAAGAAAGAAAATCCGCTAAATTCCAATTAAAATCGTTCTCTTCTGGAAGTAGGACTGTGGTTATTTTAATAGCTACTGCTATGCCATCACTAATCATCTCCACAGCCGGTGCTCCTTAATTCAATGTCTTCTTAGTTTCCATCATATTCTAATTATGTCGCATTGATTCACTGCGTACAGAAGCTAACACACATATGTAGGGAATGTGACTTCACAGGCAGCTCTCTTCTGATTGCAAGACAGACTACGCACTTTGTAACTTTGAACTTTGTAACGTGTGTTAGGATTGGTGAAAGAACTCATTCCGTTTTTATCTGCTTTTCCACTTATAAATAAGCGCGATTCGCCCTATTCCATTCACCTGTTTTCGTCACAAGATCTGGACTAACGTAGAATCGTCTACCCTCATATCATCGATGTTATTCAACCTGGACTATCCTATGCTATGCATTTCAGATCATCATGGACAATTACCAAGATTACAGAGACTTCTCTTTGGAAACGAAGGATCTATGTAGAGAGACAAGGCTGTCTGAAACGAAGGTCAAAAGTTTGAGGAAGAGAAGAAGATCTGTGTATTGCACTCCATGTTAACTGAATAGTGCTAACAAAAGAAAAACCCAAAGTTTCTTTTCAGGTTCCCTCAACTGTCTCGAAGATACGCCTATTCTCACTTATCTAAATTTTTTAATCAATTTTATAATTGTTTGTTTGATAGATTTATGTTGATGAATTTATGTATTTATAGATCTCTATGTCTCTAACTCTGTCTATAAATAAGTCTCTGTGTCTATGTCTATTTGTCTCTAGAGTAGCACGTATTCAGGTCAACACTGTTCCTCCCGAATGAGGTCAGCCCCTTGCAACTTTATTGCCATTATTTCCAGTGTCCAGTACGGTGACATTAGCCCTCTCCAATACTTTAGTGTGTTCTGTACTTTTCTGTGTGGGTGCATGTAGGAAATTATTATATTTGTTTCATAGATGTGTTGCTTGGCTGGGCACTGGGAGTTACTGTGTCGACCAAGAATTTGACGGGTGCAATAATTAGATATTTTCACCCATTCTGAATGACAGTGGTCGGTCTGAAATAAGCTTATTTGTCATTTAGATGGGCCGTGCAGTATGCAAGAGTTTGGCACTGACCTAGGGCAAGTGAGTGCAGCCGACAGGGCATATGGCATGCTTAGCAAGTACGATCAAATAAATCTGGCGTAAGTGTCAAAAAACTTTAGCTGTCATTCCCGTAGTGGATTTCAGAATACTGACACTAATTTCACATGGAAAGGATACTGTTCAAGCTTGGTATTTAATGTGATGATTAATGATGGAATGAATTCTTCTTTGACAAGGACAACTAGAAAGTGATTGATGTAACTGTGTAAGAAATGATTGATGCAAAACATTTTATCAAAGATAATGTTGCTTTATGCAGTAGTGTTTATCATCATCATCATCATCATCATCATCATCATCATCATCATCATCATCATCATCATCATCATCATCATCATCATCATCATCATCATCAACATCATCATAATCATCATCATTAAATGGTATTAAATGAAGCATCAAAATACATAATAATATCAGAATTAAAACGCGGAAGACCAGTTTTTAATAATACAAACCCTCAAAAATAAAAGTAAATCTTGCAACACATGAAAGGCAGTTTAAGGTTCATGATTTGGACATGGCACCATGAATTTTAGCACGAAAATATATACATTGCAATGCAATTAACTCCCTTTTGTACCTAGCTTCCATTATGGCAATTACAAATAGGCAACATTATTTAGCAAATAAACCAGAATATATAATCTATTTTTACCTTATACAGCTTCGAATATTGATAGGTCTACAATATTCGGAAAAGCTTTTGAAATTTCCCTTTAAACATACAGTTGTAAAGTTAAAGTTGCAGCTGTTTGAATCTATTCTGAAAAGAATAATTATTTAAATGAGTTTAATTAATCTCTTTATTTATTGTGTTTATTGTGACAAACTACAAGTTGCCGAATGTCAAATCAAGTAATGGCCGATAGATGTAGGAAAAAACTAACATGCTTTTTGAAATCAGACCAGATATTTGGGGGTGGGGTGGGGGTTGTGTAAAACATGTTATTGTCGTTTCATTACACAGTGTTATAACACACGAGTTAATAAAGTGATCTAAATACAACAATAACTTAATAACCAATACAACAATAACCAAATAGGTCATATAACAAATAAACATCTTTAATTTCCTTATATTACATTATAAACCTAATCTAATCTTTCAACCCATTTTATTTTTATATTTTACCTTTTATTACAACATGGTCCTTACCATATAAGAATCATCATGTATACATTAATTGAGTAATTAGAGTATTCTGCACTTTAAAATCCAAGATTATTGCATTAACTGGACCGATAGCACCAGTGCTGTCTTGTTTATATTCTTATAAATGAGAAAAAGAGGCTAACTTAATAATCTTCAAATTAGCAAGCAAGATCGATGAACAGAAGGAAGCATATTTATACGACAAATTTTTTATACCATTTTCATCCTCTGTCTGATCTGTATTGTTTGATACGATCTCTGTCAAACATGTGTTGATGTTTCATAATTCTTTATACGGTATATATCTAATAATACTTATTTTGGCAATACATGAAAGGTCTGTTACTAAGCTTTAATTTCACCGTAATCTTGAAAACGGGATATTCATTTCCAGCAATTTAAAAAGAATTTAGTCCTTAGTCCACGAATATGCATATATATATATATATATATATATATATATATATATATATATATATATATATATATATATATATATATATATATATATATATATATATATATATTGAAAGAGCCAAATATTTTTAAAATATTTAAATTCAGTAATGGTGTTATTGTAGTTGTGAGTTTGATGTTGTAGAATATCAGCAGTAATGAATAGTGGCATGTGCGAGAGAGAGAGAGAGAGAGAGAGAGAGAGAGAGAGAGAGAGAGAGAGAGAGAGAGAGAGAGACAGATTCATATACTCATGTATCATATCTTTCTTACAATGCATGTATTAAATCATTTCTGGTAAAATTCAGTATTATTTTGTTGTGCATAAAATAATAATTTATTAAAATTTTGATTATGCATAACTTGAGGATCTTGAGTTATTATAGGTACACATTGCCAGTGTTGCAACGGAGTTTGTCTGATAATGACCATTGAGGAAGGTACTGCCACTGGTGGTGTGTTAAGATGGTGTAATGTTAAATTAAAAGGCTTAGTCAGTGACTAACACTTGGACATGGGTGTTGTAATGTACTTTCAAAATGAGAAGCAGACCTGGCAATTGTGCAATACACTTATATCTTGTTGGTGTCTTCATATGGGGCTTGTTGAAAGGGGGGGGGGCATGAGCAGAACCATTCCTATTGCTTGGCATTGGTAGCAGAATTCAAAGAGCCAACCAAATTAGATAATCTGATGTAATATTGCAGGATCATATAGAGTATTATGTGACCAGTTACATCTCTGGTTTTTTAAAAGTAAGGATAATGAATGTAGAGTTTCACTTCTCTGGCTTTTCAAAGGTATATATAATGGATTTTGAGTCTCTGCATCAAACGTTTCTTATGGATTTGTGCTGGAACGTTTCTTATGAATTTGTGCACGATTTAAATCTGGTGTTGTTCCATATTGTGCAAAATGACTTTCTGTTCATATTCCTGATGTGCGCCGTTAACAGCCGAGTGGATCCACTTGGTCGCCAGCAACGGCCAGTTAAAACGTAATATTACATGAGAAAAATGGTCTCTGCCAATCTTAGACAAGAAACTTCTATTCCATGTCTTCTTTTCATTTCGGAAGTAACAAAATGAAATCTCGTCAATTCCTTTGTTCAGGGTATGTAGCAGCAATGGTGTTAAAGATAATTAAACGGTTCTCAGAATATATATTAGATAGTTCTTGATTGACGTCATCCGACGTTATATCTTTGGTCAGCAGACAGATTTACCGTTGACTTTATATATTGTGTTTGGATGTTGAAATACATTCATTGAATATTAAGATACTTTTACGAACATTGCACACATAAACTGAACACAAATCAAGCTTTCCGCTTATGATTTGACTTTGACTTTGCTACTGTGTGCCTAGTGAAAAAATGATACATTTTGGTGATCGCACATGGGAGAAATTACCAGGTTTCCCGTCGTCCAGGTAAAATGGGCAGAATATCGTCTGCTAGTGATCTTATCAAGATGTGTCATTTTCGTCCTTGCGCAACCGGAAGTGCCTTCACCACATTCTAACATTTTGATATTGACCCAATTGTCGACGATGGAGTTGGATTTGCAAAATACTATGGCTACGTTATCTGAACATGTTTCGCTCCTTGACTGATTCTAACAATAGCGGCACGAGGAAAGCACGGACCAAGCTGACACACTATTCCTTAGAGCATGCGGAATCATTGCGGCCGGAGGTGCCCATCATGAACAACAATGCAACCCTAGGAAAGACAAGTTCCATCCCTTCAGTGACGATCGCAATATACGAGGCAGAAGCCTTATCATTCCAGGAGAAAGTGCATCAGAATTTTCACCAACAGATTCAAGAAGGTGCACACATTCCGCCAGATCTCACCTTATGCACAAGAAATTCCATTACACTTTACGGAATGTAGGACATTAACGACTGGGAGTAATAAAATTATCCATTTTGGCAAAAAGTGCTTTTTCTCCATGTTCCATGTTCGTTTCACATCTTTTTCAAAAAAGACGCGCTATCTACATATGTCTCGGCTGTTGGTTATGTACCGAAACTGAACCATATACCTAGTCCAATCAATTCCTTTCTTTATTTAAAAAAAAATTCTGCAAACACGTCATAAACATTTGCAAAAGACTATCATTGATAAATGTGTTCTACAAACAACTTGTTCTTGCCTTGCCTAGATTCATCCACAACGGAATCCGTGTGGCTCTATTTAAGTCTATGTTTCTTCTTGAATTTCTTGCATTCTTGCAGGTAGGGTCTATGACAGACAACCTGGTTACGGAAGCCCAACTAGTTTTCTCGAGTTCAGATCAATGCCGATTGTTTAATTTTCGAGATTACACATTACAACCACTCCAAGGGTACCCCTTTTGCCTAAGTGTCATGCTCCCAAATAAATTACAAGACTAGTGCCGTGTCTATGCGCCGTACTATTTATAACTCCTTGTGTGGTATTGGGACCACTCTTTATTACATTATTGAGGACAGAGTTTTTCTCATAACTAGAAGGAGGTCGCTCGTGCTATCTGGCTCTCCTCCTCGTTTATTCGAAACTCATACTATTAGGATTAGGGCAGCATCAGGGTGGTAAGCATTACCTATCGAACAGTACTGTTCGAGTCTTGGGTAAGTACATGTCATATCCCTTTTGGAGATATGTCTGTCTGAGCCTTAAAATTTCAAGTTTGTAATTTTGGGCTGACTGCAGGTCCTTTTGCACGTCACCATAACACTTTCTATTCCTTGGCTTTGCTTTTAAATTTTCTTCTTTCAGGTATTGTGAATGAACAGATTAATCCTTTGGACACTGTACTTCATATGGGTTCATTGGAGAGCACTTTACTTGATATGGATTCATGCAAGACATAGCCATCTTGCAACGTGTCATTTTTCCACTGGCGTTCTGTGACAGGGAAATACAAACATCTTTTGGGGGATAGTGTGTGTAGAGATCGGCAGTCTTGTGTGTGCACAGACTGATGCAGCAGTCCACATCATAGAGCACTGCTCTTCATATAGGTTTATTGGAGAGCACTTCACATGGAATTCATTGAAGGTGTCATCTTACAACACATCATTTTTCCGCTGTTGTTCAGTGTCATGGAATACAAACATTTCTGGATAATGTGTGCCATTTTGACACGTGTGCTGGACTGGTGGTGTTATTGGAGACATCTCTGGCAAAGGAAAAATAATTTGGTGCACTGTGACAATTCTGCGATTGCAACTGGTAGGACCATCTATTAAGACTTTAGAATGACGGTATCGTCATGTTATACGCGCTATATAAGATTTCACACTAACCATCTCCTATCTCCTCAGCAATAGTTGTTTAATTACATTTAGCATAATGTGCTTTGGACACCAGTCCTTACAAATGGATTTTAACTATACAAACTGGCATCCTCCTTGGGGCTCTCTTTTGATATTTGTAATATCAAATTCAATTTGTCATTTTTCCCCCAATAGGATACCCATAAGCTATACTAATAACGTAAAGCTCATGCCCATTAAATACATTTCTTTTACAGTTGTAAAAAGGAAAAATATAAGAATATTTTTCTTCACGAATCTGGGATCAACCCAGAATACATTCTTATGCTAGGATCAGCCTAGCATAGATTTAGTGAAGATTGGATTAGCAAAGAATACATTAGCATGCTTGGATCAGTCTAGCACGTAGTCTACTTAAATTGGAAGCAGCCCATAAAACACTTGATTGCAGGGATCAGACTAGCACAGATCTTACTTGAGCTAGGATGAACCTAGCACCAATTCTACTTGATCTGGGATTAGCCCAGAATACACTAAAATACTGGGATCAGCCCAGCACCGATTGGAAATCAGTCTTTACATTCAGCTGTGATTCTGCCTAGGACCAATTCTAATTGATCTGGGATAAGCCCAGAATACACTATAATACTGGGATCAGCCCAGCACCGATTGGAAATCAATCTTTACATTCAGCTGTGATTCTGCCTAGGACCAATTCTAATTGATCTGGGATAAGCCCAGAATACACTATAATACTGGGATCAGCCCAGCACCGATTGGAAAACAGTCTTTACATTCAGCTGGGATTCTGCCTAGGACAAATTCTAATTGATCTAAAATTATCCCAGAATACACAATAATGCTGAGATTTTGCCTAACACCAATTGGAAATCAATCTTTTACATTGAACTGCGATTCTCTATTCTCTATATTTTCAAGAGAGAGAGAGAGAGAGAGAGAGAGAGAGAGAGAGGTGGCAACAATGGCAAAAGCACACACACACACGCACACACTAAACGAGTGCCGATAGAAGATAGTTTTCATTAATCATTATGTTCAATGAGTTTTATATATATATATATATATATATATATATATATATATATATATATATATATATATATATATATATATGTGTGTGTGTGTGTATGTGTGTTTGTGTGTGTGTTTGTGTGTGTGTGTGTGTTCTCACTTTCATGCATTTGTTATGATCGCACATTTGCGCATATATTATGTTGGGTCAGGTATGTCTTTTCCTTATAACATGAACTTAATATATACTGAAAGTACATAAAGTTGCCATTTTTCATTAATAGATGGCACGAAAGGTTTTGTATGTTGGTTGCAGGCCGCTTGGGGTGGGGGACAACCTGAAATTTATTACCGATTAAGGCAGGTTTTTATATATTATATACTGGTTTATTAGTTGATGACAACGAAATTTTTTTATCCTGACTGCAGCCACAGGGTGGGACTTGCTTGTGGCGAAACAAAACTAAAATCTTAGGATGTAATTTACGCGTTCCAACTTTTGTTTAGATGTTCCCCAAAAGTAGTGCATTTTAATTTTACCACATTATCCATATTTTATTAATATCTAATTGACGAATTAGTTAATTTTTCTATGTGATTTATGTGTTGAATACAATTAGCACATTTGAAACAGTCATGTAGAATTTGTTGTTCTCTTATTCCTGCGCCTGTATGACGGTGTTTTCTGGTGTAAATAACGACGAGGAATGTTTGTTTCCAACATTCCTACATATGTATGATATAGTAGAACAACGATAGCAAATTTCCTCATATCTTTCATCACGCAATAAAACCTTCTGATCCGATCAGAACATAGTTCAGACAATGTGGTAAAAACTCCCAGATTTGAATTATCACGTGGGCATTAAATCATCATAAACAATATAAACATCATAAAACGTGCATTGGCTGAAGTTCATGTCCCGGATACATTACTAATCGCCCTAGATGCTGCAACATATTCTATAGTCCTGATTAAAGTCGAGAAAAGTTTTGTTGTAATTGATTTTTTTAAGTTTATCTCATTATTATTTATGAAGGGAACCTCCGTTACATTTGAAAGTTGACATATGAAACCTATCATAAGTGTCCTTCTGTCTCATTTAATCGTAGAGATCTTTTGACCTGTTTCCATTTGTGTCATTGCTCAAGCTACGCGTCTATGGCTACTACTTGACGGTCTCGACCACCTTTTTTGACTGAAAATTTGTGTTGAAGCTTCCTTTAAAATCTACACTGAATTGTAAAGAAACATTATATGCTCTACATGAAGCCGAGAGAAATTTGAACAAATCTTTGCTATTCTAAAATGGCATTAGTAATCACAATACGCCCACTTTCTTTCCTTAAAAATGCGAGGAAACTAATCTTTCATTATGCGCTGCTATTTGGATTGGAAAATATAAGGCTAGAGATCATAATATTTAGTAAGTCATGGCTTTTGACGCAAAATTTTGACCCTCGGTTGGAAGATCCTTATCCTACACAAATGCATATAAAGGATTCTACTGCAATACCTGTACCATGATATTTTCCAGGACGCCGGTATATAATAAATTTGGCTTTCATCACGTGACCTTTGTCTTTCTTCACATAACCGCCAGCTTCAAGCATAGTTCATACAGACAGGTAACACCCTCGGATTTCCATCGTCACTTGAACATTCATGATAATCAAGATTAACATTAATTCTAACACATGTACGTCCTGCAACGAATAGAGGTGGCAGACGATGTCATACAAACAGGATTGAATTTCGTTTAGTCTTATTTCCTTAATGAGGAAATTTTCGGATACATTCGTGATAAACAAGGCAAAGTAACGAATACTTTCCATGCACAAATATGCATTAGTGACCTTGAATGATTGTATAGTGTGTGTATATATATATATATATATATATATATATATATATATATATATATATATATATATATATATATATATATGTATGTATGTGTGTGTGTGTGTGTGTGTGTGTGTGTGTGTGAAACGGAGTATATACATACATCTATTTACGTTCCTGTGTAATATGGTTTCAGGGCCCCTAACTCCAAGTACCTAGTGTTGAGTTCATTCATCGAAATCATGAATACTAGAAAATGTCATCTTTGATCAAATTAGGAACCCGAGTGTTACTATTAATTAGTGAAACTATATTCGCAATGTTAGAATAATAAACGAACTAAAGAAATGTGAAATCGGCTACGCTATTTCATCCAGGGTACTATCAGGTGTAAATACTAGTAGTTTCAGCAGCTGGAACTCATTGCAGTACTACATAGAGTGAATTCATTGTGGAGGGCTAGGCCAGATGTACTGTAGAAATTATTGGCAACTTGTTTCGTACAAAACTAAGATGCCACAACATGTATAGGTTCGTTTGTGGCTGCATTTTTAACAGAAGAAAAACAGTGATTTAGTTTAACGCACACAGAAAGACACTATGACCTTAATTAATGAAGAAGGTAATTGTTGGCTGCAGTGGAAAGAAGAATATAGAGATTGCTTTCTGTATAAAAACAAATCATAATCACTAATTATTCTTTCTCGCCAAGCACTCTAATGTTTTACTCTAAATAGATTTATTAATTTGTATCTTCTAATGATATTTGTTTGGGAAGCATGTCTGGGTCGTGAAATGTATGAGCCAATCAGGGCATACTTATTTAGTTGTTTGCCGTGATTTTATATAGGTGTTGTGCGTGCGATCAAGAGCACGACGTGACATATACCCAATGGAGTATTCGAATATGGTTTCAAAATGACAGCATCGCGAGTGTTTAATGACAACATGTGGTTTGTTCAAGCCACATAGTGTCACTAAACGTTGGTGATGAAATCATCTTTACAAATGCAACAATAAATTCATTTTGAATATTTACTTTATAGCACCTTTTTCGTGAGTATTTCCGACATGTATGCAAACATTATGGTCAGGACACGTAAGGCTATCTGCATATCTAGAATAGGAGTATTGTAAGCTACCTGCTCGTGACCAGGTTATGGAGTAAATCTTCCATGAACACCAGATAAAGACGAAAAGAAGACGCCACCCTGTCGGACTCCGTGTCTGATTTACAACACTTTGGACTGATATTGTAAACTACATGCACACTTTTTGTACATACTTGTATGTATCCTTAATTACCCTCCAGATTGTTCCTTTTATTCCATTATGGAAGTGTTTTTAGATTATTACATGACGGCAAAGAGTATCGTATATATAACTACCACAGTTTTAGTTGGAGTCGATACTCTCCAAAATGTTGAAAGCAGCTGTGAGACAGTTTAATCTTTCAAACTCATTTGAAAACGTGTTAGTTGGGAACGGGGGAACTGATTTTCGTTTATTTCCAGAAAGCTAATTTTTTATTGTACAATTTTTTTCAAAGAGTTTGTACATTAGTGATATTAAGGACATTTGTCTGTAAATGTTTCACGTTCTTTTATAAATCGGCACGTCAAGATCTTTTCTCCGTTCGTCAGGTACACATTCGTATTTTATTATGGATTTGAATAATTTAAATATAGCTATTCTGAGTGATGGGCTGCCACACACGGCGTGTCAACTTTGCAGTAAAACATAACTAGACACGTTTAACTGTTTAAAACTTAGATTGCATTGGATAGACCCTCTCGTGTGATTGCATCATTTATAAGTTCTTGTTTGCAGATTTAATTCCTCAAATACTTTTGAGGCTAGAAACTTATGTTCTATACGATTATGAAAAGTATTGTCAAACGAAGCATTATCTTTCGAAGTGGACAAGTTGATGAAAGTTGGTTATAAATGCATCGGCTACTGACGGACGGCCAGGAAAGGTTTAGCTAGCTCCCATTGCAGATTTCAACACTTGATTTGCATTGTTATTGACTTGCATTTTCTAATAAGATGCCAAAAGAGGCGTAAGCCACGTTCAACTGCTTAATGAATTTCATTCATGGAATTATAGATACAATGGCATTACTGGCAGACGATGAGCATTCCTAAATCCACGTTTTTGCAATACGATTCAAGCTGAAGACGTTGTCTGCTTCGTCTGATCCAATCAGTGTGAGCTTCTCGTTATATTTTATGATAGATTATAAGCGATTTATTCCAGTACGAATATGCCTATTGGCTAAAGGGTTTAATAGGCACCGTATCATTTGCAGTTCTTAGTATACAGTCACAGTTAGATTGCTGCATCATTGGTTGATGTCAGACAGTTGTTTTAATCTTCGTGAAAGATAGCCATGAAGTTATATGTAAGTGCTATTTTATAATCATGGGTCGAGTTTTCGTTAACGTTTTATCATGCCATTCGATATTGTTTAACGTAACATTTGGCTTACACTATTGGCGTGTATAACAAAATATTAAACAGTTTTCAAATACCCTTTGTAACCATGTAATAACCGAATATTAACTTCGTATAACTTCTATTATATTTGAGTATTATTATAATAGCAATTTTGTATTTTGCTACTGATCTAGTTCTAAGCTATTTACGCCGATGGCTTTGTCCACACATCACATGCTCAGACATACGAACCCATACCCTAATACGAGATTGTAATGCGCTAATATTACCGTGATACGTCCATGAAGATAGTTATGTGGGGTAGAAGGCCTCAACCTGGATCAGTATTCGACATTCTCATGCTACTCACGTCTCTGAGACGTGACAAGTACAATGCATTAGTACATATACAATGTACAAATATACGTATAACGCACAAAAACTTACGCTTGCGATGTAAAATAAGTCGACCATCGCCTGCCATGTGACGACCTAATAATCTTGTCGTGTAAAATGAAGCCGAAAGTCATCCGGGATAATAGAAACATAATGATATTTCACGGCGATGATGCGCATGGTTTCGCAAACATTCATCAGACTTTCTGTGACGCCGACAGCTCATGGGATGAGTTTCGGAATATATTCGCAGAGATCACCCATGATCCGAATAGTTTTGTCACGATCCACTTGATTGGAGCTTCCGGTTTAACAAGAGAATATCAACAGATTCCTTGAACGACTGTATATATATATATATATATATATATATATATATATATATATATATATATATATATATATGTATGTATATATATGTATATATATGTATATATATGTATGTATATATATATATATATATATATATATATATATATATATATATATATATATATATATATATATATATGAAAATTATTTACTAGGTCGTCATGCGAGTGTCTGCTACGCACGAGCTTATATAACACCGATTCAGTGCCATCATTTTTTGGTGATGCGTGCTTAGTCGTGACGGTATATGGGCTGGTGCGTGCAGGCAAGGCAATAAGTGCCATTTACTCGCGGACCTGGCTTCGAAACTCGGTAGAGTACGAATTTAATTTCTCTAACCTGTATGATAGTATTGTTTGTATTAAACTATTATTTCAGCCCAATATTATCAAGATTCTACTACAGAATCCAGGGATAGCACAGTCTGTTCTGTCTGGTATATATATATATATATATATATATATATATATATATATATATATATATATATATATATATATATATATATATATATATATATATATATATATATATATATATATATATATATATATATATATAGCGTGTTGTTGCAAATAATTTCTCAGGACTTTCCCGATGCCAATCGAGAGTGGTAATCCCGTACACACTAGATCGAACAAGCATATTTGCGCGTTAATCGCATGTGGCCGAACTTTCCATCGCGGCCGTTTGGGAGTTTCAACATGAATAATTGGCTTGAGTATTGAAAGGGAGCAGTTGAAACGGTACTTGAAATGCTATTAGACTTCCCACAGATGCTTACAAGATTGCATTGATCAATAATGAGACACAATGGAGGATTTTAGTGGCGACGAAGCACGATTCCAAAATCTACATATGCGAACACGAACCACTACTCAGCTCTGTCTTCTTAATCGGATCCACACAGTACGTGGAGGATATTGTACAGTCTCGAACGAATTCTGCTTGCATGACCCGAGGATACCAGTCACAATATAGCTCCAGACAGGATTACCTCAATATTTCCAGGATAATCTGGAATGTGATGTCATCAGTAGCAGTTACAGTTCAGGCTCTGCAGTTGGCAGCATAACCTGTTAGGGTTGTAAGCAGTTTGTCTTTGCCCTAACTGTAGATCCTGGGTAATTGATATCGATTACTCCCTCGACGCATGTGTATCTTCCGTGCACTAATCCTGGCTTAACGAACCTTCGTTTTCCCCTTGTGGACCTTGACGGGCGTTTGTTGGACCTGCGCCGTGAGACCCTGTCGATACAACTTCACATCATATATCCACCGTTAAAGCAACATATTGAGGAAATGGCCTTCACGATGTTACCCGTGGATTGTACACGGGAGCTCCAAAGGCTGGGCCAGGCCTCCAATCGATAAACAAGTTTCAACGAGAGTCACTGCTAGCATCAAGAGCCTCTGCCGATCGTTTGAAACATTTGGGATCACAGGTGGTTGAATGGATTCAAGATTGACTACCACGATTAATGATTCGACAAAGACCGATGCGTTCCTTCTTCCATCGACATGAACAATGCCACAACCGGTTAATAAAATATCGCTGATACCGTTCAGCAATGGCAAATGCCAGTATTGATCCAAAGATTGCAATTCGTGTAGTGGAGAGCCCTTAGTGGCCACGGACAAACGTTTTACAGCGTTCATAGGGTCTAGCGGAACGTCTAAATTTAATTTCTTTCGATACCCACAGACTCGACAAAAAGCACCATTCGAGAAAAATTGCCATGGCCAAGAAGTTACCAATAAAGGTCAACAAAAACCAACTGAATATGTTTTTGCTTCCAATGCAGTCTACTGGCTAGTGCGTATCGTCGACTGTTGAAATACAGGAGTTGCGATCGAAACCTTGACATGCTTTTTGGCGGCTGCGTTAACGCAGTTGTAAAAGGAGTTGTGTTATGGGCCATAGGAACTTCATCCGGGATGGTTTTGAAAAAGGAGGTTGGCGAACGTAAACAAAGGAAACACAAACACTGGACATGGACCATAGCAACAGACTAGATTATTATGCAATAGTACAGCCCCTGAACTCTATTGTCAGACATTGACATAAACGTAACAAACCATTGCGAACGAAATATGTGCATATAAAGACTACACGACATATTAGGAAGAACGCTATTGATTATTATTATAACGATAGAGTTTTGAATTGTAAACTAAACTTAGCATGGATGTATTAGTGGACTGGATATCTCACAGTATATCTTAACTTAGTACCTTGGTTTTAACTTATCATTACAATTTTCAAACGATACTAAAGACATAAATACTTCAATATTCCCAAGCTTTGATACAAGGTATGGTTAGATATGAATCGTGGAAAGAGAATGTATTGTCATATGGTTCAGATAATACTATTGCGGCATTCAGCTGTGTGTGTGTGTGTGTGTGTGTGTGTGTGTGTGTGTGTGTGTGGTGTTTGTGTGTGTGTGTGTGTGTGTGTGTGAGAGAGAGAGAGAGACAGAGAGACAGAGAGAGAGAGAATTTGAATTGTTATAAAGCAGTTGGTTGGTTGGTTTATAACGGTGTTTTCAAAACAATATTGGCTCTGTTATACCAGGAAATTGAGACTAAGTGCCTTTCGAAAGCACAAACCATGACAGCTGAGCCAGGTTGGCCAAGGCAGATATTTAACCCGCGAACCTTGTGTTACTAAACCGATTCTCTACCAGGTCAAGTACCGTCGCATTATCTGTTCATAAGATCTGAGTCCATGCATTTTATTGTGAATAATCAGAAGAACAAACAACACCGACCATGCTCTGCCGCCGAATATTGCTAATAGGATCAGGATCCATGTTGTTTCCAGTCGACCTTGTCTCATACGTACTTAAGTAGATTTCATTTTGACTCAGGATTTTGAGTAATTGACTCGGGTATTTTTCATAGATCAGTCAATGTAAAACTTTATAAATGTTGATGTAATTTCATGGGACATTCAACGTACTGCTTTAAACTGTGTGATGTATTTTTCATAGGATATTCAACGTACAGCTTTATAACGGAGTTAGTTTTCATGGGACGGTCAAAGAACAGTTTAAATATTATATGTGGTAGTTTTCAGGTGACAGGCAAAGAACAGATTTTTACCAGTCTGAGGTAATATACATAATGGACATAATGAACGCACAGCTTTATGGCTGTCTAGAAGGAAGGACATTATAATTGTCCTTTTTTGGTACTATAACCATCCCTGACCATAAAGTGGTTAGAACGTCCGCCTCGGATGCAGGAGGTCGTGGATTCTATCCCCGGTCGAGTCATATCAATGACTTACAAAAATAGTACTAACAGCTGCATCGCTTGACGCTCAGCATTAAGAGGTTAGTGCTAGGACTCGTCGGCCTGGTGTCAGGATAATGTGACTGGGTGGGACATCATGCTATATGTCTGCGGCATGATGCCCCAGTGCTAGACATCACTATAAACTGCCACACTGCAGACATCGTAGCGATATGACTGAAAAATTGTTAAAGCTACTTTACAAATTATAAACACCACACCATAAAGTTAAACTAGCTTAACAAAAAAGGATGCTCAACCAAGCCATGTGTTCATCCTTTTATATTTATATTTAGATTGTGCAATTGTTTAAACTATACGTTTATATCTGTTCCCTTTACCATATTTAACAACTTAAGACATTATGAAAATGGCTATTAAAAAATCACACGATGTGTAGTAAACAATATTTCTTTAACATTTCACTGTAGACAAGTTATTTGTTAGTTTCAATACTGGCATATTCGGTTCAAGTGAAGGAGTCTTGTGTACATAGAGTCCTTCGCATATTTCTTTTTAGTAAAGATGCAGTTATGTCTCTCTTGTCCTTTATGCTTTTCATTCGTCAGTTTGAAGATTATGAAAGGGCAATGTCGTGTAGATAATATTCTAAAAGGAGCAACAAACTCTCCCGCCGCCAAATGAGTAGGCTATGGGTCAGTCAGTTTCTGCATATCAACAGAAAAATCTAATGCATGATAATGTGACGGACCATTAATTTTTAGTTCAGAACTATGTCACCATATTTGTTTTAACTGAAGTATCTTTCCTGTTCTATGCAACAATTTTCAACGTGTTTATTGAAAGAAAGGCATAATCTGGAAAGAACATTTCTAAAAACCAAACAAGGAGGTAAATACAATCAGTCTTATGAATAAAGGGATATAACCTCTGAATAAAATTTCTGCTGTTTAATAGAGTTAGTCTTTCTTGCCTTAATGTGATTATTAAAATTTACTAGCTTTATCGAATAAGAATTTCGTAATTTAAGGAAAAGCAAAATAGGCAAACGTTCATTGAATACCTTTACGCATCAGTCATCAATAATCAGAATGCATTGCTATTGCTGCAATTATTTTCCCCTTCATTTTGAGAAATAATTATTCAGTCAATGAAGCATACATTTACCACTAGTTGTAGAAACGTTTCATTACAACGAATTAACAAGTTTACATACATCGTTTTACATCAATAGCATACATATACATATAGACATACACACATATACACACAAATTTATACATATATACATACACACATACACACACGCACACATATATATACACACATACACACATACACACACATATATACACACATACACACATACACATATATATATATATATATATATATATATATATATATATATATATATATATATATATATATATATATATATATATATATATATATATATATACAGAGAGAGAGATTCAGTTGTCGATGCAGTGATTATTTCATAGAATATAAATTACACCTACGTGTACTTTGTTACTTGTAAGTGCTTGTTACAGGTTTACAAATGGATATTTTCTTGCTTAGATAACATAATATCCTTACAATCTCATATAACTTAATTGTTCAACCCCTCCTTCACATTATATGTAGTTTTCATCTTTATTCAACAATTCATTAAGTAACTGAAAAAATTATTCCGGCGGCAACGTAGATCAAGATCATGTCCATTTATAATAAAAAAAAGTTTGTTGCTAATGACAATATTGTCTGTTGAATCTCTACCTCTTCCATTGTCAATATGGAGCCTGCTTATTGCCAGGATACTAGACAAAATTGCTCCACAAGGCTGTTTTTAGAGAACATTTAGACATTTGCAAAGGCTTGCAGTGGCACGTGCAATAAATAAGAACTATCAGGAATGACTATAAATTTGCTTCTTTCAAAAGATTTGTAAGAGACTGTTGTGAAAAAGTATTTGTTCCTGCTTCGCTTTGACCGATGACTTACTGTATCACTGTCCATTGCAGTTATTTATTAGAAGCGACAATTTGATAACTCCATGTCACGGCATTTCACTCAAAGTTGTAGGCAATTTCATAGAAGAAATTATCTTAAGTTATTTGTTATTTGCTAATGGTTTCATGTTTTCATCTCATCTCTTACATTTAATCCTACCTCAAAACATTCAACCGAGACTGTGCGATCAAGCTCACACGTTTAGCAATATGTTTCAATTTATAAAAGATCTTTTTGTTTCACTATTTTTTTAGGTAAAATTTATTTTGAAAAACAAAAGAATACAGCTATATTGGCAAAGAGTCTCAGACACTTTCAAGAAATACTGCTCTAGAGATTAATTACCATGGCAGGAGCCATCATTCAATGAATTTGACTGCATTGCCCGGAATGGCTTTGATGGTAGAATCCGCCTAATGTACTACAAAAATCATACCCAGTATCAAAACATGTTACCGTTGTACATAATGGAAGCAACATTATTATGAAATAAAAATATCTAGCTGTCTTTCATTCATATTAACTAAGTATCTGTTTGGATCTTGTAATTTAATTAAAGCTGACAGAGAGTGATGAACATGCAATGCAAATTGAAGAATTACACGATAATTAACGAAACTAGAGCAACGCTAATAGATCACCTGAATTCAACATTGATGGAGCAATGTTTGTTACTAAATTTTAAATAATATTTCTAAGCATTTTGTTTTCTATTATTTCACTCATTACGTTACTGCTTGTGTGCAATTACTTATGTAGCCTCCAAGTACCTTTAAAATTGGCAGCATAGGACAAGACATTCAGTGAAATTTATTCTAAATTAGAATAGTACAGTACAAAACAAGGTTCAAGGTAAAATTCTGAACATTTGTGTAAAGACTTCATATGACGTCATCATCCTCCATCTTGGAACCAACTTGAGATTCAAACTAGATTCAGTTAGAAATGTTTATTGATAGGACATATACATTTTTCACAATTCTATGATAAATGTTTGGATTTTCTTGACAAACCTTAAGTCCTATTTCATATTTTCACCTTTTCACCGGGTTTTCTAAGGAAATCAATTGTTGTTGTCAAAATTTACAAAGCTTGTTGTCTTCACTCTTTACTTTTGACAAAAATAAAGCAACCAAACAAAATATTCCTTGACTAACTAATCATACTATCACGGGTTAACGATATATATATATATATATATATATATATATATATATATATATATATATATATATATATATATATATATATATATATATATATATATATATATATATATATATATACAGATCTGCAGCGGTTGATCGTGATGCAACTTTATCAAAATTGCATCCTGTAACAGTGTTGAGACTTTTTCATTACACGGTCAATTGGAGCGAACAGTATGTTTACATTTTAAATTCTTGATACTGTTGGAAGTAGAAAATAAATAGAATACAACAGAAGAATATTGCTTTATTGTTTACAATTTACTTGTTAATATGATCCGTTAGAAAAATAAGCATCCTTAAAATATGTATGCTTTATTTATCACTTAAAGTCCAATATATCATGCATGTAATGTATTATATAGAACTATAAAAATAGACCTTTTGAATGTACTGTAAATTCATGAGCTTTCTGTTGAAGCTATAATGTATACAAATATCGTTACTGGTCCAAAACCTATGTTGCATGTGAGAAGTAATGCAAAGATTGACTTGTCTGTGCTTGCAGATGAATGCCATTAATGTGTCCCGTAGAATATTTGTAAACATTACAAGCTAATATACAATATCTGACAGACCGATGACGTGATACCAAAGTAGATATTTTGTTCTAGCCCCGAATAATACATGTTAATAGGCTGTATAAAACGCACATTGCCTAAGTCATTCTCTTTGAAAATGTACATGGAAAGTTTTCAAAAGAATTTGTGGAAAATAATGTGATATGTAATAAATACAGAACCACATTAAGTGTTTCCTTTCAAATTGGGGACAAATAACTCGCTTGATACGGAATAGGGACTTAATATCGATTTGATTGCCTTGTCATTCCTACTCAGTATCAAACTGGTTCTTTTCGTCAGCTCGGAATAAAACACCTGTAGTTTTGTCTATGTATACACTCCTACTACGTGTACGGGAACGTGAAAATACCTAACGATGTTTCTATTGAAATCCTATTACAATAATAATTAAAGTGCAAGTAAATGATTTTATTAGGCTATTAGACCACTACTTATATAAATTGTCATTGACTCATACAACCACTCATTAAAATAGACCCTATTATGTAGGTATCACCAACTTTTTATTTTCCTTTATTGCAGACAATCACGACACAACATAAGTTGAAAGATAAATTGAAACATGAATGACGGAGCAGAGCTACATTGATATTAAATCATCAGTGTTTAGAGAGTTGACACAAACATTCAAATAAATTAACATGTACTAAAGAATCTTGGTGTACTTTTTGTTCACAATTGTGCATCGGTTAAACCTATCGTCAAAATAACAAATGCTGCAAAGCAACATTTAAATAACTGTTCATTTACCGATTTGAAACATGACAAATAAAGAAATACAGTGCTTGAGAAAAGATGGGCATTTACAGATTAAATAAAATGTTCATACCATTTAGAAGAATCAACCCTTATAGGATGTTGAGAAACGTTTGTAACACGACGAAGGCTTAAACTAATGTGGACAAATACACATTTTTGTATTCAACTAATTTTACAGTAGAACTCGACGATCTCGTCATCTTTACAAAGTCAATTTACAACTATTCAACAACAGCAGATATAGAAAATTTCAAATAGGTGATGATTTAATATTGAACTTATGAGACGAGTTGAGTAATGTTCAACTTTTGCGAGCCTTAGCGAGCAAAAGCTAAACATTATTCATCGAGTTTCAAAACTTTCGTATTGAAACATTACCCAGTTTGGTTTCTTTTTATATTTTTTATTTCAGCCGAAATTATGTAGATAAATAGAAGAAAACTTTCGTTCATTCTGACAAACGATACGCATTTGTTGTGCTTAAATAGTAGTCCCAAATTTAAAAAGTATTAATGTTTAAAAGTAGAGTATACTTGTCTTATAATCTGTAAATCAAGTAACAAGGTTGCTTCATAGTAAACAAAACATTTTACACAGACAAAATCATTTTTCAACACAGAATGTTTAAAGCGTGTGATGTCACATTGTTTGATGCAGTACCCCGTTAGAATGCAGTAGACGATGATGATTACGTAACCTAACATGTCACTTTCACAACTGAACATACATTGTTGCAATATTGATGTGAAAGAAGGTTTACCGGATGCAGACATTCCCATATTTACTGTAATGCATTCGTGACCAAATATTTGCAATACTTTACTTGGAATAGAAGACTAAAGAATATGCAAACAAATTTCATTTTGAGTCGGAATTGCATGACATATTTACCGCGGAAATATGTAGTGGTTGGATAAACTTATGTAAGTTTGGGGGTCCGTTTATGTACATATTATGCTATGGACAGAGATGAGTTTGTATACTTCTGTAAGTTAACATTAAAACCACGCTTGTATATAGGATGGATGTAAAGTAGATTCCATGCTACAGGTTTAACCGCTCCCACCCTCCAACGCAACATTACACCCCCACTATGAACAGAGTAATACCCTTAGTTTTACTTCTTGTTGTTCTTGTGTTAGAGTTTTGTTATAAACATATTGTTATATATGACATACAAAATCATGAAGGGGTACACTGTCCATATTCAGACAGCCGAGATCGTTTTCTTCAGTTGTAAAATGGCTGCCAAAATGTTCATTGAAAACAAAACATTCCAGAAGTCGTGCTTAAAAAGGTTTTCCCCACGATCGCAGCCAATCAGTAAAGAGAATATTGCACTATAGTTTCATGGACTTTTCTGGATCAATCACACTCGCAGAAAGTGAAATATTAACATGTTATAATATCACAAATATGAATGGACAAAGTATAATGACTATGTGATAATAAAATTTATGGAAAGCAACATTAGATTTTAAACAGAACATGATGGCTCCATTCACCATGTGGCGGTTTAGTAAACAGCCATAAAAATTGCATGATCTGACTTCAATCTTAACTAGTTCATAAGTTTGAAACTTAAATATAAGACATATTCAAAGAAAAGATTTGACTTGACACTGAAAACTTGTATTTGGAATCATTTCTGACATTTTCACAAAAGTAATTCAACTTGTGATAATATTTATTACAAATCAATATATATGGCCGAAGTCATTCGAAGCCAAAGATGAAAAGGAAAGAAAACTAGCAAAATGGACTAGTCGATTTGATTATTGGTATCGTTAGTCGTTTGAAACTCCACAATTTTAAATTATCGAAACACAATTTCCAAATACAAAACAATACTTCCAATTAGCTGCATTTACTACCTTCTCTGAGCAAATATTCAAAATCAGACAAGTAATTCTGGTCGAAGCTAATGTTTACAAACGGGACGATTTGAAGTGTGAATACATAGAGGGCATGTTTTACGAAAAGGAGTTATTGTAGTATGACAAACAGGTTGACATGTAAAGAGTTGACAAGATTTTCAAGACCATGAGAATGAAGGTAAACGGTATGTGCCCATGAAGTGGAAGGGGTACGAAAAATCGTTTAATAGCTGAGAGTAAGCAGAAAAACATTAACCAGTTACAACAAATAACAGTTATATGAGGGGATTGAGAGTCGTACGAAAATTATCATTGCACTTTTAGTTAACATGCCAGAGACACATGAGAAGCAAACGGGAAATCCTATGTTAAACTGGACCATAGGTTTAAGATCGGGTATGGTATTATGGCGCCAAACGTGTGTAGGGCCAAACGGAAATTTAACATTGCCGAAGGTAGGATTGCATTCTGATTTAGTTTATAGAGTCAAACGGGAAATCATATGTTTACATTACAAATAGGTTCACTATGGAATCCTAACAGAAAACCATACAGGATATCGTCTGTTAAAGATGGGGATTGTTATAGGCCGTTTCCACGTCACAAAACTTATATAACCGTTCGGGAATTTATATTTGTTAGATTACACAATCCATCAAATATCCAGCACCCGCTCTTTGATTACTATCCAAATACACACCAATTCAATATAAGTACTAATATTATGATTTTTCTCCAAACACAAGTCTGTGCTATCCAATAAGGATCGCATCTGATGCAAATTTCTGATTCTGAATGAACGCTTTTAAGACCGATGCATATGAATATTTTTATTATTTCTCCAATTATGTTCACTTTAAAATTTAACACTAAACAGGTGAGAAATTATAAATTCGTATCTTGATATATATATATATATATATATATATATATATATATATATATATATATATATATATATATATATATATATATATATATATATATATATATATAAAGTTACCATTAATTATTTTAGGACAAGTAAAATCGGGAAGTCGAATCACGATACTATTCTAAATGACACGTGTATGGTTCAGGAAGTACGCAATGTCGACTTACTTTCCTTTATAGTTACTAGTGCTCCAATCTGGAGCAAACTGCGCTGTGAGTGCAAGTCAAGCTGAAGAAAATCAAATTAATGCTGCTTTTTGCCCTAATTGGTGACTATTTTTTTTGGTAAAAAGCCAGCTATTGTTGTGAAATATATAATTGTACAGATTTTACATACACACGCACACACACACACACACACACACACATATATATATATATATATATATATATATATATATATATATATATATATATATATATATATATATATATATATATATATATATATATAGATATATATATATATATATATATATATATATATCCCACCCCATTCTAACCACCAACTATCTCTCTGTCTGTCTCTCTGTCTGTCTGTCTGTCTGTCTCTCTCTCTCTCTCTCTCTAAATCTTAAATAATTCATCCGCTCATATTGTACAAATTCTTAAACATGTTTTATAGGAATATACTCACGTCACCTGTTAATGAAAAGCAAATTAGTATTCAGTGTGTACCAATGAGTCTCTTATTCAATTTGTTAAATCAAATGTATAAAGGACTGAAATAATCCTGAACACTTCTTGTTAACGTTGAGTAGACACGAACTAAATTTGAGAAAATCTAATCCAAGTATTCCCTCTGCTGGATGTCAGCGACCAATCAATGAACACCATGTAGGCTTAATTCGAAATGACTCTTCCCGTCGACCGACATAGGTCTGCCGTCTGCGAGACTAACTTTCCCTCTCACACGAATAAGGTCTGGTCTTTTCTCAGGTTTAATCCTCCTATAGACTTCTCTAGATAGGATAGTTACTGTAGCACCCGAACCAATCAGTCCCTTGAATGGTGCATGTCACATACAACCTGATGTCAGCATCCGACGATCGGTTTGCAAGTCGATAAGAATTTTTATTCCTCTTGTGTCTCTGTCTATGGTTCCTGTCGTATCTCACGCTACCCGTAGTCGGTCGCGAATTACTGTTACATGACTTCCTAGCAAGGCGGTCTTTTTTAAAATGTCTCAGCTGGCTGCACCCGTAACAAAAGAATTCGTCATAGTTTTTGTTTGTGTGTCGCTATGGGACTATCTTCGATTGTTTGGTACTCTTAACTTCAGTCGTAAGTGAAACTACCATTCTCTTCAGCTCCATCATTTGCTCTCTCAGTTCTCTGATTGCTGGATCTTGTTTTTAGTCCTGCGACGATACACTACGGACATGCCTGTTTCCTCCCTATCGTTGTATCTCTGCTCTGGAAAACGCCTCTAACTCAAAATCTATCTGATCAGTACTGCATCGTTAATCGTTGTGGGTCTCTCCTGTTGTACCTTTAGTGGCATATCAGAATCGTCCAGGGAATCAAATAAATGATTTTTTATCAAGTGTATCAACTAAAGAAAAAATCGCCTTAGGTAAGCTAAAGTCACAAGCAGCCGTATAGCCTTCCCAAGCTCTGGCAAAGATTCTCCGTTCTTGCGAGTTCTACTCCTTAGCTGAACTCTGTATAACTAGGGTTGAGAACATCTCAAAGTGAGTGATAAGATCCAACAAGGGTGTCGTCCCGTCGTACGACATCGGAGTAACGACCGGAATTTTTAAAGTTCTTTGCGAGAGATTAGTGGCCTCATCGCTCTCTTCTGCAACCGTTGTCTTGCTCTCAGATCTCGATCTGTCTTTGAGATCTGTCTGAACAGCATCCCTTATCGCTGTGGTATCGGCTATCTTCTTGGTCTTCTGAGACTCTGAATGTGTCGAAATTGCCTGTCCACTAAAGTGTATTTGTCGTCTGGGTCGATTCTCTCGACCACTCCCCTGCGTTCCTGGTCGTCTCCACACTTATAGCCATAATCCCTTTCCTTGCAGTTGTTTTTTTTCTCCAAATCGTCGCATTCCTTCTTCCAAAAGAATCGCTGTCTTTACCTCCGTCTCGGGGGTAAGTATCCAGTCGCATACATGTAACCCTCCGTAAGCCATCTCCATCTTAATTCTCTCTTCTAATCCTCGACCTATCCCGTCGCTGACACCAATTTGTAGCGGAACACTCCCTCAGCTACACTGCCCAGAATCTCGGCTGTCTCGGGTTCTTTATGATAGTTCTTGTATTAGGAGTGAAACATGCTCAATCTGTCTGATGACCGGCACTCCAGAGTGTGACAGACTCCTACCTCAGCGGGATATCGTCTTTTTCCTGGCTTTTTTGGTATCGCCGACTTGGTCACAGTTGCCGACTTGTCGCAGGGTCGCCGACGTTTTGCAGACTTGTCGCGGTCTTGATCACTGACTTGGTCGCAGTCACCGACTGTGTCGCAGGCTTGTCGCAGATCGCCGACTGGTAGCAGACACGCCGAATGGTCTCCCTCTGGTCACCGACTGTCACAGTCTCGGTCGCAGAATGGGCCTTCTTCTGGTCACCATCATCTTGCATGGTCGTCGACTTGGTCGCAGACTTGTGGTAATGGTCGTTGACTTTATTGCAGTCGCCGACTGTGTCACTGACTTGTCGCAGGGTCGCAGACTCGCCGACTAGTCTCCCTCTGGTCGCTGACTATGTCACACACTTGTCTCAGTCTCGGTTGCAGACTTGGTCGCAGTGGCCACTTTTGTGTCGCTGTCTCGGTCACAGCCACCGACTGGGTCGCATGGTCGCCGACTGGTCTTCCTCTGGTCGCCAACATGGTTGCAGGGTCGCCGACATTTGCAGTGGCGTACTAAGGGTAAATAGCGCACGGGACGACGATGAAGGCTCAAAAGAGTTTTTGGCGCCCCAGGACTTCTGGTGGCCTTGTTTTTGGGCACTCCAATGCCTCTGGTGCCAGGGGCAAAAGTCTCGTCCCCTCACCTCCCCCCAGTAAGTACGCTACTATTTACAACCAATTTCAAAGTTAATATCATCAGCCTCGTAAGTGGATTTTAAATTATTATCAGGGTTGAAAAAATCACTAACTGGATTACTAACGTCTATAACAAAGCCCATAAATTTCTATATTGGTATGAAAGGGCAAGAATGTATTTCTAAACCTGACAGTAATCTGCAATAATTTGCTGAGTTCGTAATCCTGGTATCAAGTAAATTTATTTTTGTCTTCATCATAGTGATGCCTATATTTTCTTGTACACTAAAATATCACATGGCTTTCATTAGATCTATCCTATCTGTATGCATTTATTTTAGGTAAAATGTGTTTTCTATTTTTCACATCGTTATATACTATGATATCTCACACTTTATATTTCTCATTGTACAATGGTAGATAAAACCGCCTGTAGTCTCCTCAGATTGAAGAGTTTGCCATCAGTCTGCTTTCTGATAGTGTCATAGTCATGGAAGGCATCAATAAGCTTGGCAGAGAGAACATCGTACTGAAGAAGCATGGGACCAACACACATTCTTGTTTGACCCAATTAGTGATTGGGAACGGCTTAGATTAGTTCGCCGTCGTCCACCGCAGGAAGAAGTTGAGCAATCCCATATTCTGAACTTTTCGGAAATCCCTCCTTTTTTCCTGACGAAGATGTGATCAAAAAGATGTTTGTGCTTGGAACACGGGTATATCCGAGATGTCATTGTTGTGGTTTGGCAATCGGGAAGCTATGATTGTAATTAGAAGAATTTCCTTAATAGGAAAAGCCTGTCGCTGTTGCACATGCCATAGCCATGATTGCTGATGGCACACAGTCATGTCTGGGGTTATGTGCCAACTCAAGCATTGACATAACTACAGGTGATGAGCGTATCTCTCTTCGGTATTTGTATAAAAAGATACTCCACTTTGTCATCAGGTTTGTCTTGATATCGTCCTGGTTTGGTCAAAATGTGTGCATAGTAGCTGATGATATTTGCCTGATTCTTTCCAGGAATCGTTTGTGTCGATATCGTCTGCATAATTCTATCAATCACTCCCTTTGTGAGATTTGTGACCTTGATAACTAGCTTTGATTTTATGGCAAGCTGAATACCAGTTCCATGTTGCCTTCATTATTTTTGGCCAGTCCAGAAGTAGGTATAGCCAGTTCCTACTTCGGTGAGTTGTCCTTCCTTAGCTGAACGAGTTTCACTTGGCGCTGAAACCTAGGTGTTGAATCTGGCATGTTCTTTACCAACTAGAGATGTCATTCATTCTGGTCTATCTTTTGACGAACTGTCAATTATGTTCCAGGCACCAATATTGTGCAGCGTCACATTTGTCTTCTTGCTGCATTTGATCCCGTGGTCAATTTGAAACAGGCAAACTTTAGGGCATCTTTTCTAGTTCATGCTGCATGGGCGATGGGCGATTAGTGCGATCCTAAGAAGGGCCTCTCTATCATCGGGGGGGGGGAGTATTTCCAATGTAGACTATTCAGTGATCGATTCTAGGTATTAGAGTCTGTTTTGTTGACCCTGTAGACGTTTGTATAGTTTGTACCCGTACGGAATGTACAATATGTGTTATGTATATTTAGTTTAATTATTTGTTTGTTAGTTTTATTTTTTATTGCATTAAATGTTAGTGTAATATATATAACACTTAGTTAAGTTCTGTTTACCTATCTTGTGCTGAAAAATGGCTTTAAACCGTACAACATCAACAACAAATCTGTTTGACCTGATTTACCTATTTATTAAATTCATTTACATAAACAACTAATACTAGAAACATTGTATATAGTTGCTGACCTCATTCCAAAATGACCGAGTTTTTTAAACAAACTTCAAACTTTTTTGATGTATTTTTTATTTTTCTCTAAGAACACCTAAATGACCAGTCATTTGAGTTTCATGGGCTTAATTAATAATAAGAAGGTATAAGGATTTCCGATCAGAAGTTTCAAGTTTTAAAGCTGTGCCAGATTGAGATTTCTAATGAAACTGACATCATATTTTCCAATACTTGCTGGGAGTAAGACTTATTGTTGAATGAAACAGAGAATCAAAGAATAATCGTTAGCTTTGCGTGAAGCATTTTCTAACATTTCCACCGTTTTCGCATCAAAGTAGATTTTGACATCACTACATATTCAATTCGTTAACAGATCAATTAATGTGAGCTGTCAGGAGTTATTGCAATCTTTATACAATTTTCATTGCTGAATATCGTTTATCAAATTATTCTTTTTTCTCGTGCAAATTCAACATATGCATTTCCAGTTTCCTGTCTGTAATTGCTGAACCTTTATCAATATGTCTCAGGCGCCAATACTGATATATATATATATATATATATATATATATATATATATATATATATATATATATATATATATATATATATATGTATATATATGTATATATATATATATATATATATATATATATATATATATATATATATATATATATATATATAGGTTACTGCATTTGTATGGAAAAATATAAACGAGTTTTTCGGATAGTTATACTGCACGACCTTGGGAGTACAGTATAGCCATCCGAAAAAACGAGTTCATATTTTCCCATTCAAATGCAGTAACCCTTTTATTATATGCTCATTTCTGTTTCATTACCAAAGACTTATTAACAAAATTCACAACAAAATATATTTAATAATAAAATGTATTATTTTATTATTAAAATAAATAAGTTGACAATCGTAAATTCTCCTTCAATACACAATAATAGTATTTATGCGCATATAGCTCCGCTCATCGACCTTTGGACTTCATAGCGTACCGCGCGCTCGCTCATTTAAAAAAGAAATCCCATTTTGGTCTATATGAAATTGAAATTTAAAGTCATATTATGAATGACTGCGCCATTGAACAAAGTTCCCAGCTGGTCAGGAATTGAGAGATTTTATTTCTCTGTCAATACAACCAAATTCTGATTATCTCCGTCTGTGTGTTTTCCGCACGATGTACGTGTGACTTTAGGGACTGGCGATGACAACAATCTGCATTAATGTCTATGTTCTGTCATGGATAGTTTGGAATCGTAAACTCGAAAAATATGAAAGTTTTTAAACATAAATTCTTAAGAAGATGCTTGTTTCAATATTGTTTATTTTTTGTGAACAACTGATTCATTTGTTGCGAAGTTCCGTACAGTCTACTATGGAATGTGATTTCGATTTGAACAATGTAGTCTGGATTCTATAGGCCTATATATTATAGTACACAGATGTGTAACAGTATTTGGAAATACGTAATTCTTATTAGCAGAAAGAGTCCACAAAGTACAAAGTACATTTTGAAGAGATTAAATAGGCAAAAAGGCAAGTAGATTTATTCTCATTACTAATACCAGTTATAGATGACATATTTTTATGCCCAGTCACTTGCATTATCTTTGTTGGAGGGACCCCAGCTTTTGACGGGTTTGTCACAGTAGTCTTCCTTACAGAATGATTGCTAATTCTCCCCTGGATTTGTGCCCTTTCGGCTGCTCGTTTCATCAGAGTTCCAAGCTAATTAACCCCCATTGGTCTCGGATAATACCTGCAATTTTTAATATTTGCATCAAGAATATGTTATATTTAATTCAATAATCCAATGCACCTGCCATAAAAACCAGTTTTCTTATCTTTGGCAATGTTGATTAATGCATTTCATTGTGAAAACGGTTTGGAATGTGCAGATTACACAATTCATTACAGATTTCCCCATATTTTTTGTTTTATGTTATGTAATTTTATTTTCATTCATTCTTTGCATTGTCTAAAAAAATTGTTACTCCTTTTATCTTTGTTTATATTTCATACAGCCATCGCTGAACATTTCTGATATCACGTTCAGTCGCCAGCTTCGTTGAAAATTTCTTCTGTGATTCTATGAATTCATCCACATTCTCAACTTTGGCATCTTTACTTTCAAATGGTTCAAACAGTTGGTTTACTTCAGCCACCGACAAACACAATAAATCTAAAGTACTGGCGTCTGCGTCCATTGTTTGTTTACTATAGAAAGTAGTTCTTTATTCACGTGCATCAGTCACGTGGGGGTGCAATATGAAGGTGTTCAATATCGCCGGATATTGAATGATTCTGACAATGTAAAGTTAACGGAAGAAGAAGATGAGCATATAATATATATATATATATATATATATATATATATATATATATATATATATATATATATATATATATATATATATATATATGTATATATATATATATATATATATATATATATATATATATATATATATATATATATATATATATATATATATATATATATATATATATATATTCAACATACATTCCTATATTGCTCAATTTTCAGTTATTTTAAGACTAATACGGTGAAAATAGTTTCCTTATATAAAAACTTTAGACAAAAGAACTACATGATCAACACAATGTTACATGGAAGATTATGCTCTGCTCCTATCGCGGCTTTAAATCATACGCTTGAAAACTCTAATGAGGTTCACAGTTGGTCAACCACTGAACATAGTGATAATAATTACAAAAAAATATTCCAGTTTCACTTCGTTAGTTCACATCTGACTATAGGATATCACACATAATTTTTCATCCTTAACGTCTTTCCTCCCTGAAGAACCGCTCCCGTGGCCTAGTAGTTAGAGCGTCCGCCTCGGATGCGGGAGGTCGTAGATTCAAACCCCTTTTCTAACAGCTTCCTTGCTGCTTGTCGCTCAGAATTTAGAGGTTAGTGTTAGTACTGGTCAGTCTGGTGTCAGGGTAATGTGACTGGGTGGAACATCATGCTACATGTCTGCAGCATGATGCCCCAGTGCTATACATCACTGTAAACTGCCCTGCCACACTGCAGACATCGTAGCCATATGACTGAAAAATTGTTAAAGCTACTTTAGAAATCATAATCAAAATCACAATCCTTTCTGAAAATCTCGCCTCAGGCGACGAAGTTAATAAGTACTTCCGGTCCAAAGAGTACTTATCACCATCATTGAGGTGAGCCATCAGTATACACGTTTCGGACGAAATCCAATAAAAAGCAAGGAAAAATGACAATTAAAATAGCTGAAATCATTGCAATTTCTCAAATTGTGATGTGAATTTTCTAATACAAAAGCATGGATAGTGTCAGTATAATTGAAAGAATTGCCAGTTCCATATACAATTATATCTTACGATATGATGTATTCAAATATAAGTCTTTAGCTCATTAAGTATTTTGGGCAGTGATCTTTTCAGACCACTCAGGGTGCCTCTGCCCATTTTATTGTGTATTAGTTTTTATATTAAGGTTGAATATATTTAAATTGCCCATTTCAATATTGACGTCCAAAGTAAAATCAGTTTTACTTTAGTATTCAGTTTCTTTGAATGGATTTATTTATTTAAATTATACAAAGCGTTCAATATAACCAGACTAAATCAAAATTTTGGGTTTATTGCGAACTCATTCAAAGACATTTTGGATTATGTCATTGTGATATATCAAGAGTGTTTGTACATTAGCACATCTGAGGATATTGGCGCATCAGCATGTTCAAAACTGACATTAATTCAGAATAACACAGGAGGTCATTCGGAACTTTACTTATTTGTACTTGTGATAGAACTTTTAGGACTGTCTCAGATTTAATTCTAAGTTCTTTTTAAATTGTCACTTTATATTGTAGGGAAATAATATTGTTGATTGAATTTTACAATACTTGTTTGCGTTCATTCTTTTCTTTTTTCATTTTCAGACCATATAGGCGTAACACGTGTGATATAAGTTTGAAAAATAATGGTGTTAAGCTTAAAGATCCGATGAATACATTATGAACAAAACCTTATTACCGGATGAAAGGACTTAATAAAGACGCTGATGAAAAAAATAAAGAAATATTTCATTTGCTAAAGGCAGTTTCTGCATGAATAAAAGTCTCCGACAAGCGAGTTCTGCAGATAATAACTCAGTCGTAGCTCATAATAAAGATATAGATTTTGTTCCTCCAAAAAGTTTAAGAAAATATTAAAGTGACAATTTAAATGTAACTAATAAATCAAAAAGGATATACAATATTAAAGTTACTTTAAATGTTTGTTATTAAATAATTAGAAAATATGATAAAAAAATGATATCGAATTGGGACAAATACAAAATGGAGTAGAAAAATTTGATCATAGACTTCCACAATTTTTTTTTTAAAAATTCGTTGACTTAGGAAATACCAAACAGATGCTGGCATCATCACCTTTGTGTTAGTTAAGTATGATTCGAAGACAAGAGAAGAAAGATACGAATAATTCGAAACAAAATAGAAATATATGCATAAGCGAATTGTTCATTTCAGGTGGAAATAAGTGAAACATTTCAATATATTTCACTGCAACATTTATATTCTTCATTGTTTATTATGATATATCTCTCAAAGAACAAGCTTAATATTAAATATTACCTAAATTAATTGAGATAAGTATGTATGATCTAGTACAAGTTCATATGTTCCGCTTTTAACGGATTTAGTATAACCATTTTTTGCCACAGGTTTTGTAATGAAACTTTATTATGTTAAAAGACTTTTCAATGCATATATTGTGCTCAAAGCGTCCTAAAAGGTACACCGACAATCTGTTGTCAGCACGTGCTGCGTCCTGCAAGAGGAATGCCAAGAACATAAACATACTTAGCTGATTGCTCTGAATATTTGCATAGCCATCTGACACGAAACACGTATACACCTAGTTGGCGTAAACATTTTCTTTTTCTTTTATTGATTTTTCAGGTGAATCCCACCGCTGAGCAGCGGTTAATTTAGGGCAACAAACAAACACACTGGTAATGTGTATATGCTTTACATCACGTCAGAAACGGTAACGATTCTAAAATAGTCTGAATGCTTTATACATTATCTGCGATTTTCTTGTTCAGTTGAGAAATACTGTATAATTTCCATCCTTGAATTAAACATCACTTTCACTAAATTCGTTCTCTACTATCTTTATACAGTATGAAAACACCGTGTAAACTTATTTTGAAATAATGAAGTATGAGGTTCACTAACACTTGATGTTATGTCCAATAGATCTTTTCTTAACGAGTCATTTTAGTTTTCATTGATTGTTCTATTGATTCTGTAGTAATTGTTACCGTACTGGAGATAAAACTCTTCATTTTCGTTCGCCTGCTTACCATCTTCTAACAATTTAGTAGCTATTTCAACTCGCGTCTTATTCAAGGTTTCAAAGAATCACGTACATCTAGAAGAAAAAATGTTGCAACAATGGCGAAAAAGTTTACATCTTGACAGTCTATAAATGAAACTGGGAGCAGTATATCAGATGCTTTATTCATTTATTAGAGGGGCTGAACCTTCCAAATTTGTCCATTACTTTGTTAAATGAGTAACAAAAGGGCAACGGTGGTGTTAAGTATTGGAGAAGAAAAGGACTTAAAATGTCCAATGCATTTATTTTAACGCTAATTCCAAAATTCTTTATATTGTTATATATAGGGGCTTAAAGTTAAAAAAAATGTTCCAGTTTTAAACTCAGATATTTTCATTTCGTTGTAAGTCCCTGAACTTATAATATAACTGACGTCTTGGAAAGTATTACATAATCAAATCAATCTAATTAAATAGTCTAGTCCTAGACTAAATTTACATAAGCCAATTAGTAATAACTGTTAAAATTATGTTGTCCACTGCCTCTAAACGAGCAATTATAAATAAATATGTTTTTTCAATGTCTCTTACAAACCTGGATAGAATGAAGAATGAATACGGGATGCTTTATAAATACCTTTTATTGTCACGTTATGCATATCAAGCAAAAAATTCAGTTTCATTTAAAGATCCCTAAACAATTTAAATGATTAAAATAATATTGGAAAATGTCTTGTGAATGACATAAAATATATCCAAACTAAAGCATCATAGTACTTCTATAATCTTTATTCGAATTATCTTTTCCTTTGATGTGTATAATGTCAATATTGTATTCCCAACACCTTTAAAAACTCCATCTAAGCATTTTCTGATTTTGTTATTCATTTTGTTAATGAAAGTAAGGCGTTGTGATCACTGAATGCAACAATCGGAGAAAGCGCTGAAGTATTATTAGAAGATATCGTAAAGATTCAGCCATAACAAAATATAGCATCAGTTGCTTTTAAATAGCAAGCGCTATGAATTCAGACATACCACTGAAAATACCTTCTACTGGTTTAACGTGACCATCTTCTGCCTGAATATGTCGTAAAAAGTAACAGAAATAAGGAAAGCCTCTTACCTAAATGAACCGTCTAATTCGAATCACTTAGTGGTTCAGAGAATTTCCGATTAGTATCCAAGTGATCTTTCCAGGTATCTTTGCAGATGATACTGTCACTGATGTATGCGACACAATTACGTTTACCGGCTGTTGCCATTGTCATTAAACGCTGAAATGTTAACGGAGGATTTTACATAACAAACGACATCACTTTATACTCATAAAATTCATCATGAATTGCAAATTAGTTTTGCTCTTTCCGTGAATAGCATTTGCCCAAGTTCTTTTAAACGGTCAAACATGGTGACATATTTTGCAGTTCCAATTTTATCAATGCTGTCTTCCATTTTTGTTATTGGAAATTAATCTGTCTGGGTAACACTGTTACGTTTCCATTGCCAGTACACATACGGAAAGTTTTATCTGGTTTCGGCACAATAATACAAGGCGGGCTCCAGTTTCGTGTACATGATAATGAAATCTTTCTACAATACATATTGATATTTTTATGAAACATTCCTGCTTGAGGAGATCCATCCAGTAATGATACTGTTTCACAATTGCAGAATCGATAATCTCAACATAATGACATATACTTCGTGTTTGAACTTGTTTTTTAAAATTATTTTAATTCTTTTTAAGCGTTGTCAAATTTTGTAAAGCGCTTAGAGCTTCTAAAGATTAGGCGCTATATAAAGTCGTCATTATTATTATTATTATTATTATTATTATTATTATTATTATTATTATTATTATTATTATTATTATTATTATTATTATTAACATTTATAATTTCCGAAGATCAGCTAAATCGGAATCACTAGATTTAGATTGAATTTCAGTGTTTATATCACAGCTCCCTGGCAACTTATCACCAGTATTTACCTTAGGGGGTCTCCATTTTCTCATAAGGAACCCATTTAATCTGTAAATAAAACAACTGATACCTAGTTTTGCTAATATACATCAAAAATAATTTCTTGCCATACTAACTAGAAAGACTAACCAAAGAATATGTTAGCCAAAGAAATAACTTTCTGATCAACATTTTTCTCGAGAGCTCGTTGTGACATAAATCAAGCTCCTGAACAAGCAAGATCGGGGATTTCACTCTCAACAGGATCCACTTTTTGATCCAAACAAAATTTGTCAGTTACAAGTGGATTAACCAAGACGTTATATGCACCTAGGCCATTGGCTAATAAAAAAATGAATGCCTTCGAGAGTTATTGTTGTTATGGGTTTTAACGCCATGTTAAAGCACACATATTTATATATGGCGGCCCAAAAAAAAACCATTCTTCCACGGGAAGCTACTTGCAAGCTTTCTCAGGTACCCATATTAACTAAGCTCGAGACTTAAACCCATGCAAGCAGTAACCCATATCGGAGTGTTCATTAGATCACTCGGTCATACGCCACTAATATTTAAGAAGTCACTGCTTCGACTAACGCAGGTCAGAGACAAAGTCTGATGCCAATGGTACACAAAAGTGAGGAAGATTAACAAAGTACATCATGATACAAGTTTATGAGACCTTATGTCTCATTTAGTATGTTAATAGGAATAGGCTTAGTATAATAACCGATAAGTAATATACTACCTTCGACATAAATGTGTCATAATTCTCCAAAATAGACCAGTCTGGGATTTCTTTGACCCAAACAATGTCTTGCTTAGAATACAAAACCATGACTATAACTTCTTTTACATAAGATCATTAGGAATACTTCGTCTTTATTCTGTTTCTTATATTTTATCCTGTTGCAATCATAAATTAACTGTCCTTTCCTCTCACAAGAAAGAAGAGACAAGGATATCTGATCTCTCATATCAGATGTTTAATTTATTAAAATTGAGGTAGATTTGTGATATGAAAGTATGAGACAGATGTTCTTTTACCAAGCAAATTATATCAAGGAAGGCTTATTATCAAATAAAACGTTGTGAATCAAGTAATAATCAAGAAGCATTTTCCAAGTCTCCAAAGTCAAGATATCTTGACATCACTATGTATGCAAAATCTTGAAAACTTCAATTAGTATGCATTGCCTGAGGTTATTGTAATCATTATCGACCTCTCGTCTGAGCAACTTGCCTATTCGATATGGATTTGTACAGTTTCTTTTCCACAATTCCAAAACCTGTTTTTAAAAGCCTTGGGTGCCAGCTCATAACACATCAAAGTACATTTATGAACCACATCATAATCAGCACGACTTTGTACCAACAGTGACGTTAGACTCCACGCAGTTAGGCAATAAATAGTAATGAACTCCAATGCTCTCTTTTCCATTTCAAGTTTAATGCAATTTTCTCCAAAGCAAAACAAAATTGTCTACTCTATCTTGTAAAGGGGGTAACGACCTAATATTTCTGGTAACATCAAAACCTAAACTTATGTGTAATGTTGAAAAAAAGTATTGTCTGCCTGACAGTTCTAATTCTTTTAACTTATTTTGCTTTTCCATTTGTTATCTTTGTTCCTTACTCTCTGCTCTACCTCTCTCTTTCCTCTCCATGCATCTCTCTCTCTCTCTCTCTCTCTCTCTCTCTCTCTCTCTCTCTCTCTCAGTTTTTTGTCTTTCCTTTTCTCTTTTCAAACTTGACAATTTCACGATTTCTTTTGTGAGCTGAAGCTTTCTTAATTCCATCTGGTCGTTTTAACTTTATTAGTAAAAACTGTCAACGAGCACTTTACAATTCCAATCGATAATTTAAAATAAACGATTCCTCTCGAATTAAATCTAAACACAACTGAAACTACATCCACAGAGTGATCATTAGATATAAATGAAGATTTTATTTACAAAAACCTTTATATATATATATATATATATATATATATATATATATATATATATATATATATATATATATATATATATATATATATATATATATATATATGTATATATATATATATATATATATATATATAGATATAGATAGATAGATAGATAGATATAGATATATATATATAGATATAGATATATATATATATATATATATATATATATATATATATATATATATATATATATATATATATATATATATATATATATATATTTCAATTTAATTATGTCACAGTTTCGGAATAGCTAATGGATCATTCCGCATTTGTGCTAACAAGTTCGTTTTCAGAACATTTTAAAGTCATAATCAATAACGTTAATCTCAAATGGAAGTTAACCAATAGTCAGATAATAGCATCTTAGATCGCAATGATATATTCATTCTTTTATTGATTATCACTGCAATAAGAAATGTATCAGTCGTAATTTGTTCGCCAAGTTTGTGTTATGTTCATGTGTCTTATTTCTGTTTTTGTCAAGAACTCTTAGTTGCATTTTTATTCCTGTGACGAATCCATGTTATTACAACGAAGCTTGTAAGTTCACATCTTGTCAGGCAATCAAGATTAAAGGGTTCTAAGAAAATAAAACGCATTAGTTGGCTATTCCAACTTCGCATCATTGGTTAGAGTTTGTTGTAGCTTACATTGTGCAAGTTCAGTTATAATTTTTTTCTCACTCCACATATCTCTTACATATAAGATAGAAACAGAGAGTGAGAGACAATGAGAAAATGAGAAGGGGGTAAGGTGGGCTGGGTGGGGTTAGCATAGATGTTTTCTATCAAATTCTGCAAGATGTTTAATTACTTTAGAAAATGGTGATTATTAAGTTTTATCGTTATAAACTATATATATATATATATATATATATATATATATATATATATATATATATATATATATATATATATATATATATATATATATCGCGCAAGGTGAATAAAATAACTTAAGGTCTTTGTGATCCTACCATGATTAAAGAATACTGTCTAAAATTCTTGGCGTGATGTGGCATTGTTAGTGTCTTTGTTTGCCTTTCAATAGAAAGCAGTAGAATAAATTGATGTATTGATGTAGCTATGAATATTCTGGTGGACATGATGAATTAAACTGTTAGGCGTAGATGAAGACCAGTTTTCTCCACGTTGTTTATAATTGTAACACCATTTACAACAGCGGTAATAGATGATCATAATTGTATATGAATAAGATCTGCTATCGTTGCATTAAGCACTTGCAAGCATGTGCAACACATATTACAGAGATCTTATGCGTGCGCTAAACGTCCTGCAACAAATTCCGTTTGCCTGAGATTTTGCACAGATTTCAACACACAAGTTAAAGATTGCTCCCATTCTATCCCATCTTTTAACGTAACATAACCTGTTAGCGCTCATCTGGAACAAAGGTAGATAGACTAAGCATTCCTTATTCCACTTTCAACGTCAAAATCAACGAAATCATTGGTAATAGGTAGCAATAATGTCATCTAAATGTATCTTCATATTTTCATTTTGCTGTCAGTCAATTTTTAAAAAATATTTGAATTTTTTTCCTGAAGTTTGTCATTCCCATTTAAAATCATAAAAATTTGACGTTAAAGATATTAAAAGGATTACCGTAATAATTTGTATTCTCTTTAACAAGTCAAAAGAAATATTTGCTTTGGTATATTTCTATTTTGAACATGTGTCGGTGAAACTACTTATCATAATTTCCCAAGAGAGAAAATTGTCGGTGTCTTATTGGTCAATAATCATATCATTTGCTTTGGCACCTATAGTTTTCTTGAGAATACGATAAAGGACCGGTGTACAATCAATGTTCTCTGAAATAAAATTCCAAGATAATGAAGTAAAACCTAGTCTCTGCACTTTACTACTTGACTTAAAATTGGAAGTATATGATCTCAGGTACTAAGTAACTTCCGGAAAAAATGCGGTAGAAAAAGAAGAATGCTCATATCACACGCACACACGTAATGTACAAAATAATACCAGCTAATGAATACTACAATCGCAAGCGGCATATATCAATGGTAAAATTAAAGCAGAATGCTTGAATGAGTAAATAAATTTTGTTGTAGGTTCTGTTGGAATGATGAGTCACCTCACAAAATAGTGAATTTAGGCATGAATTTTAAATTTTATCAGATGTAAAATATACGGCTTCATGGTGAAAGGACCTACCCAACGCTGATTGAATTTAATTATTACTGAAGGAATGAAAGAAATAATTAAAATTGTCACTTACTGAATAGCAAATCAAAGCAACTTTTCTCGAATTAGTTGTACGATAAAAAATTTGTGAAAAAGGAAAGCCATTGAAAATTGAAAATAGGGTTCATTAGCCTATCATGAATAATGATTGATGCTCGAGGACGTTAATCATCTCAGTTAATGATTTAGTATCAAAGTTGCAGTGAATCATTAATTTTACGTATGTCGCATTTTCTGTATGAAACAGTTAATGACTATCGATAATTGCTTCGTTTCAAGTCTGATATTATTTTAACAGGTTCTAATCGGAAGCCATTCATTGGACTTGGATTAATGAAGCACGCTTGGCTCATTCGCAAAAAGAGCAAAGCAAAGAACGACAACATAATTTGTCTCCATCTTTGTAAAAACTTCCGAGTTCATCTAAAGCAGATTGTTTGCGTGAGCAACTCCAGATATTTAACATTATATATTTCGGAGCGTATTGTGCATAGAATGCATAATGTTGGTGATGCCTAAATGATTGATATAGGCATGTAACAGTTTGGCCTAAACGCGCATACCTGCCACATGTTTTCCACTGTGCAGAAACAAAACCGTCTGCTCTTACAATGTCACTTAAATCTTTATTTCTGACCGTATGCGCAATATTTCATATAACTGAGGGAAGAGTTAGCCTTTATGGAGCTGGGGCATCGTTCCCAAGTGAAGTGTACAATTCATGGATACCAGCATACAGGTATAATATTTCCTTTTTCAATTTCATTCTCTTTTTTCTCTGATTTCTACAATCAGTTGCCTATAAAGACATCCTTTTGTTGCAATTGCATGCCAACTTTTCTAAAACAACTAGGCATTTGTCACATTAGACGAAATTTAACATGTACATATCATTGCCGAGTCATGTGCTAGGGTCAACAACAGTTTGAATGATTAAGTATACTTAAAGTGGAAAGAATTCGTGGAATTCAAAAGACTTGTTGTATGGAGTCTAATTTTTGAGTTGGCATCGGGTTCCGTTGAATTTAAGCCACGGATGAAGGATCATTAGTCCTTACACAATTTTGGTATTATTGCTTTTCTTACCAGTGGCGGCCATTCTGTCTTCCTTTTGATGCTATGCTACTTCTGTGATTTATATTAAAGAATACTTTTAACTTCAGGAAGCTATTTACCCTCCTTTCCATATTTTTTTGAGGTAACAATATGTATGCAGTTTTATTTACAGAATCTATATACACAGCACACAGACACACACCTACCCCCCATATATATATATATATATATATATATATATATATATATATATATGTGTGTGTGTGTGTGTGTGTGTGTATTACGCATTTATTGTATAAGATATATATATATATATATATATATATATATATATATATATATATATATATATATATATATATATATATATATATATACGCACATGTGTATTGACCTTCTTCAATACACATGGTGTAGAGTTAGTCTTCGATATGTATCTTATCATACAATAAATGTGTAATACCGTTTGTCAAAGAATTATATTTTTAATATAATGATTTTGTATAGAACAATCACAATGCATATCATGTTGTCGTATTTATTAATACCAAAAGTGTTAATGACTTCGATGTCATCTGATATGCATAATTTAGTCTGACATTTACCTGTTACTGTCATTTTATAATTAGCATTTCATAGGAGTCGATAACAAACAAAATACAAGATATACAAGCTGTATTTAAACTTTTTTCATTACTTTCACCTTGTAACAAAAAAAAATAATTTAAAGTTGGTATATGAAAAAATACTCTGGAATAGACCTCCAATAGCAGTTTTTTTGTAACATGGATGGTTCCAAAATTTTTTCGGAAAAAGGTTACTTTGAAGGCTTTTTCTAAGTATAATGTTTCGCTTTATAAACATGTCTGATATTGGAGTTTCTTCTGTATAATTTTTTTTGCTCTAAATACCTTTCATGATGACGTTTCGTCTGTATATTGTTTCCCAAAAGTTTCTTTCTGATAAATGTTTTCCACAATTAGAACATTTAATGCAATGTGTTCATGTACGCACACGTGAGGGTATATGTGTGTAGCCATCAATAAATTTACAGATTTACGTATCATATGAAATAGCTTGAAAAGTTTAGGTTTATTGAAAATAGAATAATTCTATACTATTCTTTGTGTCCACGTTTAAATATATATATATTAAAAGATATAAATCTCAAAGACAAGATAATGATATATGGTATATTGAAGGCATATGATATATCCTACTCGATTGTGATATTGCAACATTTATGGCAATTATTAAACTTAAAATAAAGCATTGTAAATATGCGTAAATTGATAATTTCAATAAATGGATATCAAACGTAAGATTAAAACTAAACATTTTGGCAATGGAGGAAATACATTTCTTTTCAGAAATGGATTCATAGAAAATGTGGACTATAAAAAAATATTTGAGGGCAATGTTACTTTTACCGATCTTGATATGAGCTGATAAGACCATAACTATTTTTTATTTTGTAAATTATTCTTAGAACTTTTCTATTTCTTTTTCAGAATTATAAGACCTTGTAGACTCTTTCAGGGGTTTAGTTAATGTAAGGTGTTACGCCTCTAAGGTCTCAGATTAAGTAACATAAAAGAGCTAAAACGAAAACAAGCTTGTAAAATTTTTCAAATAATTTATTTCCGTAAAGTTCTATCACAAGTCCAAATGTAAGAAGCTCCAACTGAATTCCAGACGTATTCCAAATAAGATCTGATATTGAATGTGCTGTGTGCATATCGTCTCGAATGTATTAATTTGTCATTGTGATGGATTGGGATGATGTGCTAAAGTCTTCTGATATAATGCTATAATCCAAAAGCTATAATTCCAAATTAATGTTTCTGTCCAATAATATTATTGAGCATTCTGTAATTCCAGCGAATAATAATTTGAATAAATAATTCCACCCAAATGTAAAAAATAATACACTAAGACTTATTCTGTTCTAGATTTTAAATCAAGAATGAGTAATATATAAATAAACAAGAATATGTACCCCAAATATTTGACCTAGGTAGTATTTACCATTTTCTAAAAATATTCTCTCACTTATTGGCATTTTCCATTTTAGAAGATTTTAAGTCAGAATGAAGGATGTCTCTTTTAATTCAAATTCACGTAAACATCTTTACATTAATAATAATCAGAATATTTAATCCAAACTCACATAGAAATATATGCTATGTATTATGTTGTTTACAAAAGAAATGTCACTAGCTAGGTACACGATGAATTTGATTTTGGGAATTGTCACTTACGAAATACAGATATTAAACATAATCATTAAGAAAAGCAGCAACTAATACAAATTAAATATATTTAACAAAGGAAACATCATTTTGTATATCAAACATGGACAATTGCTTATTGTATTTGAGTGCACAGTCTACCATTCTCTATTTTATAAATGGATGATAATATGTAAGTGGACAGAAATGTAATTTATTTTACAAGAGTTATTCCTTAATAGTGTTAATATGTGTTTTTGTGACCAAGATTGATTTTATGTGCAAAAAGTATTTTGATCATCAAATCATAAGTAAGTCAATGTTACATAATTTTACAAAAGCTATATTCCTCGTGGATTTAAATTTCACTGTTAATGGAGACTAGAATAATACAAATGGAAGTAGTTTAAACTGATAATCTTTAAGAATGATGTTTGAATGCGGATTTATCATTGGTTAAATTCATCATTTAACGTTGAAGACATATTTCCTAAATTCAAAACTAACATGTTGCTAAAGTAAATTCAAGATTGGTTCAATTAACGGAAACTAAATAGTCACCATGATGTTAGAACGACACTGGAAATAATGTTTTAGATACCATTTTCTATCCCCGAGAAGAACGAAACTCTTGGTTTTTTTGGTGGTGTTGGGCTGTTAGTGTTGTTCATGGTTGTGGTGGAGTTCTTTACCGCACACCAACGTTATTTCCGCATCACAGAGTGTAACAAAACTTTGTATTTGGCTTGCACTTACGATAATAAAGAAAACTAAAGATTCTGGATTCAAAAGGCCACAGTTCACGTTTATTGGCAACGCAAGAATAACGATTGTGTTTGCATGCTAACTTCGGTTATATATCATGTACTCTGAAAGCGTTTGTGGATGGTTTGCATTTATAATATAGAAGAGGACTTTCAGTTTGGGGGCCAAATTATCCAATGTCAATGTTTCTTGTAACTCAAAGAAAAATGGAAATTGAAAATAACATTCGTTCTTCAACGATATAAAGGTATAAATTCTAGGGTTTAAAAATGTCAGAGACCATTGTTAAAACAAATGAAAAAAACTATTTTCTGTGCACATAAGTTTAGTTAAGAACCCCATATCTTGACGAAAAGTCGAAAGTAATTAGCCTGTTTCTTATTTTTCAACTACCTAATTTGATCATGTCTGTCCATCCACTCCGTGAGCCGAATTAGTAATATTGCACAAAAGTCTCTCATAGTGCACAAGTGTAATTTGTAAATGCCTTTTATAGATGTGCAGATGATATGATTAGATATTTAAGCCATTACATCAAATTGATATTGTTTAATTTTACATATTTTTAGCGTTTGGCCTTTTATTGATGAAACTTGTATTAGCACACTCCGGGCATGTAACTGATATTTGGTAAGCATATATTTGTATAAGCAGATGATTTAATTAGATTTTTTTAAGACCATTACTGCAATTGTTAGAACATTTTTAAACTTAAACATTTGTGACATATACCTTGTTATCACGATTTAGCAACAACCAATTCATGTAACCAGTTGATATTGAAACGACTGAAACTTCTACTAATAAAGTTAACAATGCCTGCAGAAAACCTAATGCCTAATTGTTTGGAAAAATTACAAACAATACTTTGCAGTACATTAGCGCAATCTTGGGTTTCTGCGAATGTATTTTCAAACCCAAATATAATTTAAATCAGATTGAGAGAAAGGTTCATAGTGGTTACTTTTTATTAAAATTGTTGACAGCAGCTTTTTCAGGATTCAGTACAGTTTTTTGGAAATGTAAAATGGGGAAGAACACTCTCTTTTAATGACCGTTCTACTGTATGCATGTTTGATAATGGTGTAGGTTATAACAGAACTTCACTCTCACCCGAAGTCAATATCAAGGGAAATAACTTAGGAAAATCTACCTCTTCATTCATTCTAGTGCTAAATGTCTGAAATTAGAATGTACACCTATTGCTATACAAAAGTCTGAAACGTTACTTACTACAGAATTTCTCTGTATTTGATTGTAAAGACTTCTCTGCAAACTTATTCTGATCGTCAACAAAGCTGCATCGCCCGGGTAAATTTGATCTAAGTTTTATGATGGAACAAAACAAACGACTTTTTATGTCTTTCGTTGGGCTGCCCATTTGTATTACCTCTAGCTATTTCGAAAAAAATATAATCTTGATAGATATTCACATCTTTCAGAGAAACACAAAAAAACAAATTAATTAAATACAACAAACAAACAAACAAACCCAAAGACAACAAATTGCATGTCAACATGTGGAGTGAAAATGATAATACAATTTTGTTTCTGTTCAGACAGTACCGAAGTGCGCATTTGAATCTCGATATGACCTATGACACAACTGGAAGCGGAAATGGTATAGCACGGATAAAAGGAGACCAGAAGCCCGATGTAGATTATGCTGGATCAGATTTACTCTTAAGCGATGAAGATTACATCAAGTATCCGGATCTTCAAATGTTTCCGGTGATGGCAGGGTACATTTGCTTCCTTTTATTTGTTTCTTTTGACTAATTCGGGTTTGATTTAAGTTTTGCGTTTTTACATTCAACATAACCGAAACAAAAAAATAGAACTGACCTTTCCACAACCATCGATCACGACAGTTCTTTATGACATCATATACTCCGAGATGATTAATAAATCCATTGAGGTCATATATATATATATATATATATATATATATATATATATATATATATATATATATATATATATATATATATATATATATATATATATATATATATATATAATCATTAAAATCTTAAAGAACCTTGTAGCATCGCTGATCATCTACAGATGGTCACACTTGAGCCATTCCATTATCAGATTAAGCAATAATTGCATCTTACCAGACCCAGGTGGACCTATGATAATTGCTCTGATAGAATATGGTAGCGCTGCATGATGTTTAATTGGCTCTCGCGTTCGTGTCGCTGAGAAATCAATGACATCCATGTTGTACAAATATAATAAATAAAATAGATTTATATTGTGTTCGATGCAGAGCATCCACCCAGACCAGTGGAATAACTACAATGGTATCAAAAGATAAGAAGCGTGCGCTTACATATGGCAAACGTAAAGTTGATACAAACGATACAATCTCAATTAAAATAAATCTCTCGAAGAATCATTAGCTAATTGGCTGGTAAGATCCGCAATGAAAGGTAAACTTATGCTAGGGGCCGGTAATTAATTGTAGATAATTATTATAATGGAATCAATGTATTAAAGCCCAAGAGGATATTGGAGGGGTAGAGCATCGATTAGTTATCGTTCGTCCTTCGTTCCCGAAGACGACCATGACTTCTCATCTGGGCTGGTCTGTGACTGCGTAGATGGCTTGTGAAGCCGATCCGTGCTCTTAAGAGTCTAGGGCAATGGGGGTATGGAATTGCCGGGGCCTGGATCGATTGAGGGTTTGCTTTGGTTCTGTTCTTCCTATGCTGAAGTTTATGTTTGGCCTAATTGGCCTAATTGATCCGGTGCTCTTAAAAAGCAGCTAAGCCTGAGTTGATCTGGTGACAACAGGCAACGCGGTCTTCGGCGAAGTACTCCCAGCTGTCTGGATCAATGCTACACAACTTCAATGAAGCTTTGAGCGTGTCTTTGTACCGTTTCATTTGGCCTCCTCTAGAACGTTTGCCTTTAGCTAGTATCCCATAACATAGCTTCTTCGGGATGCGGTCATCGGGCATATGGAATACATGACCAGCCCATCGGAGTTGTGACCTTCTAAGCATGGCATGGACGCTTGTTATCTCAGCTCTCTGAAGGACTTCTATGTTAGGAGTCTTGTCCTGCCATTTGATGGGGAGCAGCTTTCTAAGACAACGCATGTGAAAGGAGCTTAGCTGTCTTTCATGGCAACTGTACACCGCCCATGTCTCACAGACGTACAAGATTGAGGGCAATACTACTGCAAGATACAAAATGACCTTGGTTTGCAGCCTGATTTCTATTCAGTTCCACACAGAGTTGTGAAGTTTGCCGAAGCAATCCTGAGGGTGACCTCTTCATCGATGGAGACAATGTGCTGCCAAGATAGATGAACTTGTCAGCAGCAGTGAGCTTCTGTCCTAAACCGGATATCAATGTCAATGTCACCTTGATCGAAAGCGTATGTCAGCATCGATGTGAACACCATGCTCAACAATGTCGGAACTAGAACGCAGCCCTGTTTTACACCGTTTGTTACTGTGAAGGGAAGGAAGAACTCTCCATCATCCTGTACTTTAGCGATCATGCCATCGTGGAATAATCTGACCATGGTGATGAATTTTTCAAGGCATCCGAACTTTGTCATGATCCTCCACAGACCTTCACGACTCAAAGTATCAAAAGCCTTAGTGAGATCCACAAACGTGGAGGCCGACGTTCTGCTCTTGGCATTTCTCCTGGAATTGTCTAGCTGCAAAAATCATGTCCACGGTGCCTCGACCCTGCCTACAGCCGCACTGACTCTCTGTTAGCAAGCCTTGTTCTAGGTGGACTGTAAGTCGATTTAGCAGAACTCTGGCCAGTATCTTCCCTATGATGGATAATAGAGAGATGACAAGGTGGTTGTCGCATGCTTGCTGGTTCTCCTTTCGCTTGTAGAGGTGGACAATAGAGGCGTCATTGAACTATTGTGGAATCCTTTTCTTGTTCCACATGGAAACGAAGAAGTCAGTAATCTTCTGCATCAGTCGAGGACCACCAGTTGTGTAGACTTCTACTGGGATGGAGTCAGGACCCAGGGCTTTGCCACTGGATATGCTTTTGATTGCCTTCTTTACTTCTGTGACACTTGGCGAATCCGAGAGAGAAGCGTTTATTGGAACCTGGGGCAGGCGAGCGATGGCTTCAGCGTTTATGGAGGAAGGTCGGTTCAGGACTCTGTCGAAGTGTTCTGTCCAGCGCTCGATAATCTTTTCCTTATCAGTAATCAGATTGTCTTGAGCGCTTCGTAGAACCTCTTCATGTCATTGTTGTCTGCATACGACTGTATTTCGTCAGCGTTCTTTCTCAGCCATGTGTCTTGCATCTGTCTGATCTCTCTCTCTCTCTGTCTCTCTGTCTCTCTGTCTCTCTCTGTCTCTCTGTCTCTGTCTGTCTGTCTCTCTCTCTCTCAGTTTTATTAGATGTGGAGTGAGGGTCATTTATCAGCGCTCTGTGTGTGCCGTGTTTTTCTTCGAGCAGTTCTTGAACGCGGTCCTCATTATCGTCGAAACAGCCCTGGTGCTTTCGTGAGGTAGGGCCTAACATATCGGCGGCGGTGGAGTAGACAATATTCCAAGGGTCGCCCAATCGAAGTCTACATCATGCAAACCTAAAGAGATGGCTTCCACCTTGTTGTCTAACATGTCTTCAAAGGATTGCTTCACTGAATCTTTTTTCTGCTTGGAGACGTTCAGTCGCTTCGGTGTCCTGCTTCCTTTAGGACGTCTAGAAGACACGATCTTGATGTTAAGTTTGGAGATGATCAGCTTGTAGTCAGTCCAGCTGTTGCCGCTGATTGGTTAGCATGACAGGCAATATGGTAAATTTATTTATCACCATCTAATAAATTCAGTACTCACATTTTGATGTCAGCACTCTATACGAAGTTCATCAGGCAGACATTTTGTTTTGACCTCATGATACTATTAAAATTAGTAGATTTCATTCACGCACATACAAAAGCGCGTTAACTGTCGTTGAATTTGCAAGTAAATATAATGAAGCAGAACCATTATCAACAAAAACAATAACTGAAAAACTGAAATTGTGTCTGCGTTTGGACGAATTTATTAGCGAGGACCATTGCGATTGCCACACCTACTACAGGTTGATCCTGGCAAAAACTTTCTTGGTGCAGTATGATCTCTGATGAAAAAACACAATGTCAAATTCTGATGAAAAACCAAAACGTCAAAATCAAACGAGGACACCGTAATTTATCGCGATTAGGCAATCGTTGAGCACATTTAATCTAACACGTGCTGAGCAGTTATTTGGATACCAATTTGCGCAGGAAAGATCTCTAAATTAAAGTTCAAAAAGACAAAAGATATTGTGAATGTGTTGCAAGACTACCAAGTGTGATATCTGCGTTAAAAAATGATGAAATTATTTGTGCAATAGCTATGAAACAAATCATCGCGATCACAAAAAAACATATACCAATATAACGACGTCACTCTTTCTCAAACAAACCAATACTAGATAATGCAACTGCAAGATATTTATATCAACGTGGTGAACTTGATGGAGGAATGTGGAGGTCAGCTGATCCTATTTGAAGTCTGACCACACATGAAATTTTTAGCGCCTACAATCAGATTTGATTCAACGGCTCCTCAGCGTAGAATTGTACGTGAACAATTAAAAGTAATTCCTAAAGATACACTGTTACCAACGCCTTCACGTTTGTAAAGACAAGACACCAACAACCCTACGTCGAATATACTCAAGACAGGCAGTATCAAGATTAAAGTCACTTTATTTTTTTATCAATCTGCTGATAACAAGCCAATATTTTCTTTAATATAGCATCGCAATTGCTATAAGTAGTTTCCTGAGTCTTTGTGCAGTCTATGGTAATCCTTCTTCTATTTCTCGACATTGCTAGATAAACTATATTTGACCATTCGATCCGATCATCGACAATCCATATATTGTATCAGAAATAGGTAACCCTTGTGACGAATAAATCGTCATAGCATTTCCTAGAGTCCACAGAGTTTTGTCCATCGTTAATGCGCTTTAAACAGCACTCACAGAAAGAACAACAATATCATTAAGAACGAGCTTTTGTTTTTTCCCTTGACCTTGTCAGGGTTTCAGGAATCTCGACTTCTGTATTTTGTTTGCGTTTCCGCTGGGCCATAACACAATGGCACTGGTAGTTTCGAAAACTTCTCTTTATGTAACAGAAATAATTGTTGTTGAAGGGTATTACAAGCTATCTTTCTACTTGCAACTATCAAATAAGCGGATCTCCATAACTTCCAAAAATCATTCATTGTTGTTTCTGGAATTACGTCCCGCATTATCTCACATTGAATCTTATCTCGCTGCATCCTGATCAATCTCCTAAACTCTTTCAGCGGTTCATCAAAAGCTCTATCATCATCAGTTATCTCCTCATAATACTCACTGAATTTTTTTTCGCCATTCATGCGGAGATGATCCAACAAAAGGTAGTGGCTGGCCATGATCGCCTCAGATAACAGCATTATTTTTCGTCAACAACCAATCAAGAAACAATTTGAACTCATCCAGCGACACCGTACATATTTTACCCCAGATAATAATCTTAGGGATATATTTCTCACTCATTTGCTCAGGATTCAATGCATTTCCATTCCTTTGGATGAAGCTGTAATGGTCATTACGTGTCTAGGCTAAAATAAAAGTAATAAAGAAAAGAATGAAGAAAACAAGCTTTGCAACTTTAACAAAATAATTTATTTCCCTAGGAAGCAAGGCACATATATATATATATATATATATATATATATATATATATATATATATATATATATATATATATATATATATATGAAAAAGTACTTACGGTTTGTGAATCTAATCCAAACATTCATCCAGTAATTAAAAAGTTAAGTCAAACCACTAAAAAGTTTAAATAAATCAAAGGTAGAATCCCGATGAAGTTCCAAGATAGAAGTCGATTACGTCTTCTAAAACCTGTTTTGTGTTGTCGTGTCAACAATTCCTTGTGAACCATACAGAATAATATTCCGACGTTAGAATTCCAAAATATTTTCAGCAAATGACTTTATACATGAATTTTGACGAGCACAAGTATTTTCCAGGGTGGATAAATTATTTTGAATAAAATATTCAATTCAAACTAGCAACAACCAAATAACTCATTTGAGCTCGAATGTATGATTTTCGTCTAACCAGAAAAAGACTATGATACGTCACTTTGAATCCACTTAAAAAACTTAACGGAGCACGTGATAGGGTCACATGATCACTTACTTTCAAGAATCGTAGTAATATCATATGTCAATTATCACATCCGCCATGGACGAATTCGATTCTATCTAACGAATCTTACTCTAAGATTTAATAATAAAAATTTAAATAGTTGTTTACAACAGAGTACACTGGCCCTAAAATCTAGGTCACCAAAAGATACAATGTTTCTACGAACTGCATATTTATCAGGTTTAACAGAACTGAAGAGAATTTTCTGATCAAATTTCAAATCCAGTGAATAAAGTTATCATTACGATAACAAGTAACTAAATAAAAATAAAACGAAAAAGAAATTTACAGCTAACACACAATTATAGTCAATTACATATGCGTAACACAAGTATGAGATTTAACTCTTCTTTCGTTCATTTCTCGGGCAAGTTGATGATTCAGATTTAGTACAACCAAATACAAATTCAGAAGTAACTCACGTTGTTCCAACTTATAAATGTATTATCAATTATAAAATCGAGTTCATCTTTGTCGATAATTGATCTATAACAAAAACGTTATAATCATATGATCCTCCTTGTGTAAATCTACCAATTATTTCTCTGCCAAGATATTTGATAGTTTATTCTCAAAATCAGTTATATCAGGATTTTCATTATCAGAATATTTCTTTTATTGTGGCAACCAAAGTTATTTATGTGGACTATATAATATAATTGCTTCACTAACAACCAATGACATCAGTATTTTTACATCAAGCATATAACGTAATAAAACGTTTGGATCCTAACGGCGTTCGCTAAAATGTTTTTCAAACAAAACAGCGACAACAGGTTGAATGTTTTTCGATGAAACTCGAATGACTCGATACAGGAAAATCTATTCAGGTCAAAATCTGGTAACGGTCCATTTATCGCAATTCTGGTCATCTTGTGTGTTGGATGTCGAAATCTTTTGAAATACTCAGAACACTCTCCGTATCCAAGAAAACTTCCAGGATAACATGCAATCATATCAACCGAGATAATATCTTTATAATCATATATATAGTATTTCATAATCCACCGTTTCCTTATTCGATAAAACTGCGTTGGACATCTTCAAAAAATCCCTATCGTGTTGGTTTCCATCAAATTTCATTCTGAGCAGCGTGTGTAGAAACTCACGGAACGGTAAAACAAATACTGAGTAATTGTTTGATACCATCAGCGTCATTTTAGTATTTCAATGCAAAAGATTTTGTTTCGTCGTGGAGAGATTCTGTCCGATAAAAATCTCCATTAGGCCGAACAAATTGATCATAGTTCACATATTCTGAACTCTGAAACAACCACAGAGATACAGGGTCACTCTGACTGGTATTTCGTTATAATCAAACAAAGAATTTAACAGTTCGATTTCGTGGAAATATTGTTATATCCGATGTCCACGCGTGTGCCGTATGATCAATAATCTCTATCGAAGCTCGGGTATTTTATATTTCGTCGATTTGTATGAAATCTCTCCGGTTAATGTCTTCACCTCAATGGGAATCTTATTTTTTTCCAGTTCAGCAACTTCACTCATAGACGATAAAGTATCGTTAATTGTGTCATTCCATTTATTTATTGTTTTACGTTTTAGATCCTTTAAACCATTTCCTCGTTTAGCGTTCGTGAAATGTTCCGTAACTCGCTCAGCAGCACAATTCAGTCGAGAAATTTTCATCGGTAACAGTTTATCAGTTCAAGGCTTATCATACAGCGGATATATCGGATACAAAAAATCCGATACAGGATATGCTCATTCACAACAGGGGCTATAAATTCCAGTCAGTATTCCTGGTTTTGAATATCTATTTACAATGACAATATTTTCATGTGTTGTAATCGAACAGATTCACGTTTGTCACAATTAATCCATGTGTCATCGTCAGTCGCTACGATAAATTTTATTCTAAGAATATATTTTCGTCCATAATTAATAATTATCGCTGTTCGCTTATCAACATCGCCATCGGTGTCGCGCAAAATTATGGATGTTGATCACGTATAAGCTGCACCATTGTTGCGAACTTCTTTATTTCTTCATTGATACAATTGATTAGAGTCTTATTTGACAAATCAACCATAGTTTGCCTTAGAAATTTGAGGGATTAATCTCTGAAGATCAACTCTGCCTTTAAAGTTCTTAATCGCAGAAAAACACGCAAATTTCTCCATATCATACTTAAAGCAAATATATATATTTAAATTAAAGGGACTGCGTGAATTATGTGACATCATATGCAGAATGTTAGTCGAAGGATTCTATGACCAAAACCGTTGTTGAAGTGTGGCTTGTAGAATTACAGGAGAAACGCAAATGTGTGCACAATGCGGTGGTAAAAATACAAACAACGGAAACGATATCATGATCTTTTTTTAAAAAAATCCATGGCGTCGAATTTCCATTAAAAAACACCAAAGAAAATCTGGTAAGATTTTACCACAAAAAATATAGACAAATAAGAAAATATAAATAGAGCAAAATCAATTTGTGAAGCATCGAATCATTAAAAATTATTAAGCATATCGTTATGGTGTATTCATGCACTGTCAGCTAAATACAGGTGAGTATTGTTAAAAATCCCGGTTATCTCAGATTTAATGCTGTCAACAAATTATATCTGCCATAAATTCATACCTGAGTATTTTATGGAGTAATCGAAGACGGATTTGATATCGATAAAGTTGATTCAGATCAAAAACATAAATTTTGTCAATTTCGAGGTGTTACACAGTCAAAATTGTAAATTTGGTAAAACTGGTAATCAACAAAAATTGCAAGAGTTAGTAAATATGTAAACGTGAAAACTGGCGAGGAAAAATATTTCACTGAATAAATGCAGCTGGAAAATATATTTTCCGGGCTTCTGTACACTGTCTCAAATAATACAACTAATTCGACGTTTTCGAAGAAATATAAACACAAAATAACATTTCAGTATATGCAGACACACTGACAATCCAATTTTGGCTCAGTTGTAGTTGTTTGATGAATGGAAATAACTCTATCAAGCAAGAACGATTAAGCAGTTGCTCCGCTTGTAACTACTTAATATAATATGACTGCCGCGATTATTTTTGTAAGTTATTTTTAGATCTTGCAGGTAGGTTAGTTGTACAGGAGTATTAAACAGACCTAGATGCACTTTACCCTCTCGAATATATACATATAATAAATATTTTAATTTTATTCAGATTCATAATTTTTTTTACATTAAACAAATATTTAATGCATAATAAATTCCGAAAATATTGATTCAATTATTTCTGATATTAAAAATTAAATGATGAAGGTATATAATTATCTTATCAACTGGATCCTGCAAAATCACAAATGATTTTGAAGCGCTACAGGAACGGAAATATGATGGGACATATACACTAGCAGCAGAGTATAGATTCATTAAGCTACTTCAACAGACTATAAAACAATTTCTATTTTATGTACTTTATAACGATATTCAAATATTTGTTTCACTCACAAATGCGTTTGAGAAAGTTTGATCAGAGTTATCACGCGAATACAAAACAAAAAATAATTATTAGTCCACGTGTGCGACAGCTGAAAATCTGTGTACTATTGTAAACTCAGTGACAAGGTCACTGAAGAAGTCATTGAGCTTGAAAGCACTGTCACCAGTGACTGTGGTAGCAGATAGTTATATACTTAAATTTGCCTGGGTATTTATAAGAGCTCCGGTAGTCGTAGGGTTAAGGCGTCCTCGCACGAATCAACTAGTGGAAATTCTTCACATGTTCGAGTCTCAAAAATGCGATAGACATATTGTCTTGCAATCGGCTACAGATGCTATTATAATTTGGGGGCGCATGAGGCCATTTAGTTACCTGATTTTACTTGTGATTGTAAGATTGGATTTAAAAAACTAATTCCAGGTGTAACTCGCCTGGCACCTAAGAACCTCAAAACAGCCCAGGTTCACTTGGGGGTGGGGTGTTTTAATTACCCCTATCGAGCTTAGCGATCCAACATTTGAAATGAGAAAAAATATAAGAAGAAGGATATATATATATACTCTGTTTTGCTATTTTTCAATTTCTTTTTTTATTTTGATTCTGATTATAATATTTATTCTGATAACAACGCTTATTCACAATCAGATAATAATAAATATTTTTACTCTGATAATAATAATATGAGGAATCAGATTATATCATTTATTAAAGATATTTTTATTCTGAAACCGATTAAGATTATAATATTGCTTTTATTCTAATTTATGTTTTTATATTGTATCAATTTCAGAGTCATTTTTTTTTTATTTTGAGTACCATTTACCCCATCTAATTATGAAATCTGGACGATAACCATGACTTTTTGTACCATTTCCTCCATCCAAAATAGACAATCAGTCCGAAAACTATAGAAAATAATTTCATTACAATATTATATATTGTTGTTGTTGGTTAGTACAAAAATTATCGGGGCACTGAGTGGCCAAGTGGTCTAAAGCGCTGTCCGTTACGGATCACTGCCATCTCACCTCTGTCTGCGTGTGTGCGACTTTAGGATTTGGTGAATGTGGATATGTGTGAAAGCTTGCCAGTAGTTTCTCGTGGGTCGGTGGTTTTTTCCGGTGATATCCCGGTTTCTTCCTCCACCATTAATACTGGCCGCCATGAATAGCCTATCGTGTGCTGAAAAATGGCGTTATGCACAACAACAACAACAACAAAAATTATATTTTTTCTGTTTCAGCGTAATTTAATCCCCACAGATATAACTTTTAGTACCATTTGCCATCAAATTACGATAGATAGAGATTACCAGATATAGCACCTGCAACATCAGCGCCGTTGCCATCGCAACTTCAACGCGGTGATTATTCATCAGACAATAAAGTGTACTGTAAAAACCTTCAAATTGCGAAATGTGGACATCAAGGCCAAAATTCGAATTAGGATTTGAAAGCGCCGAACCGCTTGAGGAGGAAATAAGACGTATTAACCTGGTATAGAATCATGGAAGATATTCGTTATCAAAATCAGAGTTTGTAAATCATTTCACAATCATTAATGCTAAGCACAAACAAATGGGTGACCAACTACGCCAGTCATTTACCCGTTATATTAAAGAGTACCCCGCCCTTACCAATTATCTGAGGGACCAAAACATCAGGCAAATAGAACACTTGAATAAATTAACATCGGATTTCGTGAAATAATACGAGCGGTGATTGAAAGCAGCGGCGCTGTTAAAAGCAGTGGTGTATCAGCTAAAGAAATATTCTTAGTCAGCAATTTGTTGTCAAAGGCAGATCGCCTAATATTTAGATATTATGTCAATAATATCTTCGAAGAATATTTTCCAAAGATCGGAGACGTGTGGATAAAAATACCCCCTCCAGCAAGTATTCTCAAACATAACAATGGTCCAGACGGTGGTGGTCTTCATAGACCATTAGGTGTTGTAGCAATCACATCACCGATAGCATGTAATTTGGTGTATGATGCAAATGACGTATGCTATCAAGCAAGTAGATACTGAAAAATCAAGGCAGACAAAACAGGGATATATCTTATATTAATTTACCCCCGAAGTACCTCCTGGAATTTTCATTGTGTCAGTATCTGTAAATCCGGTTTATCTGCAATGTCATAATCCGCTGTTGTCACGGATACATTTTAAACTTACTGATGAGGACTAAATATATACTTGATTTACGACATGAAGTTTTGACAGTAGGTTCGTATGTGCTTTTTTAGATGCTTTTTGTTGAAAAAAAGTAAATCTGAATCTGAATCATACTATATATTATAATCTGAAACCAAATTCAAATCTAGCTAAATATTATATTCTGAATCTAAATTTAAATCTAACTAAAAATTATAATCTGAACGTCACTTTAAGTCTAACTAAATATTATAATCTGAATGTCAATTTAAGTCTAACTAAATATTATAATTTGAATCTGAATTTAAATCTAACTAAATATTATAATCTGAAACTGAATTCAAATCTAGCTAAATATTATAATCTGAATGTCAATTTAAATCTAACTAAATATTATAATCTGAATCTGAATTTAAATCTAGCTAAATATTATAATCTGAATCTAAATTTAAATCCAGCTAAATATTATAATCTGAATGTCAATTTAAGTCTAACTAAATATTATAATCTGAATCTGAATTTAAATCTAACTAAATATTATAATCTGAAACTGAATTCAAATCTAGCTAAATATTATATTCTGAATCTAAATTTAAATCTAACTAAATATTATAATATGAATCTAAATTTAAACCTAACTAGATAATATTATCTGAATCTGAATTTAAATCTAGCTAAATATTATAATATGAATCTGAATTTCAATCTAACTAAATATTATAATATAAATCTAAATTTAAACCTAACTAGATATTATAATCTGAATCTAAATTTAAATCTAGCTAAATATTATAATCTGAATCTGAATTTAAATCTAGCTAAATATTATAATCTTAATCTAAATTTAAATTTAACTAAATGTTATAAACTGAATCTGAATTTAAATCTAACTAATTATTATATTCTAAATCTGAACTTAAATCTCACTAGATATTATTATCTGAATCTAAATTTCAATATAGCTAAATATTATAATCTGAATCTAAATTTAAATCTAGCTAAATATTATAATCTGAATCTAAATTTAAATCTAGCTAAATATTATAAACTGAATCTGAATTTGAATCTAACTAAATATTATAATCTAAATCTGAATTTAAATCTAGCTAAATATTATAATCTGAATCTAAATTTAAATCTAGCTAAATATTATAATCTGAATCTAAATTTAAATTTAGCTAAATATTATAAATAATCTGAATCTAAGTTTAAATCTAGCTAAATATTATAATCCGAATCTAAGTTTAAATCTAACTAAATATTATAATCTGAATCTAAATTTAAATCTAGCTAAATATTATAATCTGAATCTAAGTATAAATCTAGCTAAATATTATAATCTGAATCTAAGTTTAAATCTAACTAAATGCTATAATCTGAATCTAAATTTAAATCTAGCTAAATATTATACTCTAAATCTGAATTTAAATTTAGCTAAATATTATAATCCGAATCTAAGTTTAAATCTAACTAAATATTATAATTTGAATCTAAATTTAAATCTAGCTAAATATTATAATCTAAATCTGAATTTAAATCTAGCTAAATATTATAATCTAAATCTGAATTTAAATCTAGCTAAATATTATAATCTGAATCTAAGTTTAAATCTAGCTAAATATTATAATCCGAATATAAGTTTAAATCTAACTAAAAATTATAATCTGAATCTAAATTTAAATCTAGCTAAATATTACAATCTGAATCTAAATTTAAATCTTGCTAAATATTATAATCTGAATCTGAATTTAAACCTAACTAAATATTATAATCTTAATCTGAATTTCAATCTAACTAAATAATAAAATTTGAATCTGAATTTAAATCTAGCTAAATATTATAATCTGAATCTAAATCAGAATAAATATTGTAATCTGAATCAGAATAAATATATAATGAAATTGTATTTTTTTTTACTGAAAATGAGACTAAACAGAAATTCGATGAAAATCAAAATCAGACTAAAGTGATGTGGGAAATATACTACTAGAACAGTTCTGATCGATAATTGATATATATATATATATATATATATATATATATATATATATATATATATATATATATATATATATATATATATATATATATATATCTATATATATATATTGTATTTGATATTTCTATAGCAGTTGATAATGTTGTCTCGTGAATCGTAAAAGAGATTTTAGATTCCTTTCATATGATAGATTTAATCCTTCGTTGTAATTCACTATTGATCTGTTCTATTTTATAACTGACCGTAGGAATACCAACAACCATCCAATCTGAAGTTGCATCAGATTTATTTTTATAAGAAAATACTAATGAGTTATTTGCGGGCTACCCACCAATTTACTTTGATTTCGTATTTGGTCAGCTGTAATACGCAACAGTGTAAGTGCTATTTCTTTGGCTGGAAGTGCCGTTTTAAAGGTAATATAAAATTCAGGATTGTTTGAACTCACTGGTATTTTCGTGGGTTTTGGCGGTGTTGCATGAGTGACAATTTGTTGTAGTAACTTTTACGATCTTTGATAGTTTATTATTTACTTCCTGATTTAAATTAAGGTCACTCTGTCTTTGAGTAGGTCTTTGTTGGAGACAAGAAGCTTTAGTTTCCAGTTGCTAAATCGAAGATGTCGTGGTAAACCCCTAATTTGTAAATCACGAGCATATCTGCAAATTCCTGATCTGATATTATTCCATCATTTAGCCCTGATGATATCAGCGTTGATAAATTGGCGTGTCCATGTGTTGCCGCTGATAGCAATAGGTAGATATTTTTCCGATACTATTAAGAATACCAGCCACACAAGCTACAACTGTAATACCAACTCCTATTACTGATGATGTTACAAATGATCCGATTGTAATTGCTGTTTCAACAATGACCGAGGATACAAGAATATACGATTAACAGTAACAGCAATACGTCTGCAGTATTATTTTTTTATTATGTACTCGTCAATGATATTTGTCAGTTGGGTCTATACCAAACAAAATAGCAATTCGTTCTTTGGGTCCAAATAAAAATGTTACCTCATAGTCTTGATCCAGTACTACTAACACAGGATCAGATGTTATAATTTCAGGATAACTCCGTGGAGTAGTCGTGGATAATGTAGATTTTCTAGTGCTGAGTAATGAGAATCTGTATATGCCGGTAACCGCAGCACGATGTTGGATGAAATTATTGTTCAGATATACTGTCGGTAATCTTTTTTACATCAGAGAGTTTAGGGGCCCCGAGTGGCCGAGTGGTCTAAAGCGCTGTCCGTTACGGATCACTGCCATCTCACCTCTGTCTGCGTGGGTTCGAGTCTAGGATTCGGCGAATGTGGATATGTGAGAAAGCTTGCCAGTAGCTTCTCGTGGGTCGGTGGTTCTTTCCGGTGATTTCCCGGTTTCTTCCTCCACCATTAATACTGGCCGCCATGAATAGCCTATCGTGTGCTGAAAAATGGCGTTAAGCTCAACAACAACAACAACAACATCAGAGAGTTTAATGTCGACGTTTGCTGGAAGTTCTCGTATAATTGTTTTTAGTTCTGTTTGCTATTTTTCCAGTTGTTTTAGTAGTTTTCTCTAACGTGGTAATAAGACCTTTGGTAGCTTTTGTAACTTTTTCGATAGCCTTCGTAACAGATTTAAATAACTGTTGTGTGCCCTCTATAAATTCCACCCGAGACACCTGACGAGCTTGTAGTTGCTGCTTAACAGTATCACAGACTGGAAGATATTTCTTAATTGCCTCTAGTCGCTGTCGAGCTAGTTTAGCTGTGTGAGACTCCAATATGGATATAATAATGAGTTAATTAGGCCACACACACACAGCAGCATGGACAAAAGTTGAGTGTCTGGCTGGTAAACAAACAAGCCATAAAAAACGAAAACAAACGTCAAAAAAAGAGTAGAGGTTTCGGTTTGGCGTTATGACTTTGTATTTTTATCTCCTTAGGAAGTTTCATTTTTCACAAATTAACCCTCTAAAAAGTCGTAGGAATCTCCCTCCCTGCTGCTCAAGATGGCTGTAATTAGATATATAATGGTTGCGGAACACCACCATTTTCATTACTCACGCCCCAAGATATCCTACAGTTAATACAGATTCATCAAAATGTTCCAAAATGCCGCTCCATAGAAGTGTTCAACTTTTCTACATCTGGACAAGTATGCGCAATAATCTTCATCCAAAACTAAATGAAATAAACTGGATTGAGAGTTGGTGGGTGGGTGTGATTTGGACTTTTAAAGAAGCTTTAACAAATTTTCAGTCATATCGCTATGATGTCGTGTTAACCTCACTAAATAATACTAAGCAAGAAAGATGCAAAACAATCATTTTATCGCATTTGTCACAAAGACAAATGCTACAGTGAAAATTACAATTTAAATATGATCATTCAAGCGGCAAATTTTCAAATGTCTAATGAGTTTATAACCATCGAGTCATATATCTCTAACTAGTATCAGCAAAAGCGTTAGCGTTTCCTGATGATGATGATGATGATGATGATGATGATGATGATGATGATGATAATGATGATGATGACGATGATGATGATGTAATATCAGTTAGAAGAAGTGGTGGTGGTAGTAATTATAACTGTTATTATTATAAGTTGTGGCCGTGAGTGTTACCATCTAGACGTATATACATTATACAAATATACACAAATTATGAAATTGAAAAGGCGGGATTCTTTTTCCTAACATATTTCATGACCTCTCTCTATAATGATACATGTTGTACTGGAAATTGAATAATCGTAGACAGAATTGTACAAGTTGCATCTAACCATAAACAACATACATTCAGATCTGCCGTCTCATGTTGTGCCATCAAATCAAAATTTTCGCTATTCATTAGACTAATTGTTTCAAGCGAAAGGCATGGTCGATGATCTGCAGGCACATTATTTGAGAGCAGAATTGTGCGTAAGCTATTAGCCGTTGAAAGTCCTCTGAATATCGGTAAATTCAGTAACACATTTTTCTTCTTGCTTCTAGAGCTGTTGTTGCCGCATTCAACATCCCTGGTGTGAAGAACTTGAATTTGACTCTTCAACATCTTGTGGGTATTTACAAAGGAACCATCATTTCATGGAACCATCCTTCTCTTCAGGTCGCCAACCCTGAACTTGTCCTGCCAAACACCTCCATCATACCCATAGCAAGAAGAGACGTATCAGGAACAACAGAAATATTCACCACTGCGCTTTCGTTGACTGACCCTTCCTGGTACGACACTTTAGGCATTTTCTCAGAAGGTCAGAGTTCAGATTATTCATTCAGGTGGAACCTTTCAGTGGTCAAGGTCTTCGGTTATACAAATCATGGCATGACGGGTATGATTTTATCAGTGACTAACTCCATTGGCTATGTTTCTATTGCTGACGCAAAAGAGGCCAACTTAATGTGGGCTGATATTGTAAATCCTGCAGGAAATTTGGTCAGTGCATCTGTTCAAAACGTTCAGAATGCCATGGAAGACTTCAGAAGCCAGATGTCTGGAAGGATGACCATTCGTCTTGTAAATGCACCTGGAGAATATTCTTACCCATTGTCTGCGTACACATATTTCATTGTAAGAATAAATACAATGCAAAACTGCGACACGGCTGTAGAATTAGTAAGATATATCGAATGGATCCTTACAAACGAAGCAATGAGAGAGGAAAGCATACAAAAAGACATGGTTCCGATTCTACTACCTCTTGCCAGTCTTGTTATAGAGAACATTTTGAAGAAAATTACATGTAACTCTCAAAATGTATATAACATGATGCTACAACAAGTGGAAAATGAAAACCCAAAACAGGAAGAAACATGGCGAATCCCAACCTACGTTGTAATTACCTTTCTTGTAGCCTGTATTATTGTCGCATCAATTCTATTAATCAGACACCAGTTGCATATTCACAGTGAACTTATTAAAGACAAATGGAAAATTTCAGTAAGTGAGATTACAACCGAGAGAATTTCAAGACACAGTGGGAGAAGTTACACATCTATACAAACAATACATTCAATACCTGCCTTTGTTCAACAGGCATGGTCCACGGATGAAATATATTTTTACAAAGCTGAGCGAGTATTGGTAAAACAATGCATGTTTTCTGACCGAAGATTCAAATTGAAGACCAGAAAGGATATTCTTTTCTTTAAAAAATCTATTAATCACCCAAATGTTTTGAAATTCTTTGGTCTAATGGAAACTGGAAAGGAATGGCAGTCGGTCTGGGAACCAGGAATTAGAGGCTCGATTGAGTCCATTATTCATAACTGTTGTTTAAAACTTGGCGTCAGCGCAAAAATTGCAATTTTAATAGACATATTAAAAGGAATGAGATATCTTCATCAGAAACAGATTGCTCATGGCTTTTTGAGGGGATCTACATGTCTTGTGGATTCGAAATGGACTGTTAAGGTAGCACATTGGGAAGAGTGTAAAATTCTTGCAGACCAAGATTATAAATGCCTCCCTGGGGTGATTACTGATTACCAGCAAGATTATTTCAAAGCCAAAGAGCTGTACTGGACCGCTCCAGAGATAATTAAATTTAATACAATGCCAACACTCAGCAGCGATTTGTACAGTTTTGCCATGGTTATTCAAGAAGTCTTCTCCCAAGAGAATCCCTACTACGAACTGAGGAATACCCATACCCCCTCAGAGATCATTCAAGCAGTAATCGCGTGCTACCTTAGGCCAACCTTTAACACAGTGATACCTGCATCTCTTGTAGAAATAATGGAAAAATTATGGGATGCGGATCCTTTCGCGAGACCAAATTTCCATGCTGTCCATAAAAAATTTAAAGTTTCTTTTCCCACGCATGATTCTGTAATGGATTGCATGATGAAGTCAATGGATGACTATGTACACAGTCTTGAAGCCAGAGTAAACGAAATACGAGAAGAGTCTAATATTACAAAACACAGAATGAAACATATTTTGATGCAGTACATGCCAGAAGAAGTCATTAATGCCTGGAGTCATGGGCACAAAATTAACAATGAAGACTTTAGTTCTGCATCTGTTATCGTCTGCAAAATCAAGCATGATTATTTGAATGATACTCAAACCTCTATGGATCATATCAATACGTTACATAGGGTTTTGGATAATATTATTAGATCTCCCCACTGTGTTGTGCTCGGCAAATGTGAGGGATATTTTGTGTGCGTGACAGGTGTGTCCGTCAAAGCAACAGCTCATGCACAACATGCATGTCAGGTCGCGAAAAACATTATGCACTGGATACAAAGTTTTTCTAATGAACTGGGCCTGAAAACCATGCTACCAGTAAAAATTGGAATCGGCTCCGGTAGGGTTACTGTCGGTGTCATTGGTGATGTTGTACCAAAATATGCTGTAGTCGGTGATGGTAATAAGATAGCCTACGAAATGTACCGATTAGCCCTATACGGAAAGGTTAGAATTTCTCAGCAAACATACTTTCTCCTTCCAGAAGAGTCTGATATAAAGATCAAAAAGGAGACACATATTGACAAGGTACCTATACAGTCTCTTTTACTGTTACTTTCTTCACATATGTCCAAACACTCTAATAAGTCTATGAGGTCTGTGATTGCATACTTCGTTCTTATTACTGTTGTTAAGTATATTTAATTTGTATTGTGTCATTGCCCTTTGTCCACAATTGATTATAGGATTATATTTCCCTATAATGCAAAGTAAAAAAAATTAACTTTAATGTAAGTTATGTGAATTAAATCACAATTAGTCCCAAATGTCACATCACAATTTCAAGCGAATATTGTATTCTGAATGAGTTTCAGAGTTCCGAAACAATCCCAGTCTTGAAAGTACTGATGTACCAATAGCTTTGAATAGAATTGATATGTTGATAATACCGATGTATCATAACGATATAATCCAAAATGCCTCTAATTAATTGTTTTGCCTTCTTGAATCAATATTCCATAAAATCGCAAACATCGCCTGTATCAACATATGCTTTAATTTATTGACTGAAATCGGGAGCCGATAGAACTGGTATACTCTTAAACATGATCTATAATTTATCAAATACCTCCTGGCATTTGTCAGACCAACAAAACCAGGTTCTCGTATTCAACAAATTTGTCAGATATCAAGCAATTATGGAAATATTGGAACAAAATTTCCGATAATATCCAACTATTCCCCAAAATTGCATTAGTTACTTTTTAATGATAGACACTGTGAATTCAGGTGTGGACTTGACCTGAGCATCTATAGTTTTAACTTTACCGTGTCCACAATATGTCCTAAAAAGTAATATGGCAATACATACTTTTACCTTTATTGCTTCACTGAGTCTGTAAATGTATTTCCAAATGGTTTCTAATTGGTCTAAATAGGTATTATCATTTTCCAACAAGGTATGCATGCATTAGGCATCCAACAGTTTAATTTTCTTTCATATTGCTTTGGTACAGGAAACGATTGGGAAAGGTGTTAATTTGCTATTGCTTACTGCTGCGGAATCAAGAATAGAATGGTTTGACTGAAATTATCAGAAGAGAAATGTTTTTCAAATATATATATATATATATATATATATATATATATATATATATATATATATATATATATATATATATATATATATATATATATATATATATATATATATATATATATATATATATATATATATATATATATATATATATAGATATATATATATATATATATTTATATATATATAATAATAAAAAATGATAATAATAATAATAATAATAATAATAATAATAATAATAATAATAATAATAATAATAATAATAATAATAATAATAATAATCTTGACTCTATTCAAATACGAAGAATTATGGCTCTCTTACCGATACACTTATAAAATTCCTCTTCAAGCTAAAAAATATGGTCCCGATACAGTTGAAAAGAAACTAAGTGACAAGTTATATTGTTAACATTGCTGGAAAGAGGACACATAAAAAAAAAACTTTGCCATATAGATATGTTAAGAAGTATGTTTAACCGGTCCCAAATAGTGAGGATTTCAATGATGTAGTTGCAGTTGGACTGTAACGACTTTAGTTTAAACATCTACGGAATTGAGAAATCTTGATCAAAATGGACCAGAAACTTTTTTATATCTAAAACATTTAAAAAGTGAACTAAATCTGCTATTATTTAAATGTGAACATTTGTTTCCAGTTGTGCGAACTAACAAATGAACTTCTCCAAGCCGTTGAAATTGCGTAATCCACATCGGTGAAACAGCTTCATTACAAGATGTATTCACTCAAACGTTTGAAAAAGAGAAATTCAATATCAATTGAACAATATTTTCATAGAAAGCAGCTGACAAAGTCGGAAATGCGAAGCGTGGCATCATTTGAAAGGATTCTGGCATATACTACTCACGGATAAAGCAAATGCAATTTCGGCATTTGTAGCTCCAGATGAACTTTATCAAACTAACGTGACATGTTTTTCTTCAACTGTCCAGCAATTAAAGAACATGAAAACATATTGTATAGATAATTAGGACAATAATATCGATGGCGTCATCGATCTTATCGTCTTATTTATCTAGACTATGTGTTATGTTCATTCAATGCTGTAAAGTTGAAGAAGAAAATTTCATCCCAAATGGTATCATTTCCAAACATAAAATTTTAGAATTATCAGATTGTACGATTTAGGAAAGCCAAATAGTGGACAAAACGTTATGAAAACGCTATGTTCCTAAATATATTAATAGAAATAGGCTTAGCAGGCACATTATTAAGTGATATAGAATGATAGATACACGAATTGTTCATATTTCTCCATAACTGAATCATATTGGGGTTTGTTTGACCAACAAAAGTATTGCTTTCGATAAAAGTCTGTCACATTGATTTCGTAGAAATAAGAGATTTTGAATAATCTTTTTCTTTATTATACCAGTCTACAATTTGTAGACGTCTGCTTTTAGAGATAAAATGTGCTTTTTCTTTTGGATTTTAATGTACTGAATTCAAATATGACAATTAAAACTTCTGATTGGCTACTGTTTCCGATATACTGTATTTATCTTTTTACATTTTACGTCTATATATATTGTGTAGATATTAGAGTGTTAATCATAGATTGTAAAGCTAGGTCTTTTGTGTTTATGGTGTTTTGCATGACAATAAATCATATGTCTTGTTTATGTGACACTTTAATAAAAACAGCAAAATGGTTATATAAATAAACATATTATGAAACAAAAGTCAAAAGACTATTACGCATATATAAATACATAGTGTATCTTTATTCAGTGTCTACTCGACGCTTCTTGGCTTGCTTCTTGTATTAATTAAATGGAGCAATTCTTGTCATTGTCTAGCAAGTCTCCATTTGCCCTGTTAGCGTCTCCCAATTGTTGTAATGTCCTGGTGAAATTGCTCGCAGCGCTCGTCGCTCACTGCTCTGCAGTTAGGTAGGAAAAATTAAAAGCTAGATGAGAATGCAAATACTGTATCTTTATTAACATGTTTCAACCAAGGGTTTTGTATGCCTTGAGGAGGTTTTTCACCAACTCCATCCCCCCTTTAGTTGTCTGCCTTGTTATTCCGAGAATTGTTTTGCCACTAACTGAAAGGCTTGGCATGCCGTATTTTCCTTGCCACGCAGTACAAGGTAAAATGCATCATCTGGAAGAAGTTCATGAATCTGAGTGCTAACAGAAACGCCTTCCTTTATTTTATCTTAGCTTTACTTAACCCTAGAAAGTTTCTACAAAGGCACTTGAAAGCTGCTTACATATTGTCCATGGCCTTGACAAAGTTAATTATCAAATCCAGCTTGATGTGCAAGGGTGGAGAAAAAGTCTTCCTTAATTCAACAAGTGATTGCTGAACTCCCCTCCCCCATCCAGCTCCAATAACTGTCGGAGTGGCCATTCTCTCTTTATGTAGTGGGAATCTCTTGCACGACTATTTTATTTGCAGAGAAAGCAGCAGTATTGTGTGTAGCAATCTGCAGACCAAGCAAGAGAGCAAGAACCTTCAAATTACCACAAGGTTGTCACTGATGTTGTTCATAGTTTATACACTTAAAATTGTTTCAAGTTTTCACTGTTTTCCTTCATTTCGATTTCATGACCAACTGGAATTAACGACAAAACTTTGCCATTATGAAGCAAAACAGATTTAAGACTCGTCTTTGATGATCAATGAACAGTTTCTTCTCATCTGGATTATGAACGATGGTGAGGGCTGCAGGATCACCTGCCATAAAAAAATAATGTGACAATATCCTTTTGACGGTCACGGAACATGGAAATCCTAACCTTACCTGCCAGGAGATTTCATTGCTGTAGTATAGAACCAAAAAAGCTCTTGGATAGTTCCAAATCCCTGACAAGGTCATTCAGTTCTCCTTATAAGATGTGGGGCAGAGGAGAAGGATAAAATGTGGATCATATGACACTGATGGTTCAAGACAGAAGTTTCATCCTCTTCCTCTTCTTCAACTGACTCAAGTGAGAATGATTCCGGTGCATCTGGAACCGGCATTCCTTCTCCGTTTGGTACCGGTTACATAGCTGATGGAATGTTTGGATAATGCACAGTCCACTTTTTCTTCTTTGACACACATTTCCCATCTGTTGTCTCTCTCCAAATCAGTGGCGCTGCAAAAGGCATAGATTTCCATTTCGTTTTCAACCTCTGGCGAAGATTTGTTGCACAAGTGTTGCAAGATATGTGTGGGAAGTTTTGTTGAACGTAACGAAAAACTTAATTCAATAATTAATCAAATTAAATTTTAAGAGGAATGGTGCATTACAGCTTGGTGAATTAGAAAAATACACATTGTAAATGCAAAATAGTCCTAAAATTACAATGGAACGGAGTGTTCCGAATTAATATTCCAGTTCCTCGAATGTACTGATGTGCCAGCAGTCTTAATAAATCACAATGGCATTCTGTATAACTCCTTAAACCAATTTCCAAGTTGTCCCAGAATAATATTTTAGTCCAAGCAGTAATATTGGCACTTTGTAAATCCAATGAATAATCCAAACAAATGTTTCTTGCCAATTAGATCTAGATCTGGGTGGCCGTGTGGACTAAAGCGCCATTTTTTACTGATCACTATAATCTTATGCATGGGTTCAAGTCTTGGGCTCGGCAAATGTTGTTGTGTACGAAATATACCGTTTTTTCCCTGTGGGTCGCTGGTACTTACTGGAATTATCCCCACCACTTATACTGTCCGCCTTATATTGCCTATCTCGTTATGAGAAATTGAGTTTAGGCTACAAGCAACAAAAGTATCAAATTATATCTAAACACAACATTATATACATCTTCAGACTGCTGTTAAACCAAGAACATAGGAATTAAGAATGAACTAATTGATCAAATCTCGCCAAACACCTACTACGCAATATTTTCATAATATACCTAAGCCTAATATGAACTCAAAACAATGTTGTAAAAACGAATCATTGTCACACAAATTTATTTAATGCTGAAAGTATGCGAGAAAAGCAAGAAAAAAGGAGTAACTCCATACAATAGTTCAATACCATTTATATATTATTTATGATGCATGGCAAGGAGTCGTCATGGCCAGAAGATAAAGATATTGCATGTATGGTTAAGCATTGAGAATACCAACAAGGCAAAGACCACTTGATTTTATTCGTTGTTTCCTCATGCAAGATGTTTAGACTTCCATAGTACCTGAGTAGGATGAGGACGAGGATCAATACACAGTCATATGAAAGTCCTTTACATATATATATATATATATATATATATATATATATATATATATATATATATATATATATATATATATATATATATATGTGTGTGTGTGTGTGTGTGTGTGTGCATGTGTGTGAGAGAGAGAGATTGGATTTTTAATGTAGCTTTAAAACATATTTAGTCGTATAGCTACGATGTCTGCAGTGTGGCAGTTTATAGTGATTTATAGCACTAGGGTAACATGCCGCGGAAATTTAGCATGATGTCCCACCCAGTTACATTATTCTGACACCAGGCCGACCAGTCCTAACACTAACCTGGTAATGATGAGCGCCTAGCTAGGTGTGCAATTTTTGGTATGACTCGGCTGGAGATGGAACCCGTGAACTCACGTATATTACGACTCTATGGTCTTAAAATAAGTAATATAAAAGATTAAGAAGTAACAAGTAAAAGTAACAAGATTGTAAGATTTAACAAATAATTTGCTTACCTAGAACATAGTGAAGAATTGTTAAAATATCTTACGGTATTGTGGCATACATCTTATGTAATCTAAGACTTTCTAACACAGCGTCCTAATAATTAAAGTTCCGAATCAACGTAGGTGGTATTTCAAAATAAATCAAATGCTGGGATTGTGGATGTAGCCAGCATCAAGATGGTGTGTCAACAGTCTGTTGTTGAATCAATATAAAACAATCATCATCTGAATTTTATTATAATCCGAATATCTGTTTCCATGAATGTTAGTTATGAGCACACTGTGTATCCAGAGAAGAATAATTTGAATAAGTAAATTCCAGCCCCAAAGAAGTACTGGACACAAAAAACACCACTGATTCTGCTAAGATTTTACAGAACGACCGAATAATTTATATGTAGAGAAGATTATATAGTCCTCTCCTTGACCTCATGTCACAATAAGCATTTTCTAAAAAAAAGAAAACATACCACTAAATGAAACATTTAATTCTGGAATGTTCCAAATGTTTACAAGATAAAATTTTAGTTTAAGTAGAAAATCTGATTCTCAAATTAAAATTAAAATTCTAGTCAATAACAGGTAGACCCGGCATTTCATGGGAAATTTACCATGTTCTAAACTCAGTTACAAAGCAGAAAGGTTTTTTGATAGATCACTGGCTTTATTGGATTATTGTCGGTTTAATGCAGACTTCTGGCGATCGTGTTAGGATAACAGAAGGTGGACGACTATGATTAACAGACCAATTAGAGACGCAAGAGTCTATGAGATACCGTCATGGTTGGCCTGATGCGAAATGAGCCCTCTGTCTATGAATGCATTCATAATTATGACCTATGATTATGACGACAATTCTGAGGATGTTATGAACTACACAGAACCCCACCCCTCCGGAAACATTTGAGATGACATTTCCATTGACAGTTAATATGTATCTAACCTTGCTAGGAATCAAGAATTTTACTATATACGTTTGGACCCAAGGTCCTTACTTTGTACAATAGGGATACTACATTTTTCCTCCATCCATTGTTGCCCCGTGCGAAGTTTGCTTTAGCGCCTGTGAAGAAATGAAGAATTAATAGACTATGAAGATAGGCTTGAGGCTCATACGAAATGGGCCACCTCAGAAGAGCCGTCGACCTTGCAAGCTATGGCTCATAGACCTGATGAACACTCGTAAGCATATCCTAGGCTCTATAGAAAGAATCGCTAACACACTTTATTTTACACCGTCGTCAAACCTTTTGACGGAACCACCATGGGCCAGCAAAGCATTTTCTTCTAACTCGCTGATAGACAAAGTGACATGCACCGTTCTGGCAGAACCGCAGATCTCGTTCTTAAAGGTCGTATAATTTTTCGTCTTGTCCATTATGAACGTCAAGTCATCCATAGATGAAGCGGTATTCATTCCGAGACCAATTATGAGATGAAATTCAGCATGATCTCTACGAGGACCAGAATCTGATCATAACTTGGTGTCTTTACGCAGAAACTTTGGACAGTAAGAACACCGACACACAAGTGTTACTCTTTCCAGAGGTATTGTGAGAAGGGCGCTTTAAAAATAGTAAGCACCTCTACACCTGCGATCCCTACTCATATTAAATGCCGCTGCCATATTATCAACAATGTTGACAGCCTGCCCATATGTTTTGCAGAGGGACAGTAGTTTCCCAGTCTCCTCCTTAAGCTGATTTCCTGTATCACCGATTGTCTAAAAACCTTAGCTGTGGGGACTCTTTTCAGTAGTAAATCCTGAAAGAGTGGGATCTAGCAGATATGTTTAGTCGACTAAGTTAGCACTTCAGTAAAGAGTCTAACCTTGATCTCACCGACATTTATACTGTTTTATTCAAAATACGTATCACAACATATGGGCTTATAGGACTGTTATATAAAACGTCCCACCTGTCCTAAAGTTATTATGACCCAATATTTATATTTTGCATGGAGGATTTTCTTGGCTATGCATTAAAGAAATGTCAAGCTCATTACCACGAGCGTCTCCAAAAACAAATCCTCACAACGATCATGAATCGTTATACGGCAGGTACGTGATCCCCTTCTGCCAGCAAACTAAGGACCATAATCAGTTATGTTATTGGATTTCCCTCTAAAGTAAGCAAAATAAAACCCTACACCTTCAGCAGTTAAAGTGTGACTAGCCACTGAAGTTTTAAAAATAAAATTTCACGATGAGGGTGGAATCTACTGCTGCAAATGGCCTTAGTAGCCGTTTCATGAGGATTTGTAGGTTCTCCCACACATTCTTCTGTATGCGAGTTTTCATACTTATTCGGGCGATTATATCAACCGGTGATGTTAAGGTACTAACCCTGTTAAAGCATGCATTGTTAGCAGCGTCTTTTGGATTGACAGGCTACTTCCGACATTGTTGTCGTCCATGTTCAAGAGACCACACAAGGCATCTCCACTTTTAGCTACCCTAACAACAACCAGTTCATACCCCTTACTAGCTTATCACGATATGTTTGATCGATATTTCGTTTATTTAATTTTTGCGCCTTGAGAATCGGTTTCATTTGTATTCAAGCTTAGAGGTCCCTGAATGGAATTAGATAAAACCATTCCTCACTGAGTGTTAGTCGAATGGCCAAAATAGTATTTGGTTTACGCATTTTGAAGGAAGCAGCTTGAAGGGTTTACCTTTGATATCAATTTATTTATACAGATATCCAAGAGACCAGTCATCTTATAGCCAGTCATGGAAACCTTTGCAGAGTTTTGGAAATTTATATACTCTTGTAAAATTGTGATCATATTTTCTCCTAACAATATCAGAGTTGTAATTTGACGGAGCCCAGCGATTTATGTAGTTTTCAAAAGGTTACAACATGCCGTTTTCTCACGGCATCATGGCACACATTCGGTATTTCAGCAACTCCGCCATTTCTTCCCACAACTGTTCACGTTCTATGCTGCGTTATGATGGGTGCTTATTTTGGTTCGATCATAAATATCGTCTATTCTGAAACATCGCCGAGCAAGTGTTGGTAAGGGTTTAGTTCACGATTCTGTGTGACGTTGTATTCGCTTTAGTACAAAAACGTTGGAGTTCGTTCCAGTCCATATCGGCTGTACATTACGTAGAATGCACATACTACAGATCATGAATATCTGTCCTGTGGAAGAGGGTCGTGTTGGTGCTGTCGCAAATCATTTTAGGGATGTGAGATTGCAATTTGGATAGGTACGAATAGCGTTTTGTGCTTCTAGCGGTTAAAGAAACTGGTGGTATTATTTTGTCATTTCAGCATCACCTCATCATAAATGATCACGTTGCTTTTATTGCTATCACGGTCTTCGTCGTGGGTAGAAAACCCGTGACCTGATCTTTTACAACGTTGAACTCATCCTTTATAGGTTGCTCAACGCTGACCAAGCATAGTTGTATAATATTCTTGTGTACAGCTGCCTCTCTATTCTACATTTCGTAGTATCGCGCTTAGTCAGTCATCCGTGTCAGGAGCCTCAGAAATAGCTGGGTTATGTCACTGCTCGTCATTTAATGAACAGAGTGTTAGGGACTAATGATGCTGCCACATTTTAATATCCTTTATGGCTAAAAAATCAATGACGTACATACTTTTTGAAAAACTGTGGCATCCGCCAAAGTGTTTGCAACGGACTTGGATGCATACAAAGTGTGCGACTCGAGAAAGGTAACATTCGTGGAGAATACATAGGTAGATTAGTGAGACTGTGAAACATTGGCAAGCCTCTGAATGATACCAGAGTTACCGTGAAGTGAGTATCTTGGGGATGGCACCTGCTGCGCTACAATACTACGAGAATAGTACCAGGCTAGACAACCAGTTTTATCTTGTCCTCTAGACCCTCAGTCCGTCCAAGATCAACGCTAATGATATCCGAAGATTTTACATACAGTTGGATGTAAGGTGCCATCCATGGGCTTTTGTTAAACATGAACGTCCTTCCAGATAAAGCCATCCGTTGGTATCGGCGTCATGACAAAACTACAAAGGTTATTGATATCCAGGTAGACGATCAAAATGGTAGGCTTGGATGGGTGCTACTGTTGGACTGGGAAATTGTTCGTGTGTTGCTTATTGACTAGGAAATGGCTACCTCACGTCCCTCTCTTTCCATATTATGTCTCTTAGCAGACATTGCGCTGATTCTGTGATTTAAGAACGGCGCCCCATCTCATATTGAGTTACTAATGTAATGGGGATAGTCTATACCATTTGTCTAAAGGCTTCAAAGACATCCGAGAGAAGGGAAACGTTTATTTTAGGTTAAGGCACAAAATAGTCTCTTACAGCCTTGCTTCCTAAAGTATCCCATATTTTCAGCGAAAGATGATTATCCTTTATTGCATACCCAATCATTCAAACGAATGAACTGGGGAGATTGTATAGTGGAGTAATCGTGTGAGTTCAGAGAGGTTTTAGAACGAACTAAAGCAATCTCGTAGGGTGAGCTGAAGTAATCGAGGGAGGAAATTGGGGAGATTGTAGGGAGAGACTTAAAAACAGTTAATATTAACCTACAACCACGGATAAGCAAAAGCTAATCGAGACATGCAATTGACGGTCCAAGAATATACTCATCAGAGAAACTTCAGTTTTTCTTGTCCAGCCAGGATAAACATTAAGGATGTATGAAGCAAATTGATTCCCGCAGTTAGGGGAAAACAAAAATTGACACAACACAAAATGTATACACAGCAAAAGTAGTGCATGATAGGATCTGATTTCTGAATATGCATTGACAAAATAATAGGTTATTAATAAAGATAAAATGAAAACACATGGTAGTACTATTCCAAAAATCTGAAGCGGTGGTCAATGCCCACTCCATTTTTTTTTACTCTTATCAGCTTCAATCTTACTCTTCTTCCCACTTATGTCGACATCACCACGAAAAATAGAATCGCGACATGCGTCACCAGATGAAGATTTTCTATGGTAATTGGAGCAGCCCAAACGATGGCCTTTCTTGACCGCTACGTCGAATCTAAAAGATGATTGATACTACCTTGTCCGCTACTTCCGCCATCCACCCAGCCATCCCAAACGCTCTCATGGTCAGATGTGTAATGCGAGGTTGACCAACTATGTCGCCCAACCGCTGCTCTGGTACACTGGCCAACAGAGGCCTGCCTTAATGACCATGTGACACTAATTTTCTGGTGACTTGTAACAGCGTTGCTGCTCTGTAACGTATGGTGCTATGATGCAAAGCGATGCAAAACCAACCTCTAAAGCGTTAGTACTAGTGTCCCACGTTAATAGTATGTATTGGGAATAAAGCATACATTCATAGATACTGATTGTAATACAGATTGTAATACATACATACGATATTGTTAAGCATATTTAAATAATGCTATGTTGATTGTAGATAAATAACAATATATATATATATATATATATATATATATATATATATATATATATATATATATATATCGTTATTTGAAAACTAGTGTATATTGATTTGATATAATTGCTTTCAAAATATTTCCTTTTCAGGATGGAAACAAAGACATAACCTACTGGTTAGATGTTTAGATGTTTAGTTGGACAAGAAGAGATCGGGTGTATATAACATCGACCAAACTTCCATCTCCAGTTCAAGTCCTTTTAAGCCATTGCAGTAGAAAGAAAGAAAAAGGTTTAAGAGGAAACATTTGTTTTCAAAACTACTAATAGTACATATTTGGACATACTGCCAAAACATAATATTTTCCCAATCAAAAGACTCATATTAACATTATATCGTGAATGAACCAAAGATCTAGAATACCCATTGTCGATAATACATGGATGTATTTTTAACATTTAAAAAAGTAACGAACATTTCATAGGCCACAAACATATTGCTTACTTTATGGGGATTGATTGCCATATCATTTTATCACCTGGTAATGCTTTGTCTGTTTCAAATATTATCACCATGGTAATGCTTTGTCTGTTTCAAATATTATACGAATTAGTATTATTTAGACAAATATTCTCTAGTAATATACAGTTTACGTTGAACAAAATTACTTTCCCCGAAATATTTAAAGTTTTTTATTATAAATGCATTCAAGGTACAAGACATATTTTTAATTGATATTAATGTTTATATTTGAAATAATAAATAACGAAAATGATTTATGATAATGAAGATGGCGAAGTAAACAGAAAAAAATAATTCATTAAACTTCAGATTTAATAACATTACAACTACTTAAACTTACCCTAGTCATGCAAATTAGTACACACTACATTTCAGAAATATATTAAATACAAAAGAGGACCAATAGCAGACGATGAATAATAAATTAATAAATAGAAAAAGTGTATGTATGTATGTATGTATATATATATATATATATATATATATATATATATATATATATATATATATATATATATATATATATATAACTAATAATATTTTTATCAGGTTGATCCATTCTACAAATTTCGCTACATCTTGACTTGCCGATAATACAGTGTTTTATCAGTAATCTCCAAATGGGCTTATGTTAGATCATGGTGCAATTCAATTACAAATTACATGAAAACTGCGTTGCACACACACACACACACACACACACACATACACACATATTTTTAAATGTGTGCATTACAGAACTCATCAAATCTTGTTAGATTAAAGAAACGTTGATAATTTAGGATTCTGATTTAGTTATTTCAATGAATGAAACAATATAGCTTGCTTGATTGTCGTTAATCCGCCATTTATTTTATAATATATTTTTGTATCACAGCAGTTCCAGCTGCAGATGCACCTCCAGTTGCAAAACCTTTTGATGCGTAAAGTGCAATTGGTGCAACCTAATGAGCCATTCTTGGTATATTTTCAATAAGTTTAGTAAATATATTTTCCAAAAATCATCTTGCTATTTTTCTTCTATAAACGTTTTTCTTTCATTATATATTAGTTTGTATAAATATTTTTCCTAGAAAATATCTTTAATATTTTTCGAGTAACTGTCTGTAATAAGTAACAACTTCATTATTTAAATCTGTCTTCTAGATTTTCCAGTCAGTTGCATATATACTTCTGTTATTTGATTTTTAACATTTAAAGGATAATAGATAATAGGACGCGGATTAATTTGCATAAGAGAACCTGTTGGAACTTCTGATGAAAAACTGTATTTCATTTGTTCTTTGCTACCTTAAGAGGAATAATAACCAGAAGCAATAGAGCAATAAAGCAATTTACCAATATTGGGTTTACATCAGTTATATTTACTTGCAGCTCGCCGTCATACATAAAATATTCTCCAGTAGAAGAAGTAAGATCAACATATCCAAGTCCTATAGGTGGTGTAATACTTGTTGACAAGGAAAGATTAGCTATTAGACCATCTTTTAATCTTATTCTAGACATTAACGTGTTATAATTTGGTGCCAGTTCAAACTCATTTGCTACAACGCCCTCCCATGTTATAAGTTCTTTTATTGATTTATTTAGCTCAGTTATGTTGTAAGCTGCTTGTGAAATTTTTAAATACATAAACTTAAAATGATATTGGAGAACGTTTATTATTATTAATGAGCATAAAATCATCATTTATTTCGTTTTTACGGTGGCCATAGCATTCTCTTTCACGATCTAGTTATATTCGTGAAATATGCTTTAATGAAACATTTGCGCTATTTTTATCAGATTGGTAAGAGGTTAGTAATAATGTTGCTGACATTTATTATTATATTTTTATAAAATTAAGTCGCGTTGTAAAGTTTCGTATTAGTCAAATGCTAATAAATTTTTTATCTCAAATTATCAGGTATTTTAATAATTTCATTGTCAATTTCAGCACCAGCATTTCCAGCTTATTTCGATGGTATCAATAACATTAATCTACCAATCTTTCAGTAACTGTTGTGAATATTTTAACCCCTGTTCCTGTTTTATTTTTCTTTTCAATTTTATTTCATCGCTTATCATCATAATATTAAAATAATGTTTTAAAAGTGTATTCTCCTTTTTCAACCTATTTTTATCTCTAAATTGTTTGCATTATTTTAAAAACACCATCAATAACAGCATATCTTGCTTTTTAATAAAGCCAATTAACATCTTTAATTTACGCTGTATCAATTTCATTGTAAGCTTCTACTTTTTGTTTTCATATCATCTAATGTTTTTAATAAAATCATCGTATTTTTCTTTTTCCCAATTATACATGTCAACGTCAGAAATGTTTTTTTTATCCATAAAAGCAAAATATGCTGATTTCATGAATCAAGTTGATTAACTGGAACAAGTTCTTCTGGTTGATTGATAATAAAATGAATCTTCGCCAACCTCAAGATCATCTCAATGTTTGTCATTACAATTGTTAAGTAGCTTGTACTTATCCTGTTGTTGATTGTGTAACTATTAACGTGTTTCTACAAGAAGCACATTCATAATCAAATTTGTTTTCCCCGATCCAGGTCTTCCAACTATAATAATATTACAATCTGGAAGCTCGTTGTTATGTTTATGTTTCACCAAAAGGAACACAATTTTAAAAAGACGATTTTTCCATTATTGTTTTACAATTTTATGTTATATAATCTTGACTAATCGAAAAAAATAATAAGCTTTTATTCAAAATTTTGAGGAACATTAGGAGATTCATCGACTACTCAGCAAGATGATTATCTAAATATGCAATTCTTATCAGCTCAAAAATGAAATCAATAATTTATTAAATATCACAAGTGTTGATCGAAATTAGAAGAACGATTAAAGTCAAGTAATATATAATTGTTTGCTGTACTTATACGTATTCCCGCCGCAGTTGTTAAAATATAGTTACTTTTGTTGATGAAAGTAAAATACAAGATTCCAGTAAGTCAGTAACAATTATGTCCAGTAAGCTGGCAACTCATTAACTGGTAACATTATTATGAGTCATAATAAAATTATATACCTTGGTGTCATGCTCGCATTTCACAATATGAATAATAATGGTATTAATAATCTCAGAACATCAGAAACAGATTTCGACGCTGCAATAAAAAAAAATGCCGACGATAAAAAAAATTCCAATAACAATTTCGTTAACAACAATCAATGATGGAATTATCGCAATAAGAACTAATTATGATAATCACATACAAAAGATTTTTATTTTTTTGTAAAAATTTAAACAGATTTAATAATGAATTTCTTTGAAAGTCGACTAACTATTCATATTAAACTCGCTGATATAAACGTAAAAGTAAATGACATTTTCAGTGGCATTAATAATATCGTTCAAAAACTAATCTTGTTAAAGTTCTTCTATATTGTTAAACAATGACGCCGAAGAAGAATTTATACTGGAAACATCTGATGAGGAATTAAACGCAGCGACGCATTGGTGGTGTCTGGAACTTACAGCTGAAACTCCTGAATTAATTACTTAAATGACGGTATAAAATATGTAAACAAATATTATAGAATGAAAAAAATATAGCTGATTTTAATCATATTTCAGAAAACATTCAGAAACAAGATGTGGACACTCTAAAGCAATATTACAGATTTTATCACAAAAAAATTTGATGCGTAAAAATACTACAAATACTATAACAAAATACTTTAAGTGATGTCATATTTCCTGCTGTTAATGACGAGCTCTGGTATAATTTCAAGTGGCACAAATAATATCCGGTGTTGGCATTTCTCATGTAAGAGCGTGTAAAAAAAAATGAGCCTCGACTCGCGACAAAAAACTGCTTGCAAAACAGCAAGTATCACCAATAAAAAAAATTACTTGATCAGATACGATATTACTTGCGGGGTATAAAATATGATATGGACCATTTAATACGAGAGTTCCGTATTATTGATAGTATGTTAACAGATATTTTTCCAATGAGAGTCAGCAAATATGAAAAAGATTATAATAACATATAGGTTAAACAGAAGATGTTTAATTTTGTGACAATGATATCAACATGTGTCATCACATTATCTTCCCAACACGTTATTCTCTTATCATTTTCAGTCGCGAATAACCATACCGGTCCATATTTTGGTGAAACATGGTAACCTACTTTTGTAATACAATTGCTTATTAATTTAGGTTTTATACCAGTATAAACTGACGCTGATTTGATGGAATTAAAACTTAAAAAATATGTAAGTCATATCAAATCCAACATGTCGTACTGAGAATGACATTATAAATAATATTTCATTTGTTAAATATGACATTTTGTCACATATGTATAGAACTGTAATAGAAGTTGAGTTGTTCCTATCTCAGAGACCCCCTATCATAGACAAAAATATTTTGTCAGAAAGTCATCATTTTGAGCTAAAAACGGCTGCTGACAAAAATGTTAACGTATAACGTTTTGGGGGTTTAATGGGTCTTTGAGAAAGGAATATCAACAAAATATACTACTCTGATCTAAATTAAGAGTTTGTTGTAATATCTTGTTTCAAATATTTGTAATTTCTATTCATTTAGAACAAGCGTTCTTAATTCAGTTAAAAGGATCTTAATCTTTTTTGGCTAGAAGTCTTAATCCTTGCTGACTACAAGTTTTAATCCTTGCTGACTACTAGTATTAATCCTTGTTGGCTATAAGTCTTAATCTTTGATGGATACAAGTCTTAATATTTTTGGCTAGACGTCCTTGAAGCATAATTATCTTTCATGGCCTTATACCTACAAGAATACCTTGCAAACCCATGATTTTGATACTCTATTTTGCAAACTGTCAGAAAGTTTCTAGGAACCATCGTCATTTCTCAAATCATTCAGCACAACGAGTTTTCTTTCCATAATGAAATAAAGCATGTAAAGCAAATTATCTTAAAACCCAACCAAACCAGGCATTAAGTGTGTGTTGAAAAAGACATACAGAAGTACATTTTACTGCGCAATCCGATAAAGTATTTGAGGATGATCGAGTTCATTTCATTCTTTAACTTACCAACCTTTTTATTTGTTTCGTGAAATTTTCTTCCACGATGATAATCGGAAAGATTAAAGAGATATCGATTATCGTACATATCCTGATAGACTTACTCACATTCGATTTCATACACGAGCGAGTCGGTATCAGTAAACAATAGTCAACTGGACGGCCACCGATCTTTAAAAAAAAGTATAATGAATTTCATACATAATCTATTTCGATAAATCTAACACGAAAGCTCCAACGTCAATCGTCTTGTTTAGTTTCAGATTTGCTTTTCTCCGTTGTATCGCGACAAGGTTTTCATTCAAAATGTTCATACTGATAAAATCATCGTCCGACACAAGTTTGTTTATGCGATGGATATCATTAACTAGCTCTATATTTACTTGTTTTCTAATATTTTCCATCGTCTTACCAAACACGGCATTATTTATAAACTTAAAGAAGCATTTCTCAAAATCAGTTTTCGCCACACCTCTTCTCGAAGAGTTAGAGTTACTATACACTATGAACTTTTTTAAACACGAGACTGGCATATACTGCTTGTTTTAAAACTTTGTAATGAAAAAATATATTTTGTCTTATCAAGTAAATGTTTTACTAGTTTTTTACCAGAGAATTTTGTCGTGGTGATGCTAACTCTTGTTGTTCGTGAGATAAAATACTATTAGCTATGACCATCGATTCCGCACAGAAAGGATAATCGTTGTGCAAATTGTGTAGCTGCATTAGATAATCAAGATCAGCCTCAACGAAGTACGAAACATCGTCGGGTATCTTTTTTCTGTCTCCGATGCCTACGATAGAAATTGATCAGCCGTAATCCAACGAAATGCTCCAAAAGGCATTTTTTCGGCCGAAGAATAGCCGTATAAGTTAATACCATCTAGATAAATTATACACTTCGAAGGAAGTTTAGAATTGTACTTGTTTAGGTATTTATTGTTTGCTTCCGTATATTTCTTTGCTATCACACTAATAAAATTAAACATATCGACGTCAGTCAGTAGCTCTATCCTTACTTTACTAAACTTTGGCAAAGCATCCCACGACAGCCAGGAAGCAGAATAATACCAACAAGGATCTAGTACATAATTGTCATAGCTAACTCAACGAAGACTTTCAAATACATCTGCCAGCAATAACACGTCAGTTTTAGATACAGATTGTGATAATCGCAAAACGTCTTGCAATCAAATTCTTTCCAAATATCTTGTGCTCATTTGTACTCATCATCGGTGATATTTTCAATTTTGTGCTTTGAGTAAACTTATCCTCGTCAGGCAGTGAGGTTTCATGAAACTTAATTCATTTGTCGAGACACTCGTACGGAAATATTCCTTTTTAGTCAGTAGATTAAATTGATCTCCAAAACAGTCTCGTATGTTATCAAACTCGCTATCGGCGCAAACAGTGCTGTTCACTAGCTCATCTAACGATGCTGACATGAACTGTAGGCTGTAAATAAAACGCAACTTACCTAGCGTAACTGACATATACTTTTCAAAATTATATGGAATGCATTTGATGACGTTATCAAGTTTTAAACGAGATTTTTTTGTCAGGTTCACCAAAAGCTTCTACGATAATATGGCTATCGTATGTTCGAATGTTGTGAAGAATAACCGGAAAATACTCCGCGAAATCAGACAACGTCGTTAAATTTTTCGATGATATCAAAACTGCTCAAAAGCATCTGGTCCCTGGTAGAGTCATTCCACGTCCGATTCTTAGTAGATGTCCGGCTAGTAGTGGAGCTAATGGAATAAATTCTCTTTGTTTTGTTCGATTGCGTTTTATTGTTTACTTTTCATCGACGATTTTGTTGCTTGTATATATTTTATATTGTTACATGAAACTGAGTGACCATGTTACTGACAATAGATTTGTTTGATTCAACTCCTAACCACCCCTTTTTGGTTGCACCAGATACTGAATGACGCTGCTGATATTCCGAATGTGCCAACTATAGGTAAAATTTTGCAAGCTATTACGGAGAGTGATGTTTCTAAAAATCCACAGCTTTTTGATATCGTTGTGACATTCGAAACAGATAGTGTAAGAAAAATCGGTTTTCCTTTGATCGCCTTGCGATGGAGTTTATCGATTTGTTGTTGCATCCATATACGGCCGAGAGATATTTCTGGTGGCGTCTACGGCAAAATTTAATTCGATTGCACGTTCGGAATATTGATTGGAAATGACTCGCACAAAATATTCGTCTAACGCCGGGGTTAGCAAATAAGGAGTTGTTGATTTCTTGATTGTTAAGACGTGCCTGTTGTTGGGATACAACGAACAAGTGTCGAGATCGTTGTTCGACGGGCGTGATTGTCACATGCTAGGTGTAATCCGTTGCGTTACTAATTACTGTTTAATATCCCCTATTTTGCTGAAAATATATTTTTGTCGTGTAAGCGGTCAATAATGTTTCGACCTCCATCGTTTTAGCTACAGAATGGCCCACTCGCAAAAACCACACTGCTAATCAAATAATAGCAAACTGTCTTTCGGTTACCCAATTTGCATGCATTATACAATCGTTTTGATTCGCTCGATCTAAAAATAAGCGTGTGCTCTAGTCCTCAAAAAATGTTGCTGTATTCACGACAAAAACCAAAGACCTTACCTAAAAAAAAGCATCATCGCTATCTGGCGAGATTCTGCTGCAAATGCTTTTCGTGTAGCAAATCACTTGTTATATTGATGTTGTCTTATTCTTGTAACCGCCAATCTTTTGGCGTCTCCAATATCACCAGCTGCATTACAAGCGGGATTGGCGATGAAATTATTGCTGTCTTCATAAGATCAAAAATAACAGTAAGAAATTTGCTCGAAATAGCTGTCCCGAATGAGGTATCTTTAAACTACATCATGTTTGTGGCCACAGAATTATAAATAATCATCGCTAAACAAAACAATGTTATTGAATAGTTCTCAATGTGCCAAATTATATCGAAAGATTTTCGATGGTTTAACTAGCTAGTTGAAATCGTGCACTTTTAAGCAATCTCCAACCGTTGTTGACAAACGCAATTTCTGCGCCAGTTGCAATGTCACTACCTATCGCAGTTAATATTTAACTTTGCACTTCTAACACTGCCTTATGCGGCAGTATAAACATATCCACGTCGTGTGTATAAAAAGTTCTGACTCCAGCCTTATTTGGTTCGTTCAAGTTTTCAACCAGATGCTCGACTTTTTCGAACTCTGTTACAGCGTCATCGTTATCGTATTCTTCGGCAAAATCGAGATAATTTTTAGCCGACATTTTATAATCGCTACACAAAATTAAAAGTCAGCAGGAGTCATGGAAGTTTGTTTCTATACAGGTTTACGCACTATTTCTTCACCACTTGGCGATAATAATTTTTTGTTGTAGCTAACATAGCTTGTTTTATTTCCGCTGTCAGGCGCAATATCTGATAACGCTCATTTTATTTCCGATGCGGAAACCGGTGGATTCTGGCCTCTAATCTTATCAGCGATCCTACTGAGGTGCCCGACGAAGAAGCTTACCCTGTCGAAAAAGTTTTACTTGCGTCTAGTATTTATCCTATTTCAGGTTAATGGTGTAAATATATACATTACCATAGTTAAAGTTATCGTTGAGCAAAAGATTTAATAACAGATTTATTTTTTCCGATCCATTGCAACCCACAATAAGATAATGACATATCTGGCAGTTCGTTATTATGTCTGTGTATTATGTCTATGATGAAATAATCATTCAGCATCAAAATTCAATATATTAGCCATGGTTGTTATATAATTTTTTTGTCATATCAAAAATGACTAATGTTGAAAATTTTATGTAGGACGATACATACAATGGGCTTTAAGACAAAATTTGGAAGAATTTTAGAGATTCATCGGCCGAAGGTCATCAAGGTAACATATCTAGATACGCAACTCTTGATCAGCTCAAAAATGAGATCAGTAATTTGTTAAATATCACAAACTTAAATCAAAATAAAGTTGTTGTTTTCCAGGGAAAAAGAAAGGACGTTTAAAGACAGGTAATGTACAACTGTCAGATATACTTGTACGAAACCCTACTACTGTTGTTGATCATATCGTTATTTTTGATAATTAAGAAAACATACAAGATTCCGGTAACTCGGTTAACGATTTAATCAGACAATCTGGTGATTCGTTCACGGATAACATAATCAAGAATCAAAATAAAATTACATACATTGAAGGCCAAACCGCAGATAAGGACACAAAAAAAATATGTCGATGATCAAGAATCTAAATATGTATTAGTGTGCAGTAGTAAAATTCATGCATTTCTCAACATCAATAATAATGGCAGCAATAATCTTAGAACACATATTCTGATTTTGATGCTGCAACGAAGAAATATGTCAATGAAGTTCCAATAACAACTTCATTATCCTCAATCAACGATGGGGTGGCCGCTTTTAAGACTGATGTTTCTAATCACGTATAAACGTTTTTAAATTTCCGCGAAACATAAACAGAACCACTAACGAAATTTTGGGTAGTCCACCAACTGTTGATATAAAACTCGCTGACATTAACGCAAAACAAAACGATATTGTCAGTGGGATCCCTAATATCGTTGAAAAAACTAATCTGAATAAACTTCCGCACTAACAAATTAAAAAATATTGTGTATGCATACCATACTATGCTATACTATACTATACTATACTATACTATACTATACTATACTATACTATACTATACTATACTATACTATACTATACTATACTATACTATACTATACTATACTATACTATACTATACTATACTATACTATACTATACTATACTATACTATACTATACTATACTATACTATACTATACTATACTATACTATACTATACTATACTATACTATACTATACTATACTATACTATACTATACTGTACTGTACTGTACTGTACTGTACTGTACTGTACTGTACTGTACTGTACTGTACTGCTCTGCACTGCACTGCACTGCACTGTACTGTACTGTACTGCACTGCACTGCACTGAACTGCACTGCACTGCACTTCACTGCGCTGCACTACGCTACGTTATGCAATACCATACCATACCATACCATACCATACCATACCATACCATACCATACCATACCATACCATACCATACCATACCATACCGTACCGTACCGTACCGTACCGTACCGTACCGTACTGTACTGTACTGTACTGTACTGTACTGTACTGTACTGTACTGTACTGTACTGTACATGCATGCATGCATGCATACATACATACATACATACATACATACATACATACATACATACATACATACATACATACATACATACATACATACATACATACATACATACATACATACATACATACCTCTGGCTCCTCTATCATACAATTTCTCATGATTATTTCTGTTTTGAAATTTTGCACAAAGGTGTGCACTATTTTCGTGTCGTTTTCGTTTACCCATGACAGCAGTTTGAATGATAAGCTGTATCAACAGCTTAACTCAAGGAGCCAAAGACGAGCTCGGTGACTAAAATGGAAATACATATTTATTGCCTTGTAATATGCTCTAGATACAGATAATCGTGTGGGTAAGCAGACGAACACACCTGTCTTAGAATGAAGATAAACTGCAATCAAGACTGGTATCAATGACAAATACAAACGCCACGTGCGGTTTATGCAGCCATTCTGTATTAAAATTTGGCACAGATGATAAAGAAATGTTAATTGGATAAGAAGCAAATTTTAAGACAGAGGAAACTGTGTTTGCTGTACTCATTGCAATAAATCTGGACCCATTCCACCCTAAAAAAAAACATACGGTTTTCGTTCAATAAAATTGAAATAAGTCACATATGCTCTCTCTCTCTCTCTCTCTCTCTCTCTCTCTCTCTCTCTCTCTCTCTCTCTCTCTCTCTCTCTCTCTCTCTCTCTCTCTCTCTCTCTCTCTCTCTCTCTCTCGATCTCTCGATCTCGATCTCTCGATCTCTCGATCTCGATCTCTCGATCTCAATCTCGATCTCGATCTCTCTCGATCTCTCTCTCGATCTCGATCTCGATCTCGATCTCGAATTTCATTATTATACAGGTCTTGTAGTATTAATGTCAAGCTGTATAAGGCCATAGTTCACAACATCTGAAGAAATTGTTGTCATTTTATGACCTGTGAGTATTATTGGATCTACCTTTTTCATAATCCTTGTAGTTAATATTTAAACCTATTTGTTTGCTGATCACTCTCCCACTTTCCCTTGCGGCATTTATTTACAAATGCAGTGAAAAATAAGACTCGCATAATATCGTATGGTAAAATCCCCTGCAATATTCACACATTTGATGAAACAAAATTTAGCTATGACAGATATATTGAATAACATTGATTCATTCATGCCCACATTTCAACAGTGACCTCCTCTAACGAACTTCGTGCCCTAAAATTCTGGTTGATTATTTGTAGACGATAAGACGATGAGTCATCCGCAGATACATCCTTAATTTAAAAGATAAAAAGTAAACATGTTCCCTTTACAATCAAGCTAATTCTCTCAGTTTGAAAACAAAATTCTACATATAAACCAAAACCTTTGAATGTCAAGCCTATTTTCAGAGGCGGAGTGAGGAGTTTAGGGGATAATGAGGGAAAACTGTTCCTCGGCGTCAGGAGCTTATTCTATTATTACAGTTTAAATTTTCATAGTATTTCACCTTCCTTTATTTAAAAAACTCGCTATTCAAAAGAAAGGGGAGGGAGGTTGGCAAGATTACATACAAACTGTTCCCTGTAGCAAAGTTTGACGCTACTAAAGAGCATTGCCATTGGATGCCTAGAACCCTGCGTGTTTATCCCATACATAAGATTACGTTTATGCCCTCCAAAAGTAAAAAAGAAAAGAGTGAAACCAATAAGTTTTGCAAATTTTAACAAAAATTATTTATTTTCCTAGAAAACATGGTAAAAATATGAAGAAGAACTTACAGTTTGTGAATATAATCCATAAATTAATCCTGGACTCTAAAAATATAAGTCATATCACTGAAGAGTTCTAAATAGATTCATGTTCTTTACCCTGTGAAGGTGATGACGTCTTCTATAGTCTGCCTTATGTTGATGTGTCAACAGTTCCTTGTTGAATTTTATGAATCAAGAATAATATTCCGGTTTTACAATTCCAAATAATTTCTACTGAATATCTTTGTCCAAGAATCTTTGTAAACACAAATATTTTCCAGTGTGAATAAATTATTTTGAATACGAAAATCAATTCAAATGGCAACAACACAAAATACCTTTGAGCTCTGAAGGCATTATTTTACGACTGAAAAAATCTCTACAAATTACCTGTTTTAACCTGCAATTTTAGATCACATGATGGCTCGCGTGGTCACATAATTTGAAAGTCGCAAAAATACCATAAGATAATTGATACGTACGCAATGGACAAATATAGTCGTACCGAACGAATCTTAATAGAAGATTTAAAAATAAAACAGAATAATAAAGTATTTTTTACAACAGAAGTAACACTTGGGTCAAACATTACCTTAATAATGACCAATCATCTTCATTCAGTGTTTACGAAGTTTAGACCAAGGTCAGGAACTAGGTCAGCTACAAATACATTGTATGAATCGTACTGCATGTTTATCAGGTCAAAACAGAGAACTAAATTTTCCGAACAAAAAGACAAATCCAGTGAATAAATTCATCATTATAATAACTTGCAATAAACTAAAAATAAAATAAAAAAGAATTTAAAAATAATACACAGTAATTAAATTACATGTACGTAACAATAATGACATTATTTCAAGTTTCCATCCAGGAGTAGTCATTGAAAATTTTACCACAGAAGTTCAAACAAAGGGAAATATAGTTGAAAAATATAAAAGGATAAACTGAATATCAAATATGCTTTTTTTAAAATTTCGACGTTTAATGTTTGGATATCATTTGGGGAATGTTCTTACGTAGTTTCGACGGTTTTAGAAATATGCTCCACCTTATGTGTATTTTTTGGCATGGGAAATTAGTTATGTGACATTAGCTTGCTCTTCCTATTTGTTTTGGTTTTCTTAAATCCTGAAATTATTATCAAGCACCAATGCTGGAAAATCTTGCGTGAATCAGATTGTACTGCCATTTGATATTACGTTGATTTTAAGTCCATGCAATGCAAGATGGTATTTTCGTGTCTAACAAGTGGATGGTCTATCGATATAACGACATTTGATTGTAGATATTAGGGCTGCATTTAAGGTTTACGGTACAAGGAAGGAGGGGAGACAGATAGACATACAGCATTAATTTCCCTTTGCGATAAAAGTGTTCCTATTTAAAAAAAATACAATGCGGACTTTTGTACATCGCCAAAAAATGTTTTTTTCGATTATAACAATATGTTGTTCTTTAATCAAGAAATAAACAGTTTTTGGAAATAGTTAGAAAAAACATACCATAGATGTCTTTTAGTAAACCGCTTTCTCAGCAATAAAAACAAATTGTTTTAAAGAAATGAAAATGTAAAAAAAGATGGAAAAAAAACATCTCAAAACTTTTCTTTAACTGTTGAATTAGGTACTTGCGGAGAACTTCAACTCTTGGACGTCAGTTCTTGCTTTTGTCTCCACCAACATGAATAATGCCAACGCATGTACGCTTCCAATTCGCATTCCAAACTTTTTCAATAGAAAGCAGGTAGGTGTTTGCAAGAAATGTGAAAGACCAGAATTCGCGTTTATTTATTTTCTAATGCTCGAAATATTAGAATAATTTTGATTCGTGGTGTAGAATGCATCCTGTAAATAAAAGCTATTTTCAGTGTATGCGTTTGGTATGAGTCTAGGACATCTCCCCCACTCAGGACATTTCACCTCAGATTTTTCCCTCTCGACATATTCATCCGGACATTTTCCCTCTAGACTTCCCACCACCACCACCACCACCACCAAATAGGAAGTATCCCCCCAGTCATTACCCCCCCCCATTATCCTAAAACTTAATTTATTTAATATGACATTTTGCCAATAAAATATAAAAATTTATATTAAGTTATGTTAAAGAGAAAGGTTATTTGAAATAATCCATCTGTTGTTTATCTTAAATATAATAAATATGCACAATAAAAAAGGTTAGACTCAAGCCTTTTCAACATACTTCAAAAAGACCTCCTGTTCTACATTCGGTAAAAGCACTAGTAATTGATTGACAAATAGACAATGCCCACTTTTGTTATGTGTGTGTGTGTGTGTGTGTGTGTGTGTGTGTGTGTGAGGGGGGAGAGAGACGGGGGGTCATGAAAGTAGATTTACATTTGGTAATGTATTCATTTCAGGTGATAACAGTCATATCTGTGCACTAATGGTGATGCGGGTGCGAGTATACATCAAAGCTAAATGTTACTATATATAAACAAAGTAGTATAAAGATAATGGAGGAAATGATTTGGGGAAAAAGTCATATTTGATGGGGGAAGTCCAGGAAGGGGGGGGGGATTTCCAGCAAGGGTGAGATGTCCTGATACCGTTTGATATAGATCCTATACTTAACAGCATTGTTATTTGTGTTATTTGTGTTAAATAAGTCTGATAAAAGCCAAATACTTATGAGTATATCACACCGTCATGTCTCCGTTATATCACTCTGCTTTTGATGGTCATATCAAGATAGCAAATAGATGCACCTGTCGAAAGTAGCAAATGCGTCACTTGAATAATTAAACGACAGGTGTTAGACGTGGGACGGTTGATTCGAAGCGTGATTCTTAGAGCATAAAAATGGCGTATTTCAGTAATATGTTTTGTATTTTCGGAGGTTTGAATTTGCTTCTACTTTTTGGAGATTCGTATGCACAATGCTTTTACACAGGTAAGGTAGACAACTGTTATTTTCCTTCTTTTCTAAGAAGTCAAATTTCATTTAACAAATATGTTGAGTGGACCACAAGGACATTTCTATCACTATATATCTGCTTCACAAAAATGTATGGACGTTAAACATATAAATAGCTATACCTTTAACAAACTATGGTAATGAAAGAAAGAAAGCTTTTAACGGTTTTACAATATAAAAAAAATCACTATGGTAACTCCAAAAAATGTGATTTGTAACATTTTGTCTGAAACTGAGGTTCAAATTGCATATAAATAAAACACGGAATAATTCTTAAGAAAGTGTTTAACTTAGTTGGATAGAATATTGCCTTTATATCGGAGGCCGAATTAATATGAAATAGCGTATATCTCGTCACTTAGAAAAAGATTTTTAAAAAAATAATAATAATTCACGTTTATGAATGCAGTGCTCACAGAGCGCTCCGCCAAAATGATTAAAATCGGGCCTCGCGTTTGCCAAGACCGCTCCTGCTCAAGAGCATTCGATATTGAGGATTTTCACTAAAATATTGTATTTTAAAGGAGTGAAACGGTTTATAAATAAACAATTAATTTTTCAGTTTTTATGTACAAATAACAAATGACAAAAATAATATATATATATATATATATATATATATATATATATATATATATATATATATATATATATATATATATATATATATATATATATATATATATATATATCCGCAAATTTGCACAATTTTCTTTTGAAAAGGTCAAGAACCTCGTCTTACTTATGCATAGACTGTTTTCATACTATTATCCAGGGACTCTTTTTACGTGATTGCTATCCAACAATCATGTGACATTCAAGCCCTGTTTTCGATAGGTAGATGAGAATAATGGGTTAATGCACTTGTTGTTCATTCTATAAAAAGAAGAAAGCTTTCGGGGACTGTTACATACAATTTCTCAAAATCTATCTGAGGATGTGATATAATTTTAGCGAGGCGTTTTTGTCAGCATCAGAGTAAGAGAAATCGAAAATAGGCACACAAATAGCTACTGTTTTAAATGTTCCAAAACAAATATTACACCTCCAAAGCAACCATCTATTTTTTGTGAATGAATGAATTTAGCAAATGTATTTTGATTGGTTGAAAATAAACAAATATCGTATTGAAAAATCATTCGTGTTTGTTTATTTCAGTCTCCTGTTACACACCTCACGATCACGGTGTGTCATACAGAGGTTACCAGAGATTCTCAGAAACAGGGAAAAAATGCATTCAGTGGAACCGTCACCTCCATCAAGCCACACCTTCTATTTTTCCAAACGGCGGACTGGATCAGAATTACTGCCGTAATCCGATCGGATCGGCGGAGAGACCCTGGTGTTATGTGTCCCCGATTAAGAATGGAACCTACTGGGAATTTTGTAATGTTACAGAATGTGGTAGGAATAAGCATACTATCTCATGTAAAGAGTCCAACAGGAATATTTGTTTTAGACAAAATGTACCGAACAACCTTAATATGTTCCATTTGTTGCGACCGTAGGCTAACTAAATATTCAAAGCTAGTTCGGAATGTTAAGTGTCATGTGCGATTCCTGTTTTGAACTGGCAACTTATGCCTTACGTTTTATTTTATTTTTTAAACCGTCAAAAATAATAGATTCAGTGGAACGACTCTGTGGATAATAATTAGCAGTGGACAATTTATGATGTCATGGCCTGATAGTGCGCATATATAAACTTACCTTAAGCTTCCACCTGTGGGAAGTGGGAAAATAGCCCCTTTAGACAGGTATTTGTTTAACTGAGTTAACTTAGTAAAGATGACCTTTACAGGATGGTTTACCACACACACGGAACTACCTGATGAAAAGCAATTATCACATTTAGGCTAATTTAATAAAAATACATCATATAAATAACTGATGATAGCTTATAATAATCTAGAATTAAATATCAAACCGACCCGGGCTCTATTTATACCAATACTTTCATGCAAACATAACCTATCTGCTGACGAATTATTCGCCGGCATAACAGATCTACCATGCCATCAGATCAAGGATCGTAATACAATTGTCATGCAGTATCACTTCTCTGTTTTATTGTCGACAATCTTTAAACAGAAATGACGCTATATAATTTATTCTTAAATGGGTGTGAAACTTCACATATATTTGGAAATAATAAAATCTTAATGACATACTTCTGATATGACCATTATGACTATAATCTGAAGTCCAAGATGGAAAGTTGTTCATGCAGAATGATGTTTATTTAAAATTAATAATAATAATAATAATAATAATAATAATAATAATAATAATAATAATAATAATAATAATAATAATAATAGTAATAATAATATTAATAATAATAATATTAATAATAATAACAATAATAATAATAAATTAATTAATTAATTTTATGTCCTCTAATATCGTTTCAATTTTTAGAACTTTACACTCAAATTATGAAATATAAAATAGGTTCAGAAAAAAAAACTTAAGTAAACTATTTGCATTCAAATCTTCTTTCATTTAATTATATTTACTTTTAGAACCATGTCTATACAGAGGAACCCTAATGAAGGTTGGCGACTCCTTCCATGATGGTTGTTCGAGATGTTTCTGCAAGCAGGATGCCTTAAAATGTCTTAGGTATGCCTTTCCTGTACATTATTATTAGAACAATATCCTTTTTGTGCATTATTCTGATAGGTATACCTTTCTTGTAAATTAATTCTGAAAGGTATGCCTTTTCCAGCACACTATTTTGATAGGTGTGACGTTCCTGTACGCTGTTCTGATAGGTATTCCTTCCTTGAACATTATTCTGATAGATATGCCTTTCCATGTACACTACTCTGATAGGTATGCCTTTCCATGTATACTATTCTGATAGGCATGTCTTTCCATGTACACTATTCTGATAGGTGTGCATTTCCATGTACAATATTCTGATAGGCATGTCTTTCCATGTACACTATTCTGATAGGTATGATTTCCATGTACAATATTCTGATAGGTATGCTTTTTCATGTACAATATTCTGATAGGTATGCATTTCCATGTACAATATTCTGATAGGTATGCTTTTCCATGTACAATATTCTGATAGGTATGCTTTCCATGTACAATATTCTGATAGGTATGCTTTTTCATGTACAATATTCTGATAGGTATGCATTTCCATGTACAATATTCTGATAGGTATGCTTTTTCATGTACAATATTCTGATAGGTATGCATTTCCATGTACAATATTCTGATAGGTATGCTTTTCCATGTACAATATTCTGATAGGTATGCTTTCCATGTACAATATTCTGATAGGTATGCTTTTCCATGTACAATATTCTGATAGGTATGCATTTCCATGTACAATATGCTGATAGGCATGCCTTTCCAGTACACTATTCTTATAGGTATGTCTTTCATTTCATTAATCTGACCGATATACCTTTCCTGCACACTTTTGTATAGGTATTTCTTTTTAGTACACTATTCTGATAGTCATGCCTTTTCTGTAGACTATTCGTATAGGTATGACTTCTTTTCATTATTTTTATAGGTATACCTTTCATGTACAATGTTATGATAGGTATGCCCTTCATGTACACTTTTCTGATTGGTATGCCTTTCCTATACATTATTATAATAAGCATACCCTTCATGTATATTATTCTTATAGGTATGCCTTTCCTGTACATTATTCCTCTAGGCATGATTTTCCATACACACTATTATGATAGGTAACCCTTTCCTGTACACTATTCTGATATGTATGCCTTTCTTGTACTCTATTCTGATAGGAATGTCTTACCTATACATTATTTTGTCAGTTACGCCTTCCTTTCCTTATTCTGATAGGTATGCCTTCCATTCATTATTCTAATAGGTATGCCTTCCATTCATCATTCTGATAGGTATGCCTTCCATTCATTATTCTAATAGGTATGCCTTCCATTCATCATTCTGATAGGTATGCCTTCCATTCATTATTCTGATAGGTATGCCTTCCATTCATTATTCTGATAGGTGTGCCTTCCATTCATTATTCTGATAGTTTTGCTTTCCATTCATTATTCTGATAGGTATGCTTTCCATTCATTATTCTGATAGGTATGCCTTCCATTCATTATTCTGATAGGTATGCCTTCCATTCATTATTCTGATAGGTATGCTTTCCATTCATTATTCTGATAGGTATGCCTTCCATTCATTATTCTGATAGGTATGCCTTCCATTCATTATTCTGATAGGCATGCCTTCCATTCATTATTCTGATAGGTATGCCTTTCCATGCATATTATTCTGATAGGTATGCCTTCCATTCATTATTCTGATAGGTATGCCTTCCATTCATTATTCTGATAGGTATGCCTTTCCATGCATATTATTCTGATAGGTATCTCTTTCCTATACATTATTCGGCTAGGCATTCCTTTCATTTCATTATTCTGATAGGTATATCTTTCCTCCTATTCACTGTTTTGATAGGTATGTCTTTCTTGTACATTATTCTTATAGGTATTCCTTTCCTGTACATTATTCTAATAAGTATACCTTTCCTTTGCAAAAAAAATATACATGTGATTAGTCTTTGCTGGTGCCAACGTTTTTCCCAAGTTAGTCAGACACTTGCTTGAAAAGGCTCTTAACTAGCATATCAAAAACGACAACTGCATAATCAACCGATTCAACCCAGCCGTAATCTATGAGAAACTGAGAAGAGTTGATAATTTGTATTCATTCGAAAATTCATACGAAAATGTGTAGCACAATACGTGAACTGAGCATGCTAAAATTAACAGGCCGCTTTAACGGAGTCCAAAATGATTATTCCAGGTGCCCTGACTCTTTCCAGTCCGTGAACAGACTGTGGTGCTATATGAGAGAAAACAGAACGGAGATTTTCCCCAAATGCTGCGGTAAACAGGTCTGCCGTGAAGATAAGGAATTCGTTTTACAGGAGTATTTAGATTATCTGAAAGAACATTTCCCAGGTGGAATTAACTGACCAAAACCAACCAGCCAATGCTGACAATTTGCATAGTTTTAGGTTTGAACGTTTGAGGGTATTTTGGAGCCAACTGGAATTGTTAAATTTTCACTAAAACCTCAAAGCAAAATAAAATCATCTATTAATTCGGATTACATTTTTCCATTTTTGTATGTGCACATATATATATATATATATATATATATATATATATATATATATATATATTTATATATATATATATATATATATATATATATATATATATATATATATATATATATATATATATATATATATATATATATATATATATAAAGAATTCAAATCATATGGCGAATAACAACCCTTTCAAGCGTACTGGATCCACCAAGGGATCACGTGTGTCAGGGATTAATTAAACTAGATGCAATAAACTGACGACGAACAGTACGAAACTAGTAACTAACTAGCCTTTTTTGCATCAGTAAGTTCTAAATTGGGGATGTTGACTACGGTGTTAGTAACAGTTGCATTAGTGTTTGTTACAGAGTGCTTGCGATTCTTCCTTTTGCGACGATTTTTCTTCTTACGGTTGTTTTTAGAAGAAATTTCGTCAATTGAAGTTTCTTCACAACAGTCCTTTGGTTGTAGATCATGACTTCTAAGTTTTCTATCTCTGACTTTGTATAGTTTCGAAGAGAGTCTTTGTTGATCTTTATTTAATTTGGAGTAAAACGTTTTCAATTGTTCTTCTGTTGAGACGGAATTGAGTCTAGTTAGTTACTAGTTTCGTACTGTTCGTCGTCAGTTTATTGCATATATATATATATATATATATATATATATATATATATATATATATATATATATATATATATATATATATATATACGTACGTACGTGTGTGTGTGTGTGTGTGTGTGGTAAAAAGCATAATTCATAAATTGCATGAAATGCTAAATTTGCACTGCATATGCACATACGTAGTCCATGAAAGAGGCCTTTGAAACTCGGCTGTGGTAAGAACATTTAAGATTATCAGAGAAAGAATGAAAAAAAAATACAACAATAATATAAAGAAATATAAACTTTAGGAAAGGTTAGCAAACAAATATCTCTGTGAACTGGGATGGAGAATACAAATTCGTTATATTACATGAGCTGTTCAATAATATAAAAATGTATCCATCCTTTTTGAATAAAATAATTACTTTAATCATTCGTCCACCATGTTAGCTTGGCTATAAAAATGTTAGTTCCACATTAATCCATGTGAAATTCATGTGACTTCAACATCAAACAATGAAGGAAGAACATCATTTTTAAGGTCAAAGTCGAATGTGTACTCTTCGGAATAGCCGTCACTAAATGCTAGAAAAAGTCATCGACCGTATATGCGTATCAGGAACGATAAAAAAAGATAAAGTAAAATAGACAAAGCTGGATTTTCCGAAACCTGAATTATCCCCTTTTGTTTATTTTATATTATATTATATTATATTATATTATATTATATTATATTATATTATATTATATTATATTATATTATATTATATTATATTATATTATATTATATTATATTATATTATCACTGCCATCTCACATCTGTCTGCGTGTGTTCGAGTATAGGATTCGGCGAATGTGGATATGTGAGAAAGCTTGCCAGTAGCTTTTCGTGGGTCGGTGGTTCTTTCCGGTGATTTCCCGGTTTCTTCCTCCACCATTAATTCTGGCCGCCACGAATAGCCTATTATGTGCTGAAAAATGGCGTTAAGCCCAACTATAACAGCAACAACATTACATTACATTACATTACATTACATTATATTATATTATATTATATTATATTATATTATATTATATTATATTATATCATATCATATCATATCATATCATATCATATCATATCATATCATATCATATCATATCATATCATATCATATTATATTATATTATATTATATTATATTATATTATATTATATTATATTATATTATAGCGAAAAGTAACACGTTTTGTAAATGCATAAATAATTTTAAAGACTCTATTAAACAATGATTTCCCAAGATACATAGTGATAGCTCAAAACGAACTTGCACTATTGTGAAGAAGAAATGGATAATAGTTTTTTTGACAAGTTATATTATTGTGCATACATTTCTATATAGTCCTAAAAGTTATATGACAAGTACGAATGTATAAAATACCAAATCAATTCCAGTTTTATTCCAAATAAATTCTGATATTGAATTGTTGATGCGCATGCAGTCTCGAATTTGCTAATGACCTGGAGTGTGGCAATGTACAATCCGTCTTCTGATGTATCACACTAATATAATAATCATAAATGTCCTTGTCTGACTTCACTATAATTTTAAAGTAATGTTTTAGTCCAAGAATATTATCGAGCACACTGTAATTCCAGTGAATAATAATTTGAAAAAAATAAATCCAGCCAAATTAAAATCTGAACAAAACAAAAAGACTTATTCTACTTCAGATATTAAGACAAGAATGGGGAACCTTTCAAGTAAACAACAGTTTATAAAAAGCTAAGACACAGTAATATAGTCTTGATATAGGTCTGTCTCCTTTTCAGAAAACATTTTGAATTGAAATATTTAGCGACTGTTCCTCAGCGTTGAAACTCAAGACCTTAACTTGATTAATTGAGTTAATTATATTTTTATTTTCATGTTAGATTCACGGTGATATATTCTGGATTACGCAGAAATTGTCGTTCTCAAAGAAATGCTGCCATGCCAGATGAATTATAAGGATTCTTTCATTTAGGCAAACTTCGGATTTTTAAACACATTTTCGATGATTTCGAAATAAAAGACGAATTTGTGTAGTTCACCTGTACCATCTAGAAAACTGATCGCTAAGCTTTCCTTAATTATATATTTGTATATAATTTTTCCCTGACATTTTCGGATGTTTGCTTTTCTATATGGTTAGTTTTAAATGCATGTGTCTAGAAAGAATCGTGCATATTTTACATCTATCAGACAGTTTCATTTGGGTATTGTGTGTCTAACTGAAATTAATATTAGCCCATACGGTTACATTAGTGGGTCTCTTGGGAATCATACGGAAATTCCAATGTTACAATTGTCAGTTGGATTAACAAAGGACTTGTGCTATGGAGTCAAAAATTTGATAGGGTCAACAAGTTTCATAGATTCGTGAAAAATATTAAAAAGATTTATTACAATTAACTGCATATATCTACTATGCAGCAACTACTTTTTGATTTCATGCAACACACGCCTTTACTATCCAACACCCCTCATCTAATAACTAACTAAAAGAGTACTTGTATTTATACACACATCCTATACTCATAAGAATACTAACACAAGAAGAGGATGAATGTAAAAAAAATTTGAGACATAAGACACACTCTCACACAAACATTATATAAAATCAGGAGGGTATGAAGTGTTTACAGTCACATTTCTATACCCTCTCACAAACACACACACGCGTACACACACACGCGCGCGAGCCAAAAGTCCTTTTAGGAAAACAAATGTTTAAATTGTTCACATTAGCCGTGATTGCTACAGGAAAGTAATAGCATGCATGTGACATGTAATCTGCTGAAACGGGCAATACAAAATATTGTGGGTTGCATTACATGAGGAGGTCAAGGGGGTATGGACGCATTTGTTGTTTCTTTTAAACTTAATCTACCTCCATCTTAGCTTCGACAGGCTACTTTTTCCCGATATAATTTTAAAACAAAACAATACTCAACTCCAATTACTTAACTTGCTTTTGCATACATTAACTTGCATTTGCATGCATTAACTTGAGATATTGTCAGTTACAACAGGAAACGGATTATATCCCTAGAACACTCCCTTCTGAACAAAAGGAAATTAATTGACTAAGACCTTAACAATGAGGGTAGGGACATTTTTGTGGTAATAATGTTTGAAATGGAGAATGATATCGCACATGCTGAAATTTCTAGTGCCAGTTGTTCCAATTTAATTATACCATTTGCTGCCTTAAGTGAAAAATATTTTTTTTTCTTCAATTGGACCAGTAGGGGCCCCGAGTGGCCGAGTGGTCTAAAGAGCTGTCCGTTACGGATCACTGCCATCTCACCTCTGTCTGCGTGAGTTCGAGTCTAGGATTCGGCGAATGTGTGGATATGTGAGAAAGCTTGCCAGTAGCTTCTCGTGGGTCGGTGGTTCTTTCCGGTGATTTCCCGGTTTCTTCCTCCACCATTAATACTGGCCGCCATGAATAGCCTATCGTGTGCTGAAAAATGGCGTTAAGCCCAACAATAACAACAACAACACCAATTGGACCAGTAGCTATGGATGAAACTTACCAATTTAATTTATGTTCAAAGTGAAATACTGAGCGCTTTATTAAATCATAATAATTGTTTTTATTGAAGTATAACACACCTTTTGTTGCGTGCAAATATTTCTTTTATAATGCTCCGGAATGTAGCTACTAATTTTGACTAAATGTCAAAGCGGGACCTTAGTTTCTACTCGTACAGATGTTTTAATCGGAATGTTTCTGAATTTCAAACATATAAACATTACTGAAATAATTACACAAACAATATTAAAGAGAATCATGCTTTACCTTGAAAGAATGAAAGAACGCATTGACATTTTTAGATCTTCAAACAGGCAATTTTGAAATCCACGGGCTTTTGTTCTCTTTCTTCATGCACTAAGATTTATTGACATCGGTTTTAGATAAGCTAAATTATCATCCAGCAATTGCAAGGGCTAAATTTATTTAAGTAATACTGACCTTTAATATTCAAGGTACATGCTCCCTTTTTGAGATGATTGTGTTGTTCTTTCTTTGTTTAAAGGATTTTAAAACGTGTGCAGCGTTATAAAGTGGAATGCTTTAATTTTAGTAACAATGACAATGACGCTGTACCTACAATCATTTCAACTTTGACCCCGCTTGCGACCCTATCAATACGGTTATTAGGACACTCGAACCGAATAATGTTTGGTGCAAATTCATTGTGTCGTGCTGAAGTTTTTCGCCGGAAATGAAATACAAATGCCAGATCTATTTTTGATCCCGTTTTTGTACAGAATTTCCTGAGTCCTTTCAAATTAATTTTGTTTTCTCTATTCAATATTGGATAGTATTAAAACATAAGACAGTTTCATCGATTTTAAGATTAATATCATACACGTCATCACCATCAGCTGAGGGTTTTTCAACTGAATTTTCAAAATCACCATCATAATCACCACCCAGAGTGTTTTGGTTAGTTAAATAGTAAAGAAGTGGTGAAAGCACAACGGCAGAGCTGTGTTTGCGGACCGGAATAAAATCCCAGTGGAACAAGAAGTGGGTTTATTGAAGACAGACATGGCAATAGTGTCATTTCTACAGAAATTGATAAGTACACATTCGAATTAAAAATACGTACTGCCAAAATAGTACATAAAAATATATACATGGATTAAAACCTAGTCATAAAACATAAACTAACAAACTTATGAAGATATATAAAATGTATACATTCAGATCATTGTTTACCAGAACTAAAAGGCAACCTCATGACATCAAAGAGAGTTATATACTTGCCTAGATGTGTGTAATTTTAGATAGGATAGCCTCCTTCTAAATTGTCTGGAAGTAAAGATTTTCAAACATAATTTATAATAATCTAGCAGAGAAAGGGGGATATAGAAAAAAAAACTGATTGGATGATTGAATCCTTAATAAATAAACCTTGTTGACATTTTGATGCTGTTATACCTTAATAGACAAATCATAGTATAGCTGATGTTGCAGAGATAGCTATTTGGATTGAAAAATAGATTTGACAACACTGTTTAAAATCGCATGAAGGGTGAAGTCACCCATCTTTAATGATTCAATTTTGGTATGTGCCATTGTATATCTATGTTTTATGGTCAGAGCACCTTATAATTTTTCATAGATCTTGTTGTCTATCATGTTTCTCTTGTATGACTAGTGAAAATATTGCCTTTATTGTTCACGTTCAGTTAGATGAAATCATGAGACTAGAATAATGTGATCGATTTGAGGGTAATCATTACTGACACATTCAGGTTCAGTCAGGAAGTCAATCAACAGACGGAATGCTTTCAGTATCTTTTTATCTGAGTTGATGCGTTGTTTTAGTACTTGCAAATTTTTAACAATTGCTGCTTGAATTGATATCAAGTTTTCATTATTATCATATCTATCTTTTGTATTCATTTATTCGTTATGTCGTTTTCTATTTATGTGCCTTTGTTTATGCATTTTGAAAAGGTCATGCACTAACACAAATCTAAATAAAACTTTCAATTATGTTACTTTTTCCTCAGATAGGCCATTCACTGAAATACATGGCTTCTATTTTCCATATATTGTATGTAAACATGTTTTAGTATTTCTTAAACCTCTTGTCACGTTCGAACATGTTAATCACCGCTGATTTTGCAAGCAGTTCCAACAGATTAAACCATTTCAAAAACCCTCCGGCCAAGTCATATCAAAAACTTATTTAAAAAATGCTACTATCAGCTACCTCGCTAAGCACTCAGCATTAAAAGGTTAGTGTTAGAACTGCTGGGCCTGGTGTCAGGATAATGTGACTGTGTTGAACATCATGCTACGTGTATGTGGCATGATGCTCCAGTGTTATACGTCACTATAAACTGCCAAAAATTAGGCATCCTAGTAATATAACTGAAACATTGTTAAAGCTACATTGAAATCCAAATCACACAAATAATCAACTTTGAACTATATGAAGAAAAAAAGATTTATTGGTTCAGTGATAGACATATCATGTTTCGTGATTTACTCCCACCTCCCCAACGGTTTGCAGAGGTCAACATAGATATAAAAAATATATCATTTTACGCTTGATTGTCTATCGTTGTGGTCGTTCGCAGGCTTTGCAATTTCTTGTCTAAATGATACGCATCATAGTCATCAATAGTCATCATGCATATATTCAACAGTGTACGCACTTGTTTATCTTGAGATTTACGTACATCGTTATTGCGTATCACTAACGAATGTTTCCTCCTAGGTTTCCTTTATATTTTAACTACCTGTTTAGCTCATGTACCCCGTTTAATAAAGCAATGTAAGTATAGAATTTTGTAATGTTTTATACTGTTACGACTCTTTTACGAATAGATTTTTATTATGCTTTTATGAGTCCTTTTCGTAAACACTTAGCAATGTTCTATTCCATGGTCGGACGAAAAGATAGAAAGAAAAGGGAGAGTTCAGACTCTCCCAAGAAAAGGTGTCACGCATAACGGTGTAGACACGGCTAGATCCTTTTGGGAAAAGCTTGGCTAGCGGAGAGATACGGGATCTGTAATAAATACAAGAGGAAGCCTTTCTAGTGTTGAAGCAGCGAGAAGTGAGTTTATTCATATAATTCATATAGGTGATATACGGTACTACATTCCAAAGTCACAGAAGCCTTTACATTGAACAATACACAAAATACATATAATACTTTTCCTTTCAAGTTTACCAATTTTATGTATTCGTAGCTTTTCGCATTTTAGAATATGTTACAGATTATAAATCTTGACTTAATTAAGGATTATAAAATAGTTGCGATTAATGCAATAATCATTTTAAAGAAATATACATTACTCAATTTGGGATAAAATACTAATTTAGAATAGATTACAAAACATTATTCTTTATTCCTAAAAGATTTTTTAAATTTCCAAATTAAATCTAAAGATGAAGTCGGTAACCATTTTAATCTTTTTACCATTACCATAAATACAAATATAAGTTCTTAAAACAATTATTAATTAATCATTCATTATATTATAATATTAGAATTAAAAGAGAACTCACAAGAACATTGCAACTAGGAAGGTTACAATCATAAATCGTTATCTTCCAAAGGTACTTATTTTCTAAGAAATTTTAGAACATAACAAAGTCTTATCTGTAATAAATTCAAGAGGAATCCTTTCTAGTGTTGAAACAGCGAGAAATGAGAAGCCAGCGTTTGGGTGCTGTTATTTATAGTTAGCTCAAGGTACCTCTAACCTTTTTTGGTCATCCCTTGAGTCTTACACTGGCGTCACACGTAAATGGCGTGCTCCATACTAGAAAGTTCCAGTCTTGTCCTCACATAACCGCATGTTCTTTTTATTACTTTTGACTTCTTGTTATGATCAAGTTAGAGGTCAGTTAGTAGGCCAGGAAATTCTTTGTCAGTGAGTGTTATCATTAGCCGAGTTTAGAATATACATATATAATATGGAGAGGCTTCTGTGCTTGCTTGGTGGGTTCTATACATGTATAATGCGAAAACTTGTACCAGTTATAAGAGGCAGACTTTTTTTACCTGTTTGTAAAGATCATTTGTTAAGTAAATTTACACATACAAGAATGAGACTTGCACTAATTGTAAGAAAACAATCTTTATCAAGATAGAATATAGCTCTGTGAAATAAAGTTAATCTACATATATTTTAATTGAAATTATGCATAATATAGTTATCTGAAAATGAGTCCAAAGAGGAGTTAGTTTTAATACAATTTAAAAAGAGTTCTCATGTTCTTATTTATACTTAAATTTTCCTTCATAACAACTCCTTGGTCTTAAACTAAGCAACAGAAAAGAGCGAAATGAAAAACGTTTTTGTAAAATTCAACAAATTATTTATTTCCCTTGAATACAAAAGTGAAACTTTAAAAAGAATATGCAGTAATGTGAATTATATCCCAAATAATACTAAAAGTTTTATCACAAGTCCAAATGTCTAAAGTTCCAACTGAATTCTTGTTGTGTTCCAAAAAGTTATAGTATTAAATGTTTTTATGCACCTGTAATCTAAAATGTGGTAATGTGCCAATGGTTTGGAGATGTGATGATGTACTGGAATGTTTTGATTTATCCCAATTATATAGTTCAAAAATGTCCTTCTGAATTCACTATAATTCCAAATGAATGTATCTGCCAACAATATTATTGATAAGTACATTGTATTTCCAGTGAATAATTTAAATAAATAATTCCACCCAAATGAAAAACTGAACACAATAATAAGAATGATTCTGCCTCATGATCGTAATGAAAGAATTAGCAATTATCTATGTAAGCAACATTATATAAAAAGATAACACACAACAATAGAAACAGGATGATAGTTAAAATTCAGGTACACAGTGAGCTTGATTTTAGACAAGGTCAAATGCAAAATACATTTGTAAATAACTTGCAATCATTAAGAAATCCCAATAAATAATAAAAGTTAATATACCCAACTCAGGTTATATATACCTATGGAAATGATCACTTAGGAACAAGACATTTCTTTAAGAGTTTGAATCAGATCTTGAATTCATTAAATTAGAACTCAATTTTAAAGAAAACGGTAAGAACCAGATCTTGAAGTTAAACATTCGAGACTGACTAAAGTCAGAACAGAACTATGGATACAAGCATAATACATTATGTGTAAATCAAGGTTGTTATTTTGCAATTTAGCTCCATTTTTCAGCCTATGGCAGGCTATACATGGCGGCGACCAGTATATTTGGCGGGAAAATAACACATGAGACATAATGAATCACAGACTGGCAAAGTTTTCTCACATACCCACGTTGGTTAAGTATATGCATGAACTCAAGTGGACAGAGGTGAGATGTGTGACTGATCTGAAAAAGAGAGCGACTTTGACCACTCGGCCACTCGGTATCCTACTCAAAGTCATCCAGCAGGCATATATGTAGAAAAGCACATTTAATGCATATATCTGTCCATAATCTGCTTGCATATGTTGTTGAAAGTCTTGAGAGCGCGGTGACTAAAGACAGATAATTCCGTAATTAAATATTTTCATTTGAACCTGCTATCTCTCTCTCTCTCTCTCTCTCTCTCTCTCTCTCTCTCTCTCTCTCTCTCTCTCTCTCTCTCTCTCTCTCTCTCTCTCTCTCTCTCTCTCTCTCTCTCTCTCTCTCTCTCTCTCTCTCAGTCTGTATATATGTCTATCTGTCTGCCAACTGAGTTATATACATGTAACTTTTAAAGTCTGTTTGTCATAATTCGATGTTACTTTAACATGATCAGTCGTTGATGCACAACTATTCTCTCCTGACTTTACCATTAAGTGGGTAATGATAAAATTAGAAGAAGAATCAATAATAATAATAATAATAATAATAATAATAATAATAATAATAATAATAATAATAATAATAATAATAATAATAATAATGATGATAATAATAATAATAATAATAATAATAATAATAATAATAATAATAATAATAATAATAATAATAATAATAATAACAATATTTAAAAATACAAATACTTCAGATTAGGTGCTTCAGTTCAATAAATTTACGCCTGTGAAACCTTATCATAAACAGAACATTTTCACTTTACGATAAGGTAGGATATATATGCAATTTTGGTATAACTTCATGAAATGTATACCTGTTTTCAATAAAAGCTTTCATGTGCTTTATACTTATGTTGCGTAAATTTATTTGCTTTTATTGGTCATGTACATTACGATTGTATCTTAACTTTCCCATTACTGTTGACTAAGACGTATGAAATAATAATGGTAAAAATATGCCATTTATATGTACAAGATTCGCATCTTCTAGTTTAGCTAAGTCACTGGTATATTAGATTTTAATGTAAAGAAAGGTAATTTTACTTTGGTCGGGGGTGGGGGATTCCTGTAATCTAATAGCGAAGATTTTCGCTTGTTTTCCACCGGGTCATCGAGGACATAATTTTGATATATATATCGCCAGCTTGTGAGAAAGGTACATTCCAAACTTTATAGAGAAGCACCAAAACTGTAAACGAGTACATTCTTTAAAATATTTTTCTTAAATTGTTCTGGGCAAAATTTGTTAGTAGAAGCAATGTTTTTCCCTTTAAAATGGAATATTCTTAGAACGTTGGAATGTGAATGTCCCATGACTGTCCTACACATACACACACACATACATACATACATACATACATACATACATACATACATACATACATACATACATACATACATACATACATACATACATACATACATACATACATACATACATACATACATACATACATACATACATACATACATACATACATACATACATACATACATACATACATACATGTGTGTGCACTACCTTTTTAAATAAAAAAATAGATTTCTTTCAGTATGACTAGTAGGTAAAAACACCTCTTTCGCCATATTTTTAGGGGTCATTATGTTGACATTGTTCTAGTTGTCATCTTTCTCACCGCCCTTCACACTTTTCTGCAGATGCCCTATTACAATTTATAAATTATTTACCTACCTCCCATACAAAAGAGTGTCATACACAAAATTGGTTTCTAAAATATACGATATTTTTTAGAGAATATCTTTGCGAAACACACTTACGAAATAGAGTAAGATTTTCTTACTTTTAACCTTCGCAGCATCTATGTAAATAAATTTGGTTTCATATTTAAAATTGTGTACCCAACTTTTACGATGTGTACCGAATTTGTACTATGTGAAATATTGCCTCTTTCACAAATCATTTTAATACTAGATAATTTACTCTCCTTGAAGTAAAGGTGAGTTAGTATACAGTTTGAGAGCTTTGGATAAAGCAAGACATCTTTCGTGTAATGGTATCATGGGTTCATCTCAAACTCAGTGTTACTGACTGAGTTTACATTTTAACATCTATCACTAAACCACAAAATACAATAATAAAATTAATTCTGTTTATTTATCTGGTACACAAACATTCTTATCACAGATTCACACGTAGTGCAAGTTTAATGTTAAATGTGAAGTTTTAAAGGGGTTTGGTCATAAATAAGACAGACAGACAGACATAGATCGACAGGTTAATCCCATATGCCACCAACTTAAAATGCATGATATTACAAACGGAAATATTCAACAGGTCGTATTCCTTGATTCCTTTCAAATAACGAAGGGTTTTTGCCAATAGCATCTCGTGGGTCGGTGGTCCTTTTTGGGGTTTTCCTGTGTTTTTACAATATGACAAACGCTTAATAACACCAACGGTACACCAACGGTTGTCATTGCGTTCAAAGATAACGCTAGTTCTGATTAAAGTCCCTAACTGTTCTTCATGTAATTTACAAGAATTAGCAAGAAATAAGTAAGTAAGTAAGTAAGAATAGTATGATAATGACTGATGTAACAGTTTGTCAACTCTGTGTACAAAGCGATATTAAAAATCCAATGACGAAAGTCAAAAATCTCAAATTTGAAAGTTTTACAATAGTCTTTTTTATAATTTGACTAAATCTATTAAATTACTTTTTAAAATACAAAACATTGGTGAACATTGACTATCTTTAAGAATAAACTTTTCTTTATGAAAATTATATTTTGGACATTAAAATAATTTGGCAGATAGCAAACTCACACAATACTGATTCCCTCCTTAATCTACAGGATCTACATCATTCAAATCATAAATTATTAAGTACAGTTACACGCCGATTGTATTGTCTAATCACCTATACTTTTTCTCGTTGCAGAATAATTATAAAATGATCTTTATATTCATAATGATTTTGCAAACATTGCCATCAGCTAATTGTTATTTTCCTTGTTTAAGCCCTATAAATAAGGTCTTTTTTCCCCACGTTGTCTGTGCTTTGATCGTTGCTGGAATGCAATACGATTTGTTTACGAAATAAACGCTAGATGGCCTGGACAAGTTATCGTTCTCGCGTGTTCTTTTTATCTTTTGACAAAGTAATCAAAGAAAATTGTCTCGGAGAAAAATCTGATAGCAGATAAGGCGATTATTATATTTTTCCTGTTTATTATCTTATCTGTCAAATAATAAATGTCTTTATTTAAACATTGCCTATTGCATGCTTTAAATTATGAGATGCTCTCTTGTCTAACACGCTTCAAACTGCTAAATTCGTAGGCACAGATCTACAGATCTGCTTTTGCAAAGCGTGCAGATAGATTACTCTGGTTACTTTGTTCATTCTGCTTAGGAGTGTACGCTTGATCAGGAAGTAGCACTTTAAATACTACAAAAAAGAAACAAAAAGCAATAACATTTCAAGGCAAATTTCTTAGGATCTATCGCTACCACATTTGATTTTTCTCGTTTTTCTCAATCTTGTGTGTGTGTGTGTGTGTGTGTGTGTGTGTGTGTGTGTGTGTGTGCGTGTGTGTGTGAGGATAACCCCTTCTCAACTTATTTGTGGCGGGTTTACTGGTTTTAGCTTCGTCTATAGGAGTGACCGCCAACGGTGTAATTTGCCCGGTATCGAATAAAGCTACTACAAAGTATGAATTTATGGATGGAATAAATACGTAATCTGAACTAATATATAAAACATATAATAACTACACCCAGTATCATACAGCAAGGTTGCCCTCTTACCATCTACAAAACTCATTCTAGTCCTGCCATGATTCATTCACAATGCCATCAGTGTGGCTCTATTTAAGTCCATTTTTCAGTTGTATTTCGTGCATTCCAGTGGGTAGGGGAAATGACAGTTTGACATCCTAGTTGCGGAAACCCAAACTTAACTTCAGTTATCTCAAGTTCAGATCAGTGACGATGGTTTAGTCGAGTACTCTCCAAGTGTACCCTCCTTAAGCGTCATGCTCCACCCACCCACCCACCCCCAAAAAATATAAGACCAGTGCTCTGTCCGTGCACTTCGTCAATATTTACAACTGATGGGTTGTCAGGTGGACCCACTCTTACCTATGAAATTGTTGCCCATTACTAAGCAGGAATTTAACCAATCCTTTCCCACATTACTCTTGCTATGTGGTTTTAATCCTCAATTATTCAAGACTCTTAGCTTTTATTCGGGTTTTAAGTAGGTGGAAGACAGATGTCTTTAATAAATTTATCCGCCTGGGCTATAGAGCTTCTAGTTTGAAATTCAGTGTTAACTTCGATATTTCTACACATTACCATAGCTTCTTAATGCCTGGCTCTGCTTTCCAATTTTTTTCTGCTTTAGGTTTCGTGGATGCACAGATCGATACAGTCGTCCACATCATAATGGCACTGCACTTGATATGGGTTCATTGGAGAGCACATCACTTCATATGGGTTCATAGAAGACGTGACCATTTTACAACACATTCATCCACTGGTTTTCTATGACATGGAATGCGAGCATTTCTGGATATTGTGTGCACTTGTGGGTGCACAGATTGATAGAGCCACCAATATAATATGGCATTGCACTTCATATGGGTTCATTGAAGAGCACTTCATATGGGTTCATTGAAGACGTGACTATATTACAACACTTCAATCTGCGATTGGCATTCTGTGACATGGAATACAAATGTTTCTGGATATTGTGTGCACAATTGAGCAGTCTCATGGGTGCACAGACCGATGCAGCCATCCATATCGTTTGGGACTTCGTTATTGATAACACGCTACACGGTTTAAGTGTAGCCATTGATCGAGAGGTGTTATTGACAACACGCTAAAAGGTTTAAATGTAGCCATTGATCGAGAGATGTTATTGACAACCCGCTACTTGGTTTAAGTGTAGCCATTGATCGAGAGATGTTATTGACAACACGCTACAAGGTTTAAGTGTAGCCATTGATCGAGAGATGTTATTATAAACACGCTACAAGGTTTAAGTGTAGCCATTGATCGAGAGATGATATTAACAACATGATACAAGGTTTAAGTGTAGCCATTGATCGAGAGATCGATGTTATTACGCTGTATGTTATTATGACAGTACGCTAGAAGGTTTAATAGATAGGTGTTATTGAATACATGCTACAAGGTTTAGTAGTAGTCAGCGATCGATGAATCGATGTTATTGACAACACGCTATATGGCAAGTATCATTCACATATGCTTATAAAAACATATGTGTATGAATTATGTTGGGTATCGAACTCTAAAGAGTGAGAGAGGGAGATAGAGAATAAAGTGAGAGAGAATGCTATGCACAAAATACCTACCTACAAACTTACATACATAAATACACATACACACATACACACACATACATACATACATACATACATACATACATACATACATACATACATACATACATACATACATACATACATGCATGCATGCATGCATGCATGCCTGCCTGCCTGCCTGCCTGCCTGCCTGCCTGCCTGCCTGCCTACCTACCTACCTACCTACCTACACACACACACACACACACACACACACACACACACACACACACACACACACAGACATACATACATACATACATACATACATACATACATACATACATACATACATACATACATACATACATACATACATACATACATACATACATACATAGGTTGGTAAGAGCGCAGTAATGTTTCCCATCATCACAATGTTTTTCGGAGGACAATTTGTCCGCTAGAACTAGTGAAATGGCATAATATCCCCATTAAACTGCTTCTCTCTACCTCCACCTTTCCGACAGTATCTTTTTAAGGTTATTTTTATATAGGTTCCTTTTCTTTGGAAAATGAGATATCATGGATACAAAAGAAAAGAATCGGACCGTTATAAAGCCATCAGTAATGCTTATCTTGGTATGACTCGCGACATTGATTTTAATTCAACGTCCCGTTTGGTATCGATATATTATAGATATGTGATTAAATTAGATAATAAAAATATTAACAATAAATGATGTATTTTGAATGGGGTGAGGGATGATGCGTGGAGTTAACTTTGTATATGTGTGTATACTGGTATGTCATTGTTAATTCGCTTTTCTTGGACTTTAGGTGTATGATATATCCTTTCTTACTATTATAGATACATTATCAGGTCATTATCCCAGATGTCGATGTCCACACCAAAGTGTTAATCTTCAATTATAGCATGGAGGCAAGATTAGAAAATATACAGTTCCTGTTTCCTGAAAGCACGCCCATTGGATTTGCATAGTAAAAACTTTACAAAATTTCATCGGATTTACAAAACCTTCAAAAAATTACAAAGTTCGTGCAATTTTGTCATTTTATTATCTAGGTATAAACAAGATTACTTGTAAATTGGGCATACATCTGGTATGTTTAGTACCTCAAGTTTGAAATGAATATGCTAGAAATGACTTTCCACTAAGTAGTCAGCTAATTTCGTCGATTGTTTTGCATTTAGAAAACGAGGCGGTGAGATTTCCATGACCTAAGTAGCTTATGTTTGTTATCTCCAGTAGGATGACTGCTTCGTTCGATGTCGTGAATGACTTGGTCTTTACCCGTATATACAGTGACACTCAATAGTGTTGACTGGTTTGAATAAAATACCTTCAACAATACTTTCCGAACACTTTTTCAATGCATAATACGTTCGGTACTGCAAAATAATATCATAAACATGATGATTGTAAGTAGAATAATGACCGAGTTTTAGACTCAGTCGAATGAGGAATCACTTCAAAATACCTGAATATAATAAGTACCCTCTTATTTCAATAGATACATGAAAATTAAAATTAGTGTAAATAATGACTTGATATAATTTTGGGTGCCATGGCCTCAGTTTCTCAAAATGTCATCAAATATCACTTCAAATTAAGATTTCGTAGCCTCTGCCATTATTAAGAATATTTTTAGCGGCAGATATCGTATTAACTTACGTATAGAAATTTGTCGTGTTTGCTAAGCCCCAACTATAAAGTCATGCGTAAGCTACAATCTAACTGTCTTTGGAATATTACTGCGGCCATGTGTTTGATTTCCAAAGATTGATCAAGGTTACATGACTGGCTGTAGAACGAAATCTTAGATCGGCACAGGCGATAGAACGCATCATCTAAACAAAGGCTTGCAGTTATTCTACATATGTGTCAAAGGTTAGTCCAAAGATTAAAAGGAAGTTCATGTGGTGCACGGAATGTATTCTTATCTGTCTCCACGTTGAAAGAGGGACGTTGTCCGCTAAGATTGATTGGATCGGATCACAGTGACATACAATCGAAATTGAGAAAAAGGGTGTGATTACAATTTAAGGCCGGAATCATAATTTTCAGAAGCGGATCAATAGGGTTTACTCCGAGAAGAAGCCACTCGTAATTTGGTGGCAAAACTTAAAGATAAATTCTAAGGAATAAAAGGTTTCGAAGATCAAAAGTTTTTTTCTAGAACTTTGCAGAATATTACGGTATCCTAATTATAATTATTTGTAGTATGTATACTTGATTACGAGGATTGTTGAATATGTTGTTGTTGTGGTTGTTGTTGTTGTTGTTGTTGTTGTTGGGCTTAACGCCATTTTCAGCATACGATAGGCTATTCATGGCGGCCAGTATTAATGGTGGAGGAAGAAACCGGGAAATCACCGGAAAGAACCACCGACCCACGAGAAGCTACTGGCAAGCTTTCTCACATATCCACATTCGCCGAATGTTTACTATGAAGAATTATCTCTGTAGTGTTTCATTTACATGCGATTTTGAGAAATGGGCTTGAGCTTATGTAGAAAATTATTATTTGCGAGGCGAAATTATGTAGATTAATAGCTTGTGGTCAGAATTAATTTTGTAATTCTCTATTATGTTACTATGTAGTAAACCAATGCATTTATTAATGCGTTATGTTAGAATTTACATGTGCTTGAATTGTGAATTTGGAATGGTTTAAGTATGTAAGATTGGTTACTATGGACGTCTGAATACATCAGAGCATACATATTTCAATATTTGTGTACTTTGTATGAAATTTAAGGTAAAGGAATGCGTCTGACTATAATGATATTGCTTAGGAAAACAGGATTAGGAATATGTACTAATGTGGCGGAATTTATTGATGTATGTATACGAAGTAATTAATACCGTGCTGTATTATGACGTTTGTTTTACCATGCAAAAACGTGTGGGTATCTCGATGTGAACGAATGCGTGACCGAAGAAATATAATAGCCATTATCTGATGATAAGCTGTGTATAGCATGATATGAGAGGGCTAAGGAAGAAGATTGTACCGTCCTTGTGTTTTCACGTGAAGCTTTTTAGGGGACACAAAACTTCCGATTCCATTGGGTCCAGAGTCTTTAAGAGTTGGAGACGGAATTGAGGCTGTAGCCGAGACTGTCGAAGTTGACAGAAGTGTAGTCGTGGTAGAGAAAGTGAAGGAGGAGGAAAATGAATCTAGAAAAAGTCGAGGATGAGGAGTCTAGAGAAAGTCGAGAAAGAGGAAAATGAATTAGGAGAAAAGTCGAAAAAGAATAGAAGGAAGTGGAGAAATAAGAGAGAAAAAAGGATATACCTGATGAGTAGAAATACAAGGACAGGTGGAAATCAATCTCACACTGCTAATCAAGTGATATAATAGGCTTATTAAAAGGTCTACCTGAAAGAGTGTAATTGGAAATTTTAGTCATTTGATTATTAAATTGTTATTAAATTGTTATTCATTGAATTTCAACCTTTTCGTATATTTAACCTTCTAACAGTCGGCATAGATGACTGGTCGCTCGAAGCTTAGCAGCTATCTTTCACTAATTTTAACTTCCAACAAAATAGAGCCTGGTGGGACTTCTAATGACAGTTTTTAAAAAAAACACATTGGGAGCACCCCACCCTAACCATAACTATCCCAGCAAAATTAAATCCTTCGTTTAAACCTGGATTGTTTGTATTCTTAAAAACAGGATATAGAAATTCTAAACTTGGTTGAAATTCTTAATTTGTACTCGAAGAAAAAACAAACTCCTATAAATAAGATTATGCATATTATCATTGTTTTTAATCTCGATGTGTGCTGCATGTACTGTAAAACAATATAGTCATCAAATTATACCACTGAATACGACACCTACTGAAAATATTTACATAAAAAAGAACATTTGAGACGTTGAGCGCACAATAGACTGTACCTCCCTTCAGTAATATGCGTAGCATAGGAATATATGCTGAAAAGGTTTCTTCCAAGGTTATCGATTTTTCACTATTTACTAGAGTATTTAAAATGTCCAAAAGCGTGTGTTACTCTGCTGAAAGTCTGATCCTCAAGTACGTGGTCGTTTTCTATGAAATCGGTCAAAATAAGCGTTTCCACTTCGTCTGCATAATTTACTTTAATCTTCGGAAACCGAGCGCGTATCATGTCAGAGGCGGAAGATTGACAACAGCGCTGTTTAAGAGGAAACAAAATTATCAATATGCTCTGTTGCATACAACTAAAGAAACAAAAGTGTGATGGGGTCAGGAATTGGCTTTTTTCCGATTTCCTTTGCATTGCAGGAATTTGAAAAAGCATTATCAGTATAATAAGTCATTATAGAAAAATAGTTTAAATTACTAAAAAAAACCAAAACATTTTCTACATTATATTTGCTATTACTTTGGGATATGCGTGTGTACATGGGGACGAGAGGCACTTATTGCTGTTACAAAACAGAACTGGACTGGGATAACTTAACAATTTACTCTTCTTAGCAAGAAGCCATATACACTACCCAATTGTATACAGTAAAAGTATCTGTATAACCTGCATGACTGAGAAGTTCTACAGCATTTTTATAGTGTACACATGTACATTCATACTATATATATATATATATATATATATATATATATATATATATATATATATATATATATATATATATATATATATATATATATATATATAACCTGACATTTTTAAAATCTTTGATTATTTGATAATTAACAATCTTTCTTTCCTTTCATATATCTGATATAAAATACATGACGACTGTCATCCTTGAGTTTGAGGACATGTTTACATTAAGATCCACTTTACGACAATAGATAATCTCAGAAGGCATGAGCTAATAGAAACAACAAAAACACATACGAAAGAAATAATTTAAAAAAGGATGACTAATAAATAGGTTATACTACAATATCAATATAACAGTGAAAGATAAAATGAATATCCTATTTTATCAGACTGTTATTGAAAACCTGATTTTTTTAACTAATGCCTGTCTCAGTTATTAAATATTAAATGACTAAGTTAATTACCCGTCAAAGAACAGAAAAGTATTTTTTGGCAGCCAGGTTGTATGTCCTAAGAGAGGAATGATAAAAAAAGGTTTCAACATAAATAAAATAAAAACTAGAATTTTAAATTTAAAAAAAATTCGGATGAGAGTTTTTAAAAAGGTTTTAAAAAACCCACAAACAAGCATAAAATATTTGGGAGCTTCGAACTTGTGACCTGTTTTTTGGCAAGCGGGACTCAAAAAGAAAGGCAGAATGAGGGTGTTTATAAATAAGATTGCATCTTTGGAGAGACAACATACAATGAAAGTCGACCGTTTTTGCTGGCAGAAGTGATGGTTGTCTCTTTAGCAGGTTTTATTACATATGCACATTACTGTATAATAGAGAAAAGGATGTTATTGTTTGAGGCACTTAACAGGATTTATGATTTGCACTCTAAATTGCACATGAGGATCACTACTTCTCAGTCGAAAAAAAAAAGAAAAAAAAACAGATATACACAGACGCAGTTTCTAAAAGCAAACTTTACCATACTGACACAGAAAGTGCACTATATTTGAATGTTATCCTAAACTAACCTTGAATTATATCATCTATACGCATGATACTACTACTGTATACAATCCCCACCCACATCACATATTTTGTGGAGCTAAAAATTAAACCAAATTTGTATTTTTGAAATATAAATTGAAAAATGTGTCAAAAACGGTATGTTTCAGTTCCTGTTGATAAGTAATATCGTCATTCACAACTGTTCTCAATCTGATGCGCCGATTTCCGAGCTGTCCATATCAAGGGCTTCGTTTGACAACGATTCAAACTGGTACGGTTCAAATTTTGAGGAATAAAGATGTATATCCATATTCAAAATATGTTTGTTTTTTTTCTCCAAAATTACTAAATTCAGCAATAAAAAAGTGTACAACAAGACTTACTAGCAATTGTTTAAGCTGTCCCGTCCCAGACGTCACAGTCACATGATCGGGAAGCTCATTAATATGGGAATTGTCGAAAGATCTCGTATACTTCAATCGTCTTTCACACACCTTTATAATATGGGCGGCTCTATGCATAAGAGACATATTTAATCACATTTTTTATGTTAAATATCAACAAAAGCGTAAACTTTTAAAAACCCTGTAAGAAGCCATTTAAAGAAGTTGAAGTAAAGGTTTCTACAACAATTAATTAAGAAAATAACTAATGTATCACCATTATTTTAAATCACCACTCTATTCCTTAAATGTGCCTGTAGTTTTCTTTCACTTGTTGCAAAAACGATATATAATACAACAATATGCATGAACCCGGTTCAATGTTATGTGTTAAGAACTTTATAGTAGTTATTGTTAGAACATTAATAGAGCGGATTTAACTGCACTTACAATGTATTTAAAAACAATAGATATAATTATTACATTTGTAAGAAGAAATAAATGTAACATTTTAATACAATCAAAATTTAACACCGATTACATCGATAATTTAATTCGAAAACGTTGAAACTTATGTGAATTGTTGTTGATGAGAGAGAGATAGATGGGGGGTATTATTGTAGAGAGCAGATCATTTTTAATTTGTCCTCTGCTCAGATTGGAACTCGGGTCCACGGAAAACAGCATTGATCATCTGGCCTGCATGCATCAATACGTACACCCCCACATACGAAATGGAACTTATATGTGGATTTGTGAGTCACTTAAGCACTCCCATGGTAATACGGTAATTAACTCTCATCTATTATGTGGTTGTTGAGGACTTCTCTGACGGAAATCAGGACACATAGGGGTTATTATAAAAAGTTACGATTCAATTCAATAGTTTATTATATTAATCATTTACGTACTTATAGACATCATAGTACAAATATTACCAAAAAAACAGGATACCAAATCTGTATGTAAATCTTTAAACATAACTTCTAGACAGAAATCATCCTAATAAAGTAATAAAAAAACAAGTTATGGCTTTCAGGTCAACGAGTAAAAAAAAAGTGGTGCTGAATGAGTATTCAAAAGTATTTGTTTCGAATTTCTTTTAAATAGTTTTGGTCACTGAAGTTTTACTAAGAGTTTCCAGATTACGGAACAGTTTTTTCAAATATGAGACGCTGTACTTTAACACTGACCACTGTAGTGTCTATAGCGCCAGCAAGTTGGGTTTTGGCCACTTCGAAAACCCCAGTCGTTCTCCACAATCAAGCCTGGAGGGTAGGCTGCTGCTGAAGCACTCGTTGTTCTCTGGTAACCGGAAACAATACCCACATGACCATCTGTTGCTATGACATCACCCTTCTCAGGGCTGTTACATCTTTCCCAACAGGGGGACCTGCCCAAGAATACCGAATTCGAATTTGCCCACTCATATGCTCCAATCGGCGAATACGAACGCCTTCTTGAAAACAAAACAAAAGTAAGAAATTAATTTTTCTTAAATAATGGTCATGTTGGCCCTGAGATCACTGACTTGACTCGTGTTGGAATATTAGTTAAATGCAATAACTGTTGGCAAAGTAACAAGTGTCAGGTGAACGATAAAAAAAATCATAAGCTAAATTAAAGAAATTAAATCTTTACTTTTACAGTGGTGAAAGAGCTTGGTCATATAAACGATTATTCATCTGTTTCGAGATTTACCAAGCCCACATAAAGCTGAGCTTCAAGAGTTAGATAAACCCATATGATTGTATGGAATGTGGAAAAGATCAAATCAAAAGGAACTTTTATATAAATAGTATTCTGGAGGTGGTTTGAAAATGATCTATAATCCATGCTTGTATATTCGCTGAAACTCACATGGGTGTAAAGCTTTGTCACCTCTAAATGGATGTGTGATGTGATCTGATGATGATTTTTTAACGTAGCTTTAACGATGATTCAGTCATATCGCTACGATGTTTGCAGTGTGGCAGTTTATAGTGATGTCTAGCACTGGGGCATCGTGCCGCATACATGTGGCATGATGTCCTACCCAGTCACATTATTCTGACACCATGCTGACCAGTCCTAACACTACCCTCTTAATGCTGAGCGTAAAGCGAGGCAGGTGTTAGGACTCTAACTAGTAGACCACCGGAGCGGTTACCTCTGAATGGAAAGACATTTTAACAACTACCAAATATAGATATGTTTTCACTAGTGGCATACATTTTATGAAAATACTTTAAATCTATTATTTATGCATGCATTTGCAGCATATATTGACTACATAATAAATTTACTTTGAGAACTCAAAAGATTTTCTTAAAAATCCAATATCGGTGAAGCCTAATATTAAAGTTATAAATTCTAGTGTTATGTACACGAATAGGTGAAAAGGGAATATATATATATATATATATATATATATATATATATATATATATATATATCTATGGGTGTGTGTGTGTGTGTGTGTGTGTGTGTGTGTGTCTGTGTGTGTGTACGGTTAAGTCAATGAAAACTGTTCGTGGATTAATATAAACGGTTTTTGTAATAGATTTGGAATGCATGACAACATTCTAAGGCATGGGCTATCCACACTTTCTCTAACAAAATTCATATAAACATCAATTCCCTTTGTTACATAAATTTAGCTCATTATGGAAAAGAAGGTTGTAAATGCACACCTCGACAATTAATGTTACTACTTCTAGACCAAAATCAGCATTAAAACGAAATCGATATTAAGAGTTTATAAACGATAGTAATTAGAGTGAAATTTTTTCCCTTTTAAATTATTTTGTCCTTGGCTGAGATGGTTTTGAAACTAAAATAATGCATAGAATTTTACCCACAAATATTTTTTTTTTGAATAATTGGAAAATTCCCAATAAACTTGTGTTTTACAGAATTTATCTCATCTTTTCCAAAACTGATTCACTACTAACTAGTGTTATTGGGTATCAGGATTATGTGTACCAGTAATCATCTGCACATCTATTAGGTGCCAAAAAAGAAGTTAATTTTGGTATAATAGACCAAAATAAGAGATACAATGGTAATTTTTTCTTTGCTGCAGATGAAAGCATTTATTTATAAATATAGATTTAACAATGATGCACCAAACATGACCCATTTAAAAAAAGAAATGAAATTTTATTACTTGTTATAAAATAGTATACATATATCTGTTGTACCAAAAAGCTCCGACGACAAATGGCAACTATGCAATCATCTCTTTGAATGATTCTTATATGTTTGCTAATCACAACTACAATTTTAAATAAACTCTGATATGTCAATTTATACAATTAAGCATGTGTTTAGTGATGGAGGTACGGCCTTATTTTTTGAATAGTTTAGTTAGGTATATTAGAGAGGAATATGTCGTAGTTGTGTACACACATCTATGAAGTAGAGAAATTTTTAAAGGCGATCATGCACTAAATTGTTAATGTACTATTTGTCTCCTAATTTGTGTATTTATTTTTAAGGAGATTCGTAATAAGTGAAAATAATAATTTAAAATGAAAACAGTAAATGTTGAATCTTGTGATAGCATGCATATTTCCTTGGGTATGTATGTACGTACGTATGTATGTATGTATGTATGTATGTATGTATGTATGTATGTATGTATGTATGTATGTATGTATGTATGTATGTATGTATGTCTGTCTGTCTGTCTGTCTGTCTGTCTGTCTGTCTGTATGTATGTATGTATGTATGTATGTATATATGTATGTATGTATGTATGTATGTATGTATGTATGTATGTATGTATGTATGTATGTATGTATGTATGTATGTATGTATGTATGTATGTATGTATGTATGTATGTATGTATACATGTATGTATGTATGTATGTATACATGTATGTATGTATGTATGTATGTATGTATGTATGTATGTATGTATGTATGTATGTATGTATGTATGTATGTATGTATGTATGTATGTATTTATGTATGTATGTATGTATGTATAGGTAGGTAGGTAGCTAGCTAGGTAGTTAGGTATATTTGTGTGTGCGCGCGTGTGTGCGTGCATATATGTATGCATGTATTTAGAAAGGGTTTCAATAAATGTCCTCTCTCTCTCTCTCTCTCTCTCTCTCTCTCTCTCTCTCTCTCTCTCTCTCTCTCTCTGTTTTTTTATACAATTATATTTTGTTTGCTAACTTATAGCTTTACTTCAGATTTATCAACCATTTTTCCTCAAGTTGTTCATGCCTTTCGCCGTTGTGGGAATGTAAAAAGATTAGTCTCTGATATACGCGGTAGAACGTCGTGCACTTCGTCTCTTTGGACAATGGACTTCGTCTCTTTGGACAATGGACTTCGTCTCTTTAGACATGAGAAATTTAAAAAAAAAAAATGTCACGTTGAAAGAGTTTGAGAAGAGAGATGGCGACTGAAACATTTTTTTTTTCTAATATAAACTTGTTTTTGTCAAACTGCATTTGTACGGCGCGCATCAAACTGAGAAGATTTAAGATCTGTGTTTGCACAGCATGGTAGAAAATCAATCTAAATACGTACTCAGTTTGCTTTGAAGTTCAGGCCTTGTCAGGGAATCACAAAAAGCTGAGGCTGAGTGGGACTGAGTTTCAGCCAGTCTGAAACAGAACTTTCAAAGTAACTTCATTTGTGATGGGTGAAAAAAGATACCAGGATGAAACTCGGTCTGTATAATACCACCTTGGTCGCAGTTAGACCGCATAATATAGGGGTAATTTTAGCATAAGCTCAACAAAACACGACATAGACAGCCTACCTGTTTGGCGCTGGGCAACCCTCCTCCTTTAGAATATCTGCAACAAAAATGTTGCATTTGTTGGTGTTTGCTCCAGTCTGGTGACTACCGGAATACAACCACTTCTCACTTCCGACGTACCACAGGGCTCTGTTACCAATACTCTCCCCAGACGATGAAGCCTGGCACACCTGAAAATGATTTTGGTATATTATGTACCTACTGTAATTTTCCTAAGAAATTTATATAGTACGCTTTGATAATTTTATTTAATAAATTATTGAACGTTGTCGGTCATTACAGAGAGCATATTCTCATTCGTGTTTGTTCAAAGAATGACATTAAGAACCGTTTTAAAAATGAATCTAGCTATTTTTAAACATGGCATATCATAATCACTTTAATACTCACCACATTTACACAAAAGGCCACGAAAAGGCTCAATACAAGTTTCTTCTGACACATGGCTGACAGTCAATTGCTCTCTATCTGTGACTACAGCGGTCTTTATATATGTAATCATAAAAGTGGTTGAAAAAAATTCATCTTTTTTTAAGACCTGCTTATACTTGTGATTTTGTGTCAATAACAGGAAACTCTCTTTATCACAAGAGTTTTGTTTACAGTTATATTTTTTTATTGAACTTGACCTTACTATGGCCTATACGTTTTCGTTTGGGGTTTTTTTTTGAAAAATAAAACAAACAAAAAAAACAATTGTTTTACTTATACAGCATAGCTCTCCAGCGATCTTTAGAGAGGCTTGTGCTCTTACGCTCCCCATTCTCAGTGTCGCGACATGCCTTAATTAGAGGTAATTGGAAGCATGAAATTATTTCGTACTTTTGCATCCCTTGCTGAAATAGGTAGGTGATATCAGCACGTGCACATGTCTTCCTGGTTCTTAATAGCATACGAATTCTTCTTTAGAGAAGATTGTTAAGAAAAATGGTATATCTTTGTATTGTCCATTCAATACTCCCTCCACAAAATCACGCGGATTATTCATCATAATGAACCCTTACACAAGTCTCACTTTCTGATCTCTGCTTTTTAGTGCATGCATCGACTGTACTCTAATTCCATAATCCACATATATTTTGATAACTGTACCGTGCTGCTGATAATGATAATTTTTCTAATCTATGCACGCCATAAAATTATATGTATTTCATGATTATTCTTATCACACCATTTCTTTATTTCAGTCCTACTTTCCATTTGTTACGTGTTTCTGATGAATAACTCTAACTGCTATTTATCCAAATGTTTGAATTAGGAATTTAAAAATAACTCGAGGTATTGCTTTTCTCTTTACTGAAACTTCTTATATTGGCTTACAAATTAGTTGTCAAAAAAAATCCGGGGTGTGTGTGGGTGGACGGGGTTTTAACAGCAGTTGACAGACATTAATGGCATTATTATGCCGAGGAATGGAAGCCAAGTACCTTTCCAAATGACACACAGGGACAGCCAACGGCGACTGTGACTTGGAAAGGTATCGTACCCGCAACGTAAGATAACGAATCTGACGCTCTACTAAAAAAGCAACCCACTGCAAAAAAAAAAAGGAAAAACTGAAATTGTGAGTACCTAAGTCATAAAAGGATGGCACGTATCTCATGTAAATTGAATTCAGGAAGATTCTTTTTCGCATTTATCATAAGGCCTCCTTTCAACTTAAAAAAATTGTATAGCTACTCAAACTTTAATGTGTAAGGTCGGTTATTGCATGAGAATTGTACGTATCACTTATAGGTCATCATATCTTATCTAATGTATCTGTTAAGAAAGATTGTGTTATCCTGTATACACATCATCATAGAGGTATGTCTATACACGAATTTTCGGTATCATTTACAAAAACATTTCCACTGATACAAAACTAAAATCATCCGTGACGAGAGAGAGAGAGAGAGAGAGAGAGAGAGAGAGAGAGAGAGAGAGAGAGAGAGAGAGATGTAAATGACTTTAACTAGAAAAATGTCGCGGTAACGTCCCTTTTGAGAATATCTTCAGCACTTTGCAGTGTTGCTGCATAACGAATGTCTTGTACATGTCTGTTTTTGTTTTGCTTTTTTTAAAATATGATTTGTATGTTTGCGTATATACATTTGTAAGTCGGTGCACACGCAAACTAAAATAGTTGCTGTATTGTTTCAGATTAATCGATAAATCAGTAGACTAACTGTCAGCCTAAACTCGGGTTATACATTATATTCATCCTCAAGTATGCAGTTTCATTGGGAAAAAAAACCACACCAAAATGTTCAACAGCTCGATGTCTTCTCTCAGAGAGTGTGCCCATGCGTGCTCGAGTGTTATGAATTTTTCTGAATGAATGAATACCCAATCAATGTAAAAGAAAAGCTTTATTTTCATTTATCAAACCTAAATGTTTATTCATATCCTTGCTTCATCATCAAATTTAGATTGAACAATCGGTGTACTTATTATATTCAAGGCTTGATTTTATATTTAATTTTAAGAGGGGGTTATGCTATGAATTTCTTTCCAGTCTGTAGATTCTTCTTTCTTTTACCGCAATAATTTGTTTTAAACTAATATAATTAATATTACAGGTTAGTTTAACTCCCATCAGTCTGGCGACCCATATCATATAAAATAAGAAACTGGTGCCTGTCCACACAACCTCTTCGCAATAAATATTTAAAAGTGATACCCTCGATCTGTAACAAAACCGTACAACTAATATTCTTTCATCCAGGAAAAGGAACTCTGAAAGGATTTCTCAAATTTGTTTATCATAGTTGCAACTCTAAACTTATGACGCCAATATCTGAGAGAGCAAAAATAGTAGCGTTTACTGACATTTAACGTCTGTGAATATTATTTATAATAACTGTTCATGAAAAATGAATCTCATCACATCTATTTGGAAGAAATATACGTTCTTGCTACTTTCTCGTTAAGGCTCTTCATACACATAGCCTCCACAGTAGACTACCAAATTTTCTTTAAAGATGGTGTCTTCGTAAGTTTTTTTTTTTCAGGAAGGAGTTTTGTCAAAATATCGAAAAGCTATAACATTCGGCAAATCAAATTTCCAGAGTTGCTGTTTTATTTGAAACGTTATTCATATTATACATGTCTTAATGTAATATTTATTCAGACGTTTTGTCTGCTTCGTCATAAACAAAAGGTAAACTAATTCGACTACACAGAGATTAGTAATGCATATAAGGAGTACTTTTGTTTTGACTTGAAGATCTTAAATCTACAGAAAAAGATTAAAAGAAATCGTTCATTTTACATTCATTTCTCTTAATCTGATTGGTCATAGGGGAGCTACTGATGACTTTGCGAAAATATCTTTTCATTTTGAACTGTTTATCACTCTTTAAAACTGAGTCCATGCCTATCTACTCTTTGTTGTTATCTTCCCATCATATTTTCTTTCTGCCTTGTTTTTTCCTTCCTCTGACTGTGCTATCTATGTATGACTATCTTTGAATTGGATTCAAATGCGCACCTCATTAGAGATGTAGCCCAAGTAAGAAATTTTCAGGAACCATCGATAACATCTCAGCTCTAAGGCACGGATTCTTCTCTCTAGTTCTTCTGTCAGGTTTCATGTCTCACAAGGATACAGGAATATGGACCCAAGCGTAATGGATGTCCTTATAAATATGCTTCAGAATAGCCAGTGCAGTTCTTGCCTGCGCAGTCCTGGAAAGAACCTCAAGTTTTGAACTTTCGTCAGAGGTTAAAGCATCTGGATACTTGAAGCTTGTCACTATGCCAGCTTCTGTCGATTCACTCTTATTTCTTCTGGATTTCACTTGGTTTGTCATTAGCTCCATCCTTTTAGCGTTTAGCGTGATGCCTGGATGAGATGGTTCACTAAGGCTAACAGTTATTGTTCATCTCCTGCTAAATCATTGATATATTCAGTGAAGCGTAAATAGGTGATTGTTCTGCTTCCAATGCTGATACGGACCGCGTAGTCTTTCAAGGCATCGGACATGAGCCTTTCTAGGTAGATGTTGACGAGTTGGCGAGAGAAGGTACTCCTGTCTGGATCTAAATGTGGTTTTGAGAACTGCGTTAGTCAACTTGTCATACCGGTTTTCCATGATGCTAATTAGGACATTATCATGGAGGTTCCTCCTTCTTAAACAAGTTGTGCTGGTACATTATCGACCCCGGCTGAACTCCTTTCTTTATTGCCTTTACATCAGCCTCTACTTCTTCCTTGAGGATTTGGAGGTCAACCTCTATTCTGGTCACTATGAAGATTAATACAGTTTGGTCTCCAGAGGCCTCCTGGTTGTAAAGCTCTTAACAGTATTCCGTCCATCTGTTTAGAATCTCTTGGTCTTCTGCGAAACTCCTGGTATGCATTTTTACTGTTTTTCTGGTTTCAGCGTTTCTCAACTTCCTTACATTGGTCTACTCCCAGATTTCCTTTGACTTTTTAAGTTCTTCTTAATCATGTTGTTATACATATATATATATATATATATATATATATATATATATATATATATATATATATATATATATATATATATATATATATATATATATATATATATATGGGTCTCCTCACTTCGTTCTCAAATCACAAGGGTCGAAAGGTCGAAGATATCTGCTGTGGCCCAGTGTTTCATCATCCTACCATGGTTGCCAAGGATCTTGCTGACTGTCTTTATTACAAATCAGTTCTGTATCAAATCCTAATATAATATTATTCATGATGGCGCAATCAATTTAAAATGTCCTCTCCGTTTAGAAATGTTAAACGTTAATGCAACACTCACCAGATTTCAATTATCTGCTTAAATAATCGTATCTTTTATAATTCTCATGCCAATAGATTTTGAAATAATCGGTAAGAAAGTCAAAAGTATCGATAAGGTCTTGAACGATTTGTGTTACACATGAAAGATTCAAATTCTTAACACTTATCAAGTATTTCTAAAAAAGAAAAAAAAAAACAATGACGCTATCTGAGAACTTTTTGCCATTAAAGACGAAAGCATTCTTCATGATATGTCACTCGTGAGCTTAGGCAGTGCTTTATCAATGCAATGTATCAGTTACTATAATCAACCGTATGGTGTAACTACATTCAGAGAGCAACAAGTAATGTATAGCTGTGCATAAGTATTTATTTGTCAGTTGTTATCCATTGATATAACCAAACTGAATTTGTCATTTTTTATTTCAGAATAGCTTTTGAATAGGAGAAAGAAAGATTTAGCTTATCAGGAGGAATATAATTGTGAAATTCTTTTTTACAGCCTCTTGTTTAGTTTACGTAACACCCTTGGTTCTGATCAACCATGACAAAGATATGTTTGATAATTTTAGCTTTGTGTGTTTTACTTTCATCGAGGATCTGCAGAAACCATGTCGATGGTTCGGGGCCTATCCCTACTTCCAAAAATGAAAAACGAGTATCATAGCATGAGCACTATTGGGATCCCCACCTATAGCCACATATACAGTTCCTGGTCATCAAAAGACAAATTTATATCTGCAGCTAAGATGGTTCATCCATCTTTCCAGACCAACCAATCGGTCATAGCTTGTAGACTATTTGTATCAATCATATTATATATATATATATATATATATATATATATATATATATATATATATATATATATATATATATATATATATATATATTATGCATTCAACAGGATTTGTACACTTGATGCATCCTCATCAAAAGACAAATTTATATCTGCAGCTAAGATGGTTCATTCATATTTCCAGGCCAATCGGTCATAGCTTGTAGACTATTTGTATCCATCATTTTATAACTATATATATATATATATATATATATATATATATATATATATATATATATATATATATATATATATATTCTGCATTTAACAGGATTTGTACACTTGATGCATTCTCATCAAAAGATAAATTTATATCTGCAGCTAAGCTGGTTCATCCATATTTCCAGGCCAATCGATCATAGCTTGTAGACTATTTGTATCAATCATTTTATAACTATATATAACTTTGCCCTGGATCATGATTATCAAGATCCTCTCCTGATACAGATAAAGGTATTTAGCATGAAAAGACTTATTTATTCATAAAAGTGAAAATGCTCGGGGGTCCATCAATACATCAGGGGACTTAGTCTCTGTATTACAGCTTGAAAACTGTCAGGATCCCTATTTAAGACATGCTTGCTGTGCATAAAAAAAAGACATTTGTCCATTGAGCAGCCCATACCCTCAACCATTATCAAGAGCCTCTCTTCAGTTTTAGGCCAAAACGAGGATGCTCTGAGAGACGTGTTTTATATAAAGATTTGGTTAAACTGAGATATGGTACGTTCCTTTTTTAAATTAGTTTCTGCTACCAATTTTGATTCCGTTTCATTTTTTTTATTCATTACTTGTTACCGTTAATTGTTTTAATTATTGTGTGGGGTGGGTGGGAAGTATCATAGTTTTATTAACTTTGTGTACCATTAACAGTAAATTCGAATTTATTATTATGATCTATGGCATACTTCTATATTAGTCTTCTCCCGCACATTTCACAAGTATACGTGTCAATTATTTAAGCAGGACCTTGTTTTGTTCTTTGCGCGGTCACATCCTTATTTTTTACTCACCCAACAGTCTACAATTGTAAATACTTATAAAATACTCAAAGGGGTGTTGACACTGACCTTGTGTGAGTTTTATCACGGTTGTTTCCTTGTTTAAAGATCCACACGAACCAGTCGTTGTCGGAGATAAATATTAAGTTCCTGTTATGACTGTTTACGTTTATGGCATATTACTGGCGGATGTAAGTGCTCCGTGTTTTTAGAGATCGCCTGAAGAAGAAGTAGAGGAAGAAGAAACAAAGAAAAAATAAAAGAATCAGTGGGCTATCTTTCATATTAAATAAATAAAATAATGTTAAATATGAAATGGATATCAGAATGAACTGCAACTAATATTGATACGTGATTCCTGTAACTCTAATATCATTATAAGTACCTGAAGTATTTGATGATTACTTGACCTAATAAAGAACTGTTTTCAACGTACCTCGAAATGTTGTATATTTTACTGTTACTATTAGTATTATCATCAGAGGTAGCTTTAGCAAAATCCTACTCTCTTCGTACTATTCTTAAATGGTCTTGAATCCAAGAAAGATTTACAGTTCAAATAATTTACTTATAAATTATTTATTTTGGATAGCCTCTTAAAACGCCAAGAATAAACATAATTAGACGATTGATTTATGCATACGCGATGGTAGTAATATGTGACACTTGACACTCAAACGAGAATTAACAATACTTCGTGGGTTAATAATGGAAGAAACATTGGAATTGATTCAAATGTCCGTAGGCTTAATAGGAGGGAAAGACTAGCCTCAAACGGGAATTTAACATAAAGACTATCCAATTACGATTGCATACGTTGTTAGATGTGGTTAGCCTCAGTACTGTAATTAACATTACACTAACAGGTTCTGTTCAGTAGTGTCCCTAGCATGTAAACCATTGGTTCAAAGAATATATCAACTCCGACATGAATTTGACCTAAGGGGGTACACTAGCCTCATACGTGAATGGGAATATTAAGTTGCGGGGAGTGATATGCTGTTTCCATTTTAACATATTCTTGCCTTGTATAACAAAAGTATTTTTCAAAATTTCAGTTTTAACCCACTATATGATTTATTGATCGACATCCAATACACTCCATCTATCCTTCATCCGCTTGTTCATTTGTGTCCAACCCCAACCTGACTATTCAACATCTGTATTTGATATATTTTTTGTTGTTCATAAAACACACACTCACACACAACAACAACTGTCTTTTTCGGGGTCACTAATATCTCTTAGAATGAGACACTATTTAGTGATTACCAAATCAAATAAAACTTAAATCCTTCCATGATACAATGTGTGCGTGTGTGAGAGTACACGAGTATTTTATCCATACTAAAGAAGACAAACCAATGCAAAGAGAAATGTTGTTTCTTTGCTTTTGGGGTTTTCTTGTTTTATGTTTTGCTTTTCTGTTATTTGCTTACTTGATTTTGTTTGTTTGTTTGTTTGTTTGTTTTTCTTGTAAGATCAAACTCACAATAAAATCACATAGTAATCGAAAAATCCCATCTTTATTCTTTCTTTCGCTGTCTGTCTCTTTTTTGAATTTATTTACTGGTATTGACCTTCCTCTTGAGATTCGTTATTTACATTGCCTTCTTGAGTTCCTTGACAGGTATGGGTTTTTCTTCTCTTTCTGAAGAACCCTCTTCATTCGTTTTATTAACCTTTTTCAAGTGTCACTATGATTGTCAGTGTCATTTTTCATGACACTGATAACAGATATCTTTTTCTCTCTTTTTTCCCTGCCTTTAATTTTCTGTTATGTTAGCATTCTGGAAACCAATGTATGTTATCTTAATAGGACATATCAAGTATCTTGATTTTTATCTCAACGGAGTAATCTGTAATCTTATTGTAAGTGTTGTTTAGAATGGCTCTCTATCCATCTCTGACGAGAAGGGGAACCTGTTTTGACTCTTCTATCTTCATAGACAAAAATCTGAATTAATATATCATCTTAGAGTGTGAAGCTCTGTCTGTAGGAAAGAAAAGCAACCAAGTCAAAGTTTTGAATCAAGATGAAAATAACTAGTAGTAGCCATGAGACAGCGACAACTTTCGGTGTCGCCTCGTTCATTGAGTGTAGTGTCAACAAATGCCAGTGATTTCGAAGTTGGCATGAAAAAGCCTGAACAATACCATCTACCTCTACCACAAGACCAAGAGAGAAACTCAGTTAAGTAAACTTGTCATTACCTATAGAAGAATATTTTCTAACAATATCGATATAACTTTGGAACTGAAAAAAAAATTGAACTACAGCTTACCTGTATAAGATGAAACATAATGTGTTCAAGTCTAAGATACCACAAAAGAAAGAAGCGCTTTTGATTACAGAAATGAGATTCATTGATAAAAACATTGATACGACAATACCAGGACAATGATGACGATCGTTTGAGGCTATCCGTCATTTCTCATGATACGGCAGATTGTTTCTTTCGAAACGCTCTTCAGAACAATGCAATGAATTTCCAAAAGTCACCTGTGAATGGCCCCAGACTCATTTTCATGAAAGTAAGAAATGTACCCTTTAAAAGATTGTATGAGTTTTTTTAGCCCTTCCTTTGAGCAGAATGACCAAAACGTTTGGAATGAGAGAAATACCCAAAAGCTGTTTTCGACTTGTCAATACCGAAAGTAGACTACATATTGTGCTTTCGCATTTACCTGACGTTCGCTTTCAAGACCCCACTGGTATTCACACTGTACAACAAGAAGCATTCTACGCCTTGTAGCAAACTCAGTCTTCAGACCCTTTTGACTCTTAAAAAATGTTGAAATATGCCGATCTGATAGGGAATTCTTAGACAATTACTTCTGGATCCCTTGAAGAAAACTTTTACCATCACTAAAGCGCTTCGATAAATCTTTAGAAAAATAAGTGAGAACAAGTTAGCCATCATACCCTCCATCTTTACATCACAATTCGTCAGCCGTCAATATTTCCGCCGAAGCTTGCCTGGTTTTATTACTTGTGTGAAAATGAAGACACCTAGATACAACATGCTAGGAACGGTGGGGACATGAACTAATTTCAAGGATGTATATTAACGGATAATTAACTTGTTTTCCTCAACCAGATCCTAAAAGTCTTATCTCTATGAGTTCATCGTGGAAAAGTGGTGTGTGTGTGTGTGTGTGTGTGTGTGTGTGTGTGTGTGTGTGTGATTTATATGTTTAACGTAGCTTTAACAATTTTTCAGTCATATCGTTACGATGTCCGCAGTATGATACTTTATAGTGATGTCTAGCACTGGGTCATCATGCTGCAGACATGTGACATGATGTCCCACGTAGTCGCATAATCCTGACACCAGGTCGACCAGTCCTAACACTGGCGTCTTAACGCTGAGCGCCAAGCGAGGCAACTGTTATTACCATTTTTAAAGCCTCTGGCATGATTCGGCAGGGGTTCGAACCCGCGACCTCCCGCATCCGAGGTTGACGCTCAAACCACTAGACCACCGGAGCGGTCTGGAAAAGTGGAACGAGGAAACATACCAACGACGCTCGAGCTTACCATGTCTATGATACCAAATGATATAAATTTAGGAACAGGACTGGACGCATTGGCGAAATTTACGGCGAGGACAATAGTGAACATTTAAATCAAAGCTAGTAGTCAACTTTGACGTGTTTAAAGAAGTTATAAAGTCGGGACAGTATCAAGATTTTCGCGTGAAAATGTTTGATCATCACCTTTGGAAACAGTATATGAAATTGTCTACCAGAAACGAGTGACTTCTACACCTCTACACTTTACCTTACGGACACGCCGATCTCCATTGTAAAATAATAGAGTTCCATGACAGATAGATCAATGAGTATAGAAACGCCGACAAAGAAAAATGAATTCAACACCGCAACTGAGTGATGGACAACTGCGGAACCAAAGTTCAATGAACTCGAGTGCGATGCTTTGACATGTGACCAGTGATGCCGTACCATGTTCGTTAAATATTTCAGCACGCCTAGGTGATGCCGTAGCTTTGGCTTCAGCAACCTCCTCTCTTTGGACATCTGGGCCTGCAGGGCGAGCTAACAATTGCTCAATAGCTCAGAATGTCCCAACAACCGTGACATCTCATGTAGTTTGTCTGGAATGTAACGTCTTTAACACATTTGAGGCCTTTTATGATATTACAAATCAGTTAAGGCATTCACGAGCAGATTTACTGAGTCGCTTTCCGTACTCTTATATAAGATCACTGGCAGAAAGTGTAATTTTATATGATTATCATGATTGTTAAATTGTCGTATCTAAACCCACGTGATATTTTTGTTGGGGTCCACCAGACAGATGAATTACGAGATAACTGAACGGGTCTTTAGCAACCTAAGAAAGCATATCACGAAATTTATCCCTTGAGAAACAAAGTTTTGCATGATCAAATGAGTCAACTCCATGAAATATCGTCAACATGTTTCGGTTGTCTGCTTAGTTTAGGCACGCATGCCTGTCATTGAGTCAAAGGATCGCATCTGTGTTTTAGTGTAAACCTCATAAAAATATTCGTGCCGGATTGATTTGACGCCTAAACATCACATCGCTTTACACTACACTATTTTCTACTTAAATCAATATCATCAATATTAGGAGCTTCATTAACTGTGAAAAAGAAATATATGCATGATTACGAATGAAGGATGATTTACCATTTAGCGCGTCCTTAAAATTTTCGAGAATACCAACCATAACATCAGTTTACAGAGCAATCACGTACAACTCAAGCCATATCAACCATCTAAAACTACACTTGAATAGTTTAGGCACTAACTGCGGTGTGAAATCACACAATTGTTGTATAATACAATTATGTCTTCGTATTGTGTGTGACGTCGAATACAAATTTCTACTGCAAATCCAACTCGAGTGCGAACATTGAACGGTTGATTCGCGCTTCATGGAACATGTGTTCGATGTGGAGCAAGAAAGTTCATGTTTTTGAAACACTTAGGCGGCAGTGATGTCGCTGCTGCAATAACAAATTACCAGGAATGCCATGGAGCAAATCTATGTAGAAAGATTAAAAGGATCTTCCATATCAGTAGAACAAAATAAAATAGTTACCTGTACACTTGATTCCTTATGTGGAATGCTGAAAAGATGTATTGTGGAAGATGATATATTACAGGGTGCTTAGACTACATCAAAGAATAGAAGATTGAGTGACTTTTACTGAAAATTCTTGCATAAGATCTGCATAAAAAGGCATTGTAAAACAAAGTGATATCATTTTCTATTTGGGTTTATCACATAACATACATATACGTCATAAAGCCGTTCTAATTCTATAGCTAAATTATGAGCAGAATAACGGAGTCTGCTTAAGTGCATTTAGTTGATGGGTAGGTAAATTAATGGTTGTATGAAAATGAACGGAGAAGGTGTCATAAACAGTATTCTAGTATTAAGCCTTATGCGACTTGTTTACAGCTGAATTCCAGCCCTGAATTTAATGTCTATAAGACGGTGTCCGAAATTAAACAAAAATATTTTTTCACCTCCTACATCTTGTGCGAAACAAATATAGCCAAATTCATATCTGAATAACGTTTTTAACTTTCGGAACATATTTAACTTTCCTCAACTTGTATATTGTTTGGCGTAATAAAACATCGTCGTGAAAACTGGCTAGCAACCATATTAATCAACCTGAAACATATGAGGCAATCTTCCAAATTCTCCTCGTGGTGAAAGAGAGTATGTATGTCTCGGAAAGTTGAAAAATACAGTATATAACTATGATGTACCGTTTCAATTGTGTGTTTATATTCATATTCCCAAATTTTAGCAAAATACGTTAATAAAGGGTGATTGTAATGTCAAATAGTTTGAAAGCTTCTGTCACGGATTTGCCTTACCTATTTTGAATAATATTCACTGTATGTTGAGACCTGTTTGCTTGAATTGCGAATTCTTGCTTTACTTTAGTCCAAATTAGTTTAAGAGTGAAATATAATCCCATTTATTTATACCCAGATACTGTTTGGACTTTTTTACTCTTATAATACCACTTTCCATTACCTTTATAATACCATTTTTCATTGCCCTTATAATACCACGTTCAGTAACTCATAAAAAAGTCCACCATTTCTGAATACAAAGTTTATATTTATCAAAATTAACACAGTCACTATTTTTACAAAATGTCTCCATAACATTTAGTTGCCTCTGGAAAGAACTGTATTTGCAACAAAGTGCTCAATAAACTTAGGGTTAAATCACTGTTTTGGTATCACTGTGAATTCATTTAGAGACATTTTAAATTATATCGTGCTATACATTAAGAGTGAGCGTATCAACACTATTACATATTATTGGTATTTCAGCACAATCAAGATTGGAATATATTCAGAACACCACTGGAACTAATTTGGAGCACTCTATGCAATTAGACTTTTATATAACTTTTAGGGCTTTTTGACATTCAATACACAATACTGAGACTCAGAGAGTTCCTTTCCAAATTTTATTTTGTTTTATAGGGGAATAAATTATTTCTGGAATGCTACAAAAATTGTTGGCTTTGCTCTTTTATGTTACTTGTTTTAAGACCACAGAGCCATAACAATGTTCATAATCTTTTTCTGAAATAACTCCATGTCACAATGACAAGTAAATTGCCTGGATCATTGGCAACCTAATTTTAGCAAACTTGTCCCAAATGCTCATTTATTGCTAAGAATGCATGTCTTTTCTAGGTAAACAATCAGTGTTAGTAATACAATACTGACAAGTGGTTTTTGCAGTTTTCTGCCACTAAGTTGCTAACTACTTTGCCTGGAGCTGAATTTGAAAACTAAAAATAATCAATCTAATAGTCTGAGATATACAGGTGCCTCTGATTCTGATGCTACTGCTTGCATAATTAAGTGGCCATCAAATCCACACAGGTTATGAAGCACTGCATGACTGTTTGCTTGACAGTTGAATTCATAACAGCTAATTGCATGTGTCATGTATGTCCTCTATATGTGCCTGTGATCTTGAACTTTGAAATCAGTGTTGTGATAAGTGATATCAACTCCATCATTGAGTGACCATATAAAATGCACATGAATGGTTTAAATGTCTGCAAAATTCTTTTCTTTTTATTAGAACATGATTGAAAATATGTGGGGATTTGTTTCTACAGGCAAATAATCTAGTTTTGCCAAGATGGATTTAGTATGATGCAAAACTCAGAATAATGGAAACTGTACCCTGACCATTTACAATAAAATTAGATAATTAGTAGTAGTAGTAGTAGTAGTATGACTTTATTTAATGAGGGTAACTCAATTAGCTAAGAACTAATCTACCTTGAGGCCCTTAAAAAAAAACTCAAGGAGAAAGTGTATAGTTTGTCCACCACCCACAAAAAATTACTAACTTTCAACTAATTCTTCAAAAAATGGTCTATCAAAGTACTCAAGATACAGATGAAATTTGGAGATTTGAATTAACAGTACACAAGATAAAAGGGATGATTGCTGCTTGCAAGTTATTGATAATTATGTCATATTATGATTATAAGCAATCATCTCTATCATAAATATTTTAATTCATTTATTCATTTTATCTCTTAATAGCCAAATGACAAAACAAATTATGAAATATTTTGTGCAAATATTTAAGAAATGATCTTTGATGTGTATTTTCTGATGAAATGATTCTATATTGTTTAAGCATGACAATGAAGCTGCCTAACTATCAAAGGAGGTAATTACACACCACAACAATTTCCTGACAATTAGAATTTGTCCCTATACATATATTAATTTGGTCTTTCAAGGCCAAAAGGTCAGTTGGGCTAAATACAGATTGTGCTTAAGTATTAGAAAATCAAGCTATTCTTAGTAAGAAGCAGGTAGACACTATGCAATAGCCTTTGAACATATAACCCTGAGACAGGGACAGGATCTGCATAATTATTGCTATAATAAGTGGCAAAAAAATGTAACTTGGGCATAAAAAGTGTAATCTTTTTATTACATACCAGATTTACAGCTTGTATGAAAAAGATGTTTATTTCTGAAGATGATCAAAATTCTTGTAACAAAGTGTAAAAATCTGTATTCTTAGAACCAGAATACAAACACAAAAGATAGTGAAATATTGTTTTTGTTCAGCACTTTTTTTAATTAATCTATGTGTCTAACTTTCACAGAATGATTGCAAACTGGAATTTGCAATGTGTATCGCCATGTGGTCAAAGTGCTGCATTACATGACTCATATTCTTTTTCAAAGTTTGTAAAGTGGTGTTGATTTGTCCTTTTTCCTCATCTGACATGTTTTGGAGTTTGAGAAGATCTGTCACCTGCTCTAACATTTTCTGTTTAACATCCACAACTCACAAGTACAGTGTGACCCCGATATAACATGGTAAATGTGAACCATAGAACCCAACTGTGTTATAGAATATACTGTGTTATAACAGGGTTCCTGCAGACTTAACAAAAACCAATTCCATGACTTTTCCAAAACTTTTCCAGGGTTATGCCATAAAACTCAAGGACCACACTATCTTGCATTGTCAAGTAAATGAACTTAAAGAATAACATCTTTCAATCTAAAATAACAAATAAGTTAACAACAAATATTTTTAATATGTACATTTTAAATTTACCTGGGCAAGCACACTTTGACTTTATGGAGTAATTCATGTCATAATCCAATGTTCAATGTAATTTGTATTCAAAAGAAAAAAGGAAACAATTCTATGTAGTCTTTGTACACGTATATGTATATGTTCAATATTTACAATATTAACAAAACACATTACTTTCAAGATGCTTTCTTTTATTTTATTTCTTTCATTTAGTGAACTACACTGGAAATGTGATACTTCCATTAGGGGAACTTATTGTTATATGAATTGAAACCATTTATTGATTGTAATTTTATCATTTTATTTAATTGGTTCTCGGTGCTCTATGAAATTTGAAGTAATCAATTTCTTTAACTCCATTGTCACAAATTCCATGACTTTTCCAAAACTTTGCAAGGTTTTGACAAATTCCATAACTTTTCAAGGCCCTTGAAATTCATTTTTTACATTCAATATCTTTTCCAGGATTCCATGACCTGCAGGAACCCTGTTTTAAGCAACCAGGTTAAAAGCAACCAGTTAGCAGAAGAAAATAATGCATATACCAGAAGAATGTGCTGAGGGAGAGGCATTAGGTAATAAATGCGGGCGCAAAAATACATGCTTCATTGGAATAGTTATCTTAAATTAATGCATATAAAATGAAAAATACACCTATAGTGAAAACAGAAGACAAAATATTTTACTTTATTAGGAGAGCCACGCATTCGTACATATACGTGTATACTGTTGAATTTATAATACATGTACAACATTAATTTCATCGTAAATATGCACACACAGATTAAAAATATTTAAAAATTTTGTAACAGATCATATATGTTCAAATTCAGTGGAAACAAATAGCACAATCTAATGGTGAAGCACATGAACTTTTCAGTATTTTCCAAGTCGGTAAAAGATTGCATTTTAAGTGCCATTGGTAGAATTCATAAGCATAATTTTTTTCATGCAAAAAGGAAACTTTCACGGCACAGTAAAATGTTCCAATCACGTTGGAAAATGAAACAATCCATCAGATTCCTTTGCCTTTATTTCAGTTGGGTACTGACTTCCTTTGAAGAAAGTTTCTTTTTTGTTTTTATTGAAGATTGTAGTTTTTATTGAAGATTGTAATCAGCTTTCTTTGATGAAGTTTGCATACTTAATTGAAGTCAGTGCTAAGGTATAGCCTTGAAGAACCAAACAAATGCTTGTTTCTTATTGTGGTGGCAACATAAAAAATTGTATTGCATAATTGACACTAATTTTGTTTCCATTTGCTGAGTACATTTTCATAACAATCTGTGATTCAAAAAAGGTAATGTTTTCTTTGAAATTTCAGCTACTATTTTATCTGGGTATGTTTTTGAAAAATAAATTGGTCATTGTATGGCAATTGTAGTTACTGTTCCTTGCTGTCTACTGAATAGACAAGAGCTTTTTTGTCTTTTTATTTTCTCCTTTAACATTTGTGGTAGTGGAGTGATGCTGTCTTTCATGCATGCATCAGAAATTTAAAGAAAGGGTCAATCAACAAGAGATGCAGGTGTTCCAGTCTGAGTGAAAAGAAGATGAATTTTACTTACATGTCAGTCTATAGCTAGCAGCTGAAAATCTGATGAAATATAGATTATGAGATAATGCCTCATCTGGTTGATCTCCGCTACCAGAAATGTAAATCTGAAGAAGAAAAGAGAATATTTCAAAACATACATTGCTAATAATAGATGTCAACATAAGTGGATTATGGTATAACAATGCACTGTTAAGATGATGTCAATATGAACAAAGAATTTATGTAACATAAACCATCTTAACAGTGCATAATCCGCTCATGCTGATAAATTTTGGTGCATTTTATATCATCTTTGTGGCTTCCTTTTCATGGGGCCTCTGAATATCTCCACTCCAAACCAATGGTTGTACATACAAGTTTAAACAGCCAACAATGTCGTCAATAAAAAAAAAATTTTTGCCGCCAATAAGGAAAAAAATTGCAATTTGCGACATTGATGAAAGCCTACACGATCCTAAATAAACTTTTTCCACGTTATTTTTATTACTTGTATGTGAAAATTGAAATTAAAAATACAGGAGCCACATCATGACCGACTTATTATTCATACGCAATCTCTTCCCTAAAATGATAATAAATGTTTATTATTATTTTCGTACTTTTAAGAAAGTCATTTTTTATGTACGTGAAAAATACATATGAAATTTGGGAACCACCCCATGACCATGTTATATCCTAATTCGTGTTATAATAGAGTGCGCTATAACAGGGTCACACTGTAATGTGTTTTTTAAACATCTAGTGCCATATTCTTTAAAAGTATAGACCAGTATGCTAACTAGCAAGCTTATCAAGATAAAGAACCTGTGAGGCAAACTTAATATGTGAAGAAACCAGACTGTTGTCTTGGAAATGGGCCATATACAGTTGCTACAAATAGCAAACAAGGAAATATTTGTATGCTATTCTTACACAGCAGTCATCTCTGTAAGAACATTCTCCGATTTGTAAGAGTAGAATTAAACAGATGATAATAAAAATGAGAAAAACGACCTTTTATTACCTCAACGTTTTTATTTTTTTAATGAAACAAAAAAGCACAATCTATATACAGGCAAACGTAAAATGTAATTTGGTGAAAAAGCATAAAAATAACACAAAAAGCATATTGGTTGGTATATTTGAAATATAAATTCATTCAATCCAAAACATTGGTGAGAAATGATTGAAAAAATTATGATCATTCTAGCTTTATTACAGTAAAATGTCCCTGACTGGATGCTTTTGGGGGGTATTTTAAAGACATGGCTGGTATAAAGATGTTTTTTTTGTGGGATGGCCTTATTGGGAACCAAATGTGATCAGTCTATAAAAAAGGCCAAATTTTCTTTCCATTTAATGGCAAATACTTACACACACATTATGGTATTGGAGATCAAGGAGTTGCCAGTTTACTATGAAATTTAATTTTTTAAATATTGTATTTAAATACATTACACCAAAGATATGTAAAAAGGTCCTTCTTAAACTTGTATGTGTTGCCAAGGCAAGCTAATAAGGATATGGCTATAAATAATTTTTGACCACACTGCATATTCTGTGGTCTTGGTTTTCACACTTATGCATGCACACAAATATACAAGATCCCTGAAGTACACGATAATCAAGACAAAGCATTTTTTAAGGCATTTAAAAAATACAGTATGTCTCATTATCACTAGGTTCAAAGGTGAAAAAAAGTATGCTGTGTTACAGTAAGACCCACTTAGAGAAAATGAGTTACTGCTTATACTCTCATAAAATGAGTCCAACTACAAATAATATTGACCATGCTGTACCACTGTATAATGTTCTGGTAGATTGGGGTAAGCATTGTTTGTTCTACCAACTACCCCTAACAATTGGCCAAATATTGATTGAACAATAATCCCAAAGTCATGAATATAGTATAGAAATGAGGTCTTTAATATCTGAACTGTTATTTTTGCCTCTGTTACAAAAATTCTTTCACAAATCTACCTTAATTGTAGCAGTGAAGCAACCAAAGTCAGCTTTACAATGGAAATGTCCTGTACTAATCATATCATCTTTAGATAAAACATTGCAGCCTCACAAAGCAAAGGAAATAGAATGTTGTGTTATTGTGTTAAAACATAAGATGAGACATTGTGTTCTAACTTTCAATAACTTTAATATGTACAAGTGACTATTATGAGGTCTTACCACAGAGTGGTATCAAAGAGGCTGATGCCTGGAGATAGTACCAGTGGAACTATGACTCATCCACAGAGGGTTCTGATTGGTCAGTTACACATGTGTAATGTTACATAGCATGAGTGAGATTTACAAGGATTGGATTTTGGGTCATAAAATGCAATTAATAACTTTTTAAGTAGTTAATATCTTCGGAGTTTGCTTTGAGACTAGAGACATACTTGATCACTGGACACTGGCTTTCAAAATGCAATTCTCAGTATGGCTCTAAAACAAAACATTTTTTAGTGTTAACAATTTGGAAATTTGTGGAAAACTAAGGCCTTAACAGGATTTAGGAATAAAAACCATGCATTTCCTAGGAAATCAATAATTATCACAAATACAGCAAACCACTCAACTCTCTCTCTCTCTCTCTCTCTCTCTCTCTCTCTCTCTCTCTCTCTCTCTCTCTCTCTCTCTCTATATATATATATATATATATATATATATATAGCTAAATGCAAAGACAGTAAACTCCTGATTTATATATATTCAACTTTCCTGTGCCTCACATTGATGTAAAACAATATTATCACCCAATCAGGAAAGTAGGTCCTGTGCACATGCATGCACACACATGCACACACACACACACACACACACACACTCCAATGCACAGCAGCAAGGAATCCAAAGCAGGAACCACAGATTTTTTATTTGTTCACCCAGGATGAAAATTCAGTTCCCAATTGAAAAATTTCAATATAATCATAGTTTTTCAGGATTTTGTCACTTAAATCGGGGGTTTACTGTTCATGAATATACACCAAAACTGGACACATATACATGTGTATACACAAATAAAGATATGATGCACACACCATAATCAAATATTCAATAAATGTCATATATAATACTGAATAAAACAAAAAGATATATTGAAATAATTTTTCTAAGGTACAACTGAGCAGAATGTCTCTCTACATCCAGCCTGTTATGGGCACTGCAGAATGTATCTGGATCTATCATTGTTAATGAAGGAAACAAAACAAGAAAACCACGAACAAGAAGGCCAGGTCCTACAAGCTGAGGACATGACTGAACAGCTGTAAAATATGTGACCTTGACCTCGAGACAAAATGCCGAGCAAGCATGTCACAAAATGAATAACTTTAGCTTCATAATGATTCATCTTAAGTATGAATAAAATCCATGAAGTGGATTAAAAAATTTAATTAAAAATTAAAAAGACTTTAGCTGAAACCTTAACACAAATTTTCCATGACTGACTTTAACCCAAAGTTCAACATGGCAAACAACTGTCACAGAATTAACTTTCACAAGTTCATAATTATTCACCCATCAAAGGATCAAAAAATATATGCAAATGAAAAAAAAGAATCAAACTCTTAATGCAAATGCTCAATGAATTGTTTACCTGAACATCAGGGTAAAAAAAGGCAAACAAGCAAACTTTTAGAAGGAATTGCTCAATCTTTGTAATGGTTCACCCCAAGAAAAAACAAAATCTTTCAAGGAATTTTGGAAATAAAAGCAAATAATGATACCATCACTGCTGGTAAAGTGATTGCTCTGTCTTGCTTTCCCTTAAATGTAGATCTGACAAAAAATGGGCATGCAATATTATGAACCATAAAAATGGTTCTCATCAGCCCAATAATTTAGATAATCAAGACTCGACTGCAATACTAACCCAATTCATTGGTAACTAAATTTTTGCAGTTTTATTCATCTCTGTCATTCAGCCAGTTGAAATTCATATACCTTCTCTAAGGAACCTAATGCATAAACCAGAACTTAAATTTACATATAAATGATACCTAATTTTCCATACAAAACTGCATTAGAGCAAAACTCTAGATAAAAATGTGATAAACTGGTTATTGTACTAATGGGTTAAGAAACTAAGCATGTTTTAATCAAAAATATTCTGAATGAGTATTTTGTGAGTACTGTATCACAAAAAACAACAATTCAGCTACAAAACTGAGTCTGTTAATGTTATCCAAATCTTTTTTAATATGTCAAAGAGCTTAGTGAGCAAGATCAATTTAAAGTAAATATGACTCTTTCAAAGTGAGTGTTTATACAGTGATGTATGATCTTTTTAAATGTACACAGAACATTTGTACTGATCAAATGTATCTTCCTTCAAAATAGAGTGTGTGTTCATTGGTTGATTTCATCTTTTTTTTATTTGCATATTTCACTGGTGGAGAAAATATCTTGCCAAATTCTATTTTTATTCACAATGGGTTTGGTTTTTTTACCAATTACTTTTATTATTAAAAATTAGAATTTGAGTAAGATGGAATTAAGATCACAATTGTATATTTTTATCATTATGAGTAAACAGCTATGTGCAGAGTTCATTTTGCCATGTTTATAACTGAAGCCTGCTTCTAAAACCCACAAATATAGAATATGAAATTCCAACCCCAATGCAAATAAAAAAACAAAACAATTTCTTGAAATTATTCATATTTCTTGGAATGAACATTTTCTTCAAAAATGTCATGAAATGATATATTTAGGCATCATTGTGATCTCAAATGGAAACTATATATGCAAAAAACACCTAAATAATCATCTTACAAAGAAGATGCGAACAAATTAACTTTTAAAAAATATAGCAAGGACTGTACTAGAGTATGCTTGTATAGTTTAGAACAATCACTACCAAGTGTTACTGGACGAAGAAATAAAAATCAAGCAGCCTGATTTATCTGATCATTTTATGACTATTCACCAGAGAGTATGTCCTCAATATTAAATAATTTATCATTTAAGCTCTTCAGAAAACACATTAATAACTTTTTAAGAGATTTTAAAAAAACTATAGAAAACTACTGCTACAATGTGATAAAACCAAAACTAACAGAATTCTGCAGAAATATAGCTACAAAATACCCACAGCTGAAATAGATATTTTTTCTTAACAACCATCTCAGACCGAATATTTTTTTAACTATTAAATAATCACAACTGCTAATTCTTTTGTGTACGATCAATTTTCCAAAATTAGTGCTTTAACATTTTTCAACCCTGCACTGTGCTTTTAATGTCGTTATGCTGCAGCACTGAACTAAGCACAATCACACTTCTTCAAAGTTTGCATCTTTGGGCCACTCGGAAGCTCAAAAACTATCAGCTGCACAAGACTGACCATGAACATATTAGGGACAACCACTAAATTTTTAGGGTATAGTGAGGGTATCATTTGACAAAAAATCTGAGATATCCCACAAAAACATATTAGCAGAGCAAGTCATCAGCAGATATATGGTAACTGATTTTTTCTAAATGAAGATTTTATCCAAGAATATTTTTGTACACCAGTCCCTCGATAACTCACTCTGAAAACTTGTGATTCTGCTTATAATGCGTTATCAACTATGTATCCCATTTTTTAAACCAGAAAATACCCCAAAATTGATCCCTATTTGTTGAACTTAAGAAAAACGCTATCAAAATTGGCAATAGAAACTTTGATTTATTGCTTATTTTCTTGTTGAAAATGATAGATATGACCTAGAATTTTTAATCAACATTATAAAATATCAACTTTTAATAAGATGTCATATAATTTGTTACATTTTCTTTTCAAACAACATTCTTACCACAATTAACGATATTCAAGACCATTTTGATCAATGAAAATGTCACGCCTTGTAGAGGCAGTACTTTAATAAATAATTACCAATTAAATAATTTATTTTATCAATTGAATTTGTGTTCTATCTTTTAGTTTTGTATAAGTATAACAATCATAAATGCAATGTGTACTCTTGTAATCAAACATAAAATGTGTTAATCTACTGTAACGGCTATGACTGCAAGAGTTTCTTCGAGAACCTAATTAAGTGCCCAGTATTTTGAAATCTGATGTAATTTATAGAGAATAACAAACAATTTCATCAGGAAAAGTGCTTTATTGACAATTTTTCTCTACTTGATTATAAAATGAGGATTCAGCCATTTTACAGCCCAGTTCCCTATCCCCACTGCAAACCTTGCAGTTTTATGGAAGTCTAGCAGGTTTTTTGGAAGTCCCTCAGTAACTTGCGCCCTCACATACAGTGTGGTCTGTGTTTTTTGGACCCTGATGTGCGTGAGTTATCAAGGGAGAGGTATATTTGTGAATAAAATGAATGGGTGCAAATGACAACCCATTTCTCATTGAAAACAGAATGGCTATGCACAAGTCAATTGTCCATTATCAGTCGGTACATGTACAGCTGCAGTATGAAAATTTACATTAAAAATCTCATGATAAAGAAGCCAATGCTAATGCAATGCTACCTTGCCCAATTATACATTTGTATTGTACAAATGAATTGCTGAATATCAAAAGAAAATATAGGAGAAAGATGCATGAGCTTGAAATAGACTTGCATTTTTCACCATTCATTCACATTGTTGTGGTGCATGCAAATGTTACATTCAAGCCCTATTACTTATGGCAGCAGCAATATGGTGACAACTTTGAAGCAATTGTTTTGTACAATTTGTATACATTACAAATATCTTCACAGATTTATTGTTTTTAGGGGATTAAAAGAAATTGTGTTTTTGCAGAAAATACATTTTGAAGGATACTTAAAATCATGGATTTGTCAAGGTTTGCATATCTATAGCTAACTAATTTCTGGAATTATACTCTACAAATACCCAATACAAAATAAAAAAACAATAACAAAAAGAAATAGTGATCACTTGAATGGTAGTCAAAACAATATTACTGCCAGTATGAACAAAACTAATACACCTGCCAAGACCAATATTTTACAAGTCACTGTAATCAAAGTCAAAAGGAGCTGATGCAGCCAACAATACCAAGCCAAGCAGTTACTGAAGTACATCCATATGATCTTTTATTGAAACAAAAGTCCATATAGTTACTTCAAATGACAATGGCATTAATACATAACCTTAACAGTGGTAGAATTCAAGTTATGTGGATAATGTTATCATTCCATTTATGAAACATACAAGTGGCCTAGCTAATAGATCAATGTAATCTTCATGGTATGGCACTCTTTGATGTGTACAAAGCCACCAAATTGAGATGATGTTAGTTATGTGTGTGCCTGCCTTTTGTATTGACAAATTCCATCCATTAGACTTGGGCAATAAAGAATTAATACAAAGAATATCTGAAATCACACTTCCACTAATAAATGAGACTGGTCATTGATGCAATAAGGTGAAAAAGAAAGGTGTCACTGGTGCAGGTAAATCAATAAATTTTATCAGTGGGCCTTCAAACATTATAACTTATTATTAATTCAAGTGATATGGATCAGTGTGGCTCACAAGAAAATGTTTGGGAATTTAGATCTGATTATTTGTGGCTGTGAGAAAACTGGACTTTTGTAATTTTCCCATATCTGGATTATTTAGTATATGAAAAATTCTTGTGTGTACCAGGAGACTTGATTGATACAATGTTTATTCTATGGTTTTGTGCAAAAGGTATTGAAGTTTGAGCTTTAGTACTATGTTGTAATTTGTGCATATACAGGGTGCTAAATTCGTACTGTGTTCTAATTTGTGCATGTGCAGAGTGCTAAATTAGTACTTGTGCAAACAAACAACAGTTCTAGTATTTTACCATCCTGTTATTCCTTTGGATGAAAAATGTGTAGATAAAATTAGATGTGCTTTCAGTTGGAATGTTTGCTACCTGCAATTAGAAGTAAAAATATTTATATTAATATCAATGCTTTATGTACTTTATTCATTCAGATGGATCAGGACTGTAATAAAATCTTACATCACAGATAAAAGCTGCAGAGAATAGAAAAGTGCCAATTTTTATACAATTTGTAGAGCAGCTTCACCTGAATGAAGGAATGATGGGCTGTATATATTAGCATACAAGTCAAACTGCGAACAACAATGATCTAATCTGTCACTGTGTCCACAGATCAGGGTCTATGTTGTTTGTTCTACTGATTGCACATAACAAACTGACATTTACTGGATAGTGCTTCAATTTAGGCAGTGACCTGATACTTTCTCAATTTAGACAGTGAATGGATACTGTTTCAATTTAGGCAGTAAGTCAACTGATATTTACAGGATATTGCAATCAATTTAGGCAGTGACTGGATACTTTATAAATTTTGGCAGTAAGTGATCTGGCATTCATTAGATACTGCATCAATTTAGGCAGTGACCAGACACTTTATCAAATTTAGGCAGTAAGTGAACTGACATTTACTAGATCCTGCATCAGCTTTGACAGTGACTGGATACTCCCAATTCATGCTGCAAGCAAACTGACATCTACTGGATACTGCATTGATCTAGGCAGTTACTAAATATTTTATCAATTTAGTAAGTATGTAATCCAACAGTTACCTGATGCTGTATACATACATAGGAATAATAATAATAATAATAACAAGGACCTTATATAGCGCCTAATCTTTAGAAGCTCTAAGCGCTTTATAACATTTGACAATGCTTAAAAAGAATAACAAACATATATAATGAAATAATTACAAAAATAAATACAAACACAACAAAATTAGAAACAGAAAAACATGCTGTAAATTTTTAAGGTAAGCATATACTAAAAGGATACATTATTAGGTCTTTATGACTGAATGGGACCAATAAAGCAGGTTTTATATTCCGGTTATACTTTATTGTGAATTAGAATGAGTAAAATCAGCGCCAAATATCTGAGTTATTATAATTAGTATGTCCAGTAAAATTGGGTGTGTGGATGTGAACTCATGCACATTTTTCATTAAGTTTTAAATTCAGAATTTCAAGCAATCAAAAAATCCATGAAACTTGATGCCTAACAGAAATGTTTAACCAGTATGCTGCTTGTTTATAGTTCTGTTACAGAAAACTATTTCATTCCATTACTGTTGATTTCTGACACTATCAAAAACAATTTAGAATTCACAAGATATATTCTGTGTATACAAGTCATTTAAGCTGTGTCAAAAAACATTATTTAGTATGAGTGAAAAACTTTGTTAGGATAGGTATTATAAAATATCCAGTTTCTGCCTAAATTGATTCAGTATCCAGTAAATGACAGTTCGCCTACTGTCTAAATTGATAAAGTATCCAGTCACTGTCTAAATTGATGCAAGATAAAATTTGATTATGCACTAAAATAAAGTTGACAAAGTATCTATCCTGACATAAGAAATCATCTCATTTGTTCTTCAATTTATAGTCCCTAATGTTCCTCACCATACAGTATGACCCCACTGAACCCGACCGTGTTATGAACCGAACCATGTTATATGCAACCATGTACAGTACCAACAAATTTGCAAGGTTGGGGGTCGATAATAAAAGCGGGTGCAAAAACGTGTTTCATTGGCACAGTTACCATTTTAAATCAATGTATATTAAATGAGAAAAACACCTGCAGTGATAACCAATTACATATACATGTATAATAATTACTTTATTCAGAGAATCATGCATTGGTGCATACATGTGTATAGTTTATATATACATATCTAATCTATAGCATGAATAGAATATCAACACTGTGTACTCACCTGTGAATCTCATCATATACATTGAATCCACAATACAAATATTTCCATCAAAAAAATCCACAAAAATATTTAAAATATTCAATAATTTTGTCACAGATTGGTATGCAACTGAATTTAATGGGGGAACAAATAGCAAATAGTCTGTAACAAATGATGAAACAGTACATCTGGAGGTTAAATAATGGTGTCTTTATAAATTTCATACTGCTAAATTTTCTCATCAATGATTTGTAATACTTTATTTTTGTTTGAAAAACTCTGTAATTTTCGACTGCTTTCTGACACAGTAATAAACATGGGGGTTATATTTGTAGGGAATGGACAACATTATTCACTCGTCAAATGACTGCATAAAACAACATCACCAAGCCTTGTACACCTGTTGGTGGCTGGCATTTGATGTTTTATAAATCGTTGACCCATAATTTGAACAAGTTTTGCCCGGTAATTGACTTTGATGATGAGCAATGTACTTAAATAAATTGATTTATAAATTCAGGTGAGAATCTTCCATCAACCTCCGTATTGTTTGTTGCTTAGTTGTGAATGCAGTTTATAGAACATATGTGGAATATTTTTGAGCAACGATTGTATAGGGAATGCATTGAAGACAAACACAAAGTAGACTTGATGGCTTCATTGCTCATAGACCAGTAATAACATTGACACTTATGAGCTGTCATCTTTCAACGATAAACAAAGATCAAAGTTCTCAAAAGGCCCACCCATAGGTTCAGATATTCCTATTTCTGATGGGTTTTTTGGCACAAAACTGCAAGACATTTGTTAAATTTAAAAATTGTACAAGCCACGTCAAAATCATTTTATTATAGAATCCATGTGATTTCCTCCCTACAATGATAATAAACTTTCTATATGTTATTTTTTGCACTTTAAAAAAAAATGTTTTCCATGTATGAGAATAATACATGTATGATATTTCAGGAACCATGCCACAAACATCTTTTATTTTATTTATAAGTAATCTCTTTTCTAAAATGATAACAAAACTTTATGTAATTTACTTTTTGCACATAATTTTTTTTTTGTTTACAAGAAAAATACAGGTAATAAGGTAAATGATATTTCAGGAGCCATGCCACAATCGTTTTAAATTAGAATCCATACATGATTTCCTCTCCAAAATGATAATATACTTTCTACATATTAGTTTTTGCACTTTTAAGAAGAAATGTTTTCCATGTATGAAAATAATACATGTATATGAAATTTTGGGAGCCATGCCACAAACATCTTGTATTCAAATTAATAAGCAATCTATTTTCCAAAATGATAACAAAACTTTATATAATTTACTTTTCATACTTAAAATTTGTTTTTACGAGAAAAATACTGGTAAATGGTAAATGAAATTTCGAGAGCCATGCCACAACTGTGTTATATCCGAATTTGTGTTATAACGTTGTGCGTTATAGTGGGGTCACACTGTACTAACAATAACTGTTTCCATGTAGTAACTGGCTCAGACCATACTTTTTGTTTAACATTAAACCAATAATGAAAAACGTAGGTCCACATCTACCATTGCACAGTGCAACATAGATAAGGGTCTACACAGTTCATTATACTTGTAGATGGTTGGTTGGTTTTTGGTTTGGTCTTATGCTTTATGGCCCAGCAGCACAAGTAGGTTATTTAGTGCTAAGGCAATTGTTTTAAAGTGTTTTGTGAAAAGAAGACACCAAGCAGCAGAGCCAGGCTAGTGGCTGGCTTTTAATGGTACATTTTTAACACAGTATTGGTATGATGAAGAAATAGGAGCTCAGTGCCTTCCCAAGGAAATGCCAAGGCTGTTGACCAGTGCTAGCATGAGTGAGTACTACAATAGTGATCCTTGGATAATGATCAGCAGAACTGAGTGTACAGCAGTGTTTGCAGTTGGACACGCATTGTACAACTGTAAATACAGTAATTATTAATTGACATGATTACTGGTTCTAGAAATATACACTGTAGGTAACAAAAGGTTTAGTTCCACATTATCTGCTTTATATCTGAAAAACTATTTCAAAAGGATATCTAAACATGCTGGTCAGCAGACACTATTGTCTGGGGATATAAACCGAATACTTCATTGTAAAATTCAATCCTTCCATACCACAGGTACATTTCATCTTTCTTGACAGAACAATGAAGAATAAGGGGATTCTCTTCTTCCCAAGCATAGGAGGTAACAGAATCTCCCCAAAAACTTGGACCAAAATATAACATATAGAGTTTCTTTAAATGAAATTCATGAAATGTTGTTTTCAAGTTCTTAAAAAATGACTTGTTAGAAGCAATGCTTGCATTGTTTAAGAAATATTTCACATATGAAGCACATCTAGTTCGCTCAGTCACATCAGTGTCACTAAGAGGCACTTGTAAAGAGATCTGATGTGAATTAGATGGCATGGACTCATATTTTATTGTTAATGGTGTCTTGTCTTTATCCAACGCATATTTGTCAAACCTGTTTCTCCACCAGTCAGGTACTGGCATTGGTTCATTACTCATACTGTTAACAAATGCATGCATATTCTTGATTAAAATCGACTCTTTGGCTCTGCCTGCACAGTACATCTCAGTATGGGTAGTAAAAGTGGTCTCCCCTATCTGGCTTAGCCGAATTTGAACCTGAAGTGGTGCTTTTGGTGTAGTAATTTCATAAAAGTCACTTCTTATTTCCATCTGAGCTGCCTTGACATGACTGGAAATGTTCTGCTTCCGAAGACATTTGTAGTCAAGAAAAGGAACATCGTGATAAAGAGCTGCTGTTTCTACATGGTTTAGCATGTCCAACATTTTCATAATATCAGGTTGGCCTGAAAATAATTAGATAAAACATAAAACAGGATAAATGGAATTAGTACTACTTTATTCTGAGTAAGAACAAACATGGCTATTAGCAACAAAATGTAGCCTACTCTCTGGTGAAGAGAGAATAGAATGAAGATCTTGACTGTGAAGACCATTCTAGTCTCCAAAAAGAGGGAGGTAAATTTTCCCTCTTGAAACAACTCAGAGAAGTTAGGGTTCATCTGGGAGAATTTATACATTTTGGTATTGATATTGATGCAATATTCTGCAATAATAATAATAATAATAATAATAATAATAATAATAATAATAATAATAATAATAATAATAATAATAATAATAATCAAAGGGGCATAAGTGCTTGTAGCTGCTGCTGTGGTGTAGATAGGGAGCAGATGGTTTCTTTTACTGATGTAAAATTTATTACTTAAAATATAAATTGCTCCTGGAAATTATTTTTCTTAATCCTAAACTATAAATAAAACTTAAGTGTATAATTTTTCAAGACAAACTATTAGTAAATCTTAACCCACTGTAGCCTTGTAAACTTTTAAGATCACAAACAAGTCTGGAGATAGAAATATAGCCATTTAATACAGTAAAGTGCAATATTGTGAAATAAAAACAATATGCCAATTTAGGATATTGGTGTATTATGTAAACCATAGGAAGTAAAATTATTTTCTGTAGTCTCAATTATAAATGTACTTTTGTCTAAAAATCATCTTTGTGAAACCTTGTTAAAACATTCTATTCAAGCCATTCATGGAAAATATTGACATTTTACAGTTTGTTTACTGATCTTTTCATAATTTTACTTGATAATAGAATTTGAGTTTTGTAGTTATATTTAAAATTCTTGGCAAAATTAGATGTTATATTTAACAAGAGACCAAAGCAGACCTGACATTGGTTACCTGATTTACATAACAGTTCACCATTTCACTAAGTTTATTGCATAGTATTCTAACTACACAAGATATTGAAACTATTGCCCAAACTATACAGATGATGATTATATCAACAGTACTAACTAGACTTGTCACAAGAACAGCCAAATCCATGCAAGATAGCCTCATTAATATGCATGGATTGTGATTATAATCAAACCAATGTGAGATCTTTATTGTATAAGCATACATCTGATGCTTGATTAAAATCAGATCAAAACTATGGCTTCTTGAGTGATCACAAGCTTGGCCAATTTCATATACATCAATCTTTCTCAGTATTAAACTGATCCACAATCCATATTCCAACACTGATCAAAACTGAATCAGAAATATTAATTCCAGAGCGGAGGACATCAAGCTTTTCAGCTCATGAGGTAAAATATCACCTAATTAATAAAACATGCACCTTATTACTTGATGGTATTAGGTATGTATTCCAAGCAGAGGTCTCGCTATGGTTTTAAAACTTGAATCCAGGACTCCTATTTTGATAAAAATAGGTGTCCCACCAGCAAAAGTTGGCAGTCCACATAAACATTCAAATGTTTCCCAATAAGGTCATTAGCAGATGATAATAGGTAACATGGCTGTTTCTCCTATATGCAACCATCAAAACCGACCAATTTGAACTAGGCACACTGAAACAAACTCAAATGTGCTTATATTAACAATGAAAGAATTTAGTGGTGGAAACTTCCCCAGATGTACATGTTTTCATTATAAGAATACATCAAAAGAACAGTTTCTTCTCTATGTGACTAGCAAAAGAATATAGATACTAACAGCAAGCCTGATTTGCATTATATTTATGTATTTTCGTAACAGTAGCTTGCGATTCAATAAATTTATTTCAACTTCCAAACACAATAGAAAGTCAATGGTAAATCTGTCAGTATACCACAAATATGGCTGCGGATGATGTCATTTGGGAACTATCACATAATTGAAGTGGCTAAATGCCAAGATGAGAAAAACAAGTGGATGTCTTCGAGATTAATTTTCCACATTCTTTAAAACACTGACATACAGTTCTTGTTTGTCCATTAAAGTTAGACTGAATTTTGTCAATTCAAGGAAAAGCCTTCTTCCAAATGCTAAGCCAGGCATCACACACTTTCTTACACTTGGCTACTGTTCTATCTGAACTATCAGTTCTAATAACTTCAGCACTCTTCTAAATCTCATTACAATTTTGTTTGCCATTTAACCCCAAAATACTTATCCAAATTTTGCAAACTCCATTTTGTCCAAGTCTAGGCATGTGTTGATTTCAAGGTCATACACACTTCTTCTGCTACACTTAGAAATGAACAGAATAATGAAAGCTACACTTGTTCATTTGCTGTACTCTTATAATGACCACATGTACAAAAATGGGTCTTTTTTGTCTCTGAATTCAGTCACTGTAAATGTCAGCAGATCTTCCCACAACTCAGCAGCTACCATTAGTCAAGGTATCTATTGTGTCATGTTCTTCTGATGTACTCCTATAATGACAACTGAATTCTGTCATTGTAAATATCAGCACAGCTAAAATAATCAATTAACATATTTTTCCACTCAGCACATGGCTGAAGCAGAACTGGCAAGCTTTTGAATTTGCCACCCAGCTACTGAATGCATACTGAAGGCACCTTCGTAACTGATTTTCCGCATCCCAGATAAAAAAAAATTGCACCAAAATACATGTAATTAAGCGTTTCCACAACTTCTACCAAGCCTAATGAAAACGAGACAAAAATATAAAGCTTTCAGAGTGGTATAAGGTCTAGCCTAGTTAAACTTTTAGTATGCATCTATGATACTCATTATCTAACTTGATGATGATCATTATGATATATACCAATACTGGTTACGAAATTTAGCCTCCAAAGTAATAAAATCGTCAGCCAATCAGATACAAGATCACCTTATTAATATGCATGGATCTTGGTCATTACTGAACTTGTCCAAGATTTTGAAGACATAAGTATATACTTCAATTTTGATCAAAATCAAATCAGAAATATGGCCTCAGGAGTGCAACAGGCACAGTTAATCATATGCATGATCACCTCAATAGTATAACAACCACATTAACAAACTTGGTCGTCATCTCTCTGTTATAAATATTCCAAGTCTCATATAAATAGGATTTAACCGCTCCAGTGGCCTAGTGGATAGAGTGTCTGCCTCAGATGTGGGAGGTAGAGGGTTCAATCCCCAGTCTAGTCATAACAAAGACTTTAAAAAATGGTACTAACAGCTGCCTCGCTTGACGCTCAGTATAAAGAGGCTAGAAGTTAGGACTGGTCAGCCTAGTGTTAGGATAATGGGACTAGGTGGGACATCATGCTACATGTCTGCAGCCTGATTCCCCAGTGCTAGACATCTCTATAAACTGCCACACTGCAGACATCATAGCGATATGACTGAAAAATTGTTAAAGATATGTTAAAAATTATAATCACATCACATTACATCTAAATAGGATCAGAAATATAGCCTCCAAAGTAGAAACAAGGTCAGGCATACAGACACAAGATCAACCTCTTTAGTATGTGTGGATCGCACACATTATCAAACTTTTCTGAAATTCTGAATGTGTGTGTGATTTGGATTTTTAATGTAGCTTTAAAAAAATTTCAGTCATATCGCTACAATATCTGCAGTGTGGCAGTTTATAGTGATGTCCAGCACTGGGGCATCATGCTGCAGACATGTAGAATGATGTTCCAACTATTCACATCCTGACACTAGGCTGACCAGTCCTAACATTAACCTCGTAATGCTTAGTGCCTAGTAAGTTAATTGTAGGTACCATTTTTACAAGTATTAGGTATGACTTGGCCAGGGTTCAAACCAACAACCTCCCGCATCAGAGGCAGACACTCTAACCACTAGACCTTGGAGCAGTTTTCTGAAATCCTCATGACATAAATCCATATTCCAAACAAAAATCAGATTAGAAATATGGCATTCAGAATCATAACATGCATATGCATGAAACACACAGGCCATATCACAAACTTTTTAAATAATGTCGTTTAAACTGATTGGTAGAGCACCTATCCAGAGTTATGAAGAACCTGGATATGAGCCCTGATTTATCTTTGCGTTTTTCTCCTATGTGACACTTAATGCTCACTGTGAACTTGTCTTGTGGGCTCTAAGATGGATTAAGAAAAACTCAAAGCAATATGCCTCTAATAGCAGAGAAATATGTTGCAAGAATGGGTCAAGTGCATTGACCCCAGATTGTATTGGTGGATAAAACATATGGCTAGAGTAAGGAGGAGATGAATTCAAGCCTTGGTCTAACCATGCATTTCTCCCCTATTACAGAAGAATTTACCTGTGTGGTCAATGTCATCAAAACGAAGGCCTGGAAGTACAATGCCCACCTCATGAAGATCCTTGCTGACATTAAGGACCAGATTTAAGGAGGGATAGGCTCTGAAAAAATGAAATACATGATGCAAATAGAAAAATAGTAATTACTAACAAACAGATTCTATATGCCTCTCATGAAAATAGGTGACTGTCATCTTTTGAGTCAACATTGCTTGGAATTATAATTGACAGGAATAGTAATTTATAACATATATGATATGCCATGAAAACAAAATTTATCTTCCACACATAAAACTTAAAAAAATCAGACAACTTTTCTTCAGTATAATGCCGTTGTTAAAACATGATTCCAAATATAATGGGATGCAATTATAGACCTCATGACCAAATTTAAACAACCAACAAAACTTGAAATACTTCTTGTGAGGAGGAAAATTGAGATGTGAAGGTATGTATCATGGAGGCCCACTCAACAGGCCTTAAGGCATTCATGACTGAGGTGGTAGTCTCCATCTTAAAGGATTCCTCCTGAAGAAACCTGTTTAAGGCAGAAGGTCGATAATCAGATGCATTTTTCTGCCTCATTTTACACCAGGATAATCCAGGAGCAGAACAGAGACCAGTCATTTAACACCTTTTCTACCCCACCCTTCTAAAGAATGGAATGTACCTCTTCATTTAATCACTCCAAATTTAACTGCCAGAGGTGGACATTTCTCAAACTGAAGGTAGTATCCTCCATTTACTATAGAGAGGACACACCCATCATCCATTATGCTCAATTAAACCTTTAAAATGCGGTCTGATCAAGCACCTACAGGAACTAAAAGATGGATATCACACTGGAAAGTGAGTCAGTCCTTCAGGCTGTCACAATTTCTTCATATGAAAGATAGTGAGGCCTGAAAACTTTTTGTTACTTTTACAGTGACCACATCCAGCCCATGCCTAAAAGAGGAGGTCCAATTGGGGTTTGGAATTGCTTCTTGCATTAGGTATGCTTTCTTCATTGCTGATGACCCTTGGGGTATGATTAGAATGAGCATGTTTTCTGGCCAGTTTAACAGTCCAGGAATGGATGTGAGGAACCAATGCTGTTGGTCCTTCAAGTCTTGATATGCCATGGAGGGCTTGTCAAGCACCTACAGGAACCAAAAGAAGAAGGATGCCCCACAGGAAAGTGAGTGAATCTCTCAGAATGACCCATTCCCCTCACCCTTTCCATAAAAAAGGGAGACAGACCTGAAAACTTTCTCTGCCTCCAAAGAGGCAAGCCTGAAGTTCTTACTGAGCTCCAATAAGACCTCAGAAATGTCAAAAAAAAAACATCACTGTGCAGGTGTAGCAGCTCCACTGACAGCACCTTGAACAAAGCATGACTAGATGTTTTGGCGGCTGGAGTATTTTTGTGTCCTCTGAACCCAAGGACTTGGGATACATATCATGGTGGTGGTAACCTTATCAAAATACCAGATCTTGTCATCCTCTGCTGCCTAACTCAAAAGGTGAGAGGAGGCAGGTGACTCAAAGGAGGACAAGGTACTGTCAAGGCCTGTTCTAATGCTCAACTTTTTAGAATTCACTAAGATTGCTCTTACTATTGGAATGAAGGACTTTGTGACCCCTTATCTCTCTGATACAGGAAAGATCTGGAGGTTAGGGAAGCCTCCTAACATGGGGAAAGGAAACTGTTCCAAGAGTCAGCTGGAGAATGAGAATGCATCTTGACCTTCCTCAAGCAACTATGGGAAGAAGACTGCCCCACTTGCTTCCTTTTTTTGTCTCCCCATAAACAGATGATGCTATATTATAGTTCTTTCATAAATAACAATTTGGCTCATAATGAAACCCTAAAATACTATCCTAAAATTTTTAATGTGCTTTTCACATATTGTGCAGATTATATGGCTTTAAAATGACAACAAATTTGACTTAACAGAAGATAAATAACTGCAAAAAACAGAAGTGGTATGAATTTGAAAGCTATTTGAAAGTCTCACAGGACAATTTTTTGGCAAATTTTCATCTGATGATGACCTGTTGCTAAAAAATGATCATAATTTTACAATAAAGATACAAATAAAAACTAACTAATGATTTTTGTTAAAAGGATGGTTGTAAGACTAAGATATTAAGGTTAATTTTTTATGCAACCTGTGGTTTTGATACTGAACCTATACTACCACCAACCCCTCTTTTTACATTAATTTTTGATAGAAAAGAGCTATTTTCAAAATGTTCCTGTGAGAAGCCAGCTAACAGAGTCAGTATGTACCTTATTCATCTTGAAAGTTCACTAGTACTATAATAAATTAACATACTTTTCATCCACCTTCAACCATGTAGATTTTTAGATATTTACATCTGTAGTAGACACATGTAAATAAGCTGAATTGGCTGCACATTTGCAGCCCATGTTATGCATTATATCTCCAAAGTTAGTCCAACTGTGACAGGCAGTCACCAACAAGGCAACCCATTTACAAGCCTAACTCAAAGTAAATGTAAACCGCATATCAAATTTAGCTTATGTGTGAATTTATAAATGCTAGGGTTGTGATAATTAGGATCATGCCTTCTACCTTAAAAATATTTGGGGGGTTGGGTGAAAATATGAAACTATTCAATGAGACCAGAGGTATTATCAATCGCGCATCAGTCAGAACTTATAAGAGTGGGATTCCAATTGTGAGAATCTGGGATATTATTATTATCGATGAAAATGTATACTTTTGTGTTTTAAAGTAAATAAATGAGAAATGTGGCAGCACGGAACAAAGTGGTCCATCATTACTTCTGATTTACTTACTGCTTTACAAAAATAACAACCAATATCATCTTGATTTAAAAATGTCTTAATCTTATGGATCATGGATTTTATAGTTCACAGAAAATTTAAAAATAGGAATGCAGCTAAATTATCTGTATGAAAAAAGGAGTGATTTAGAAGAGATTGGAAAGCAAATATTAAGCATAATTGTTGTTAATAGTGGAAAAGCACATATATGTATAATTGCATTTAAAAATACAATGTTTTATTTTATACAACTACCTTTTAGATTCTCTTTGTTAATTAATTGTTTAACAGATCCATTTCCTTAAAATGATATAATCTATGAATAACCAATGTTTTTTTGGAAGAATTCTTTAAATATTTAGTGGGGTGGGGTAATTTGATCTATCAACATACTTTAAGTTTCAGTTAAAAGTCATTAAATGTTTTTCCTTAGTTTTGACAGTTTCTTTGTCTAATTAGCCAAACATAATGTATAAAGCATTTATAAAAGTGACCTGATTGATTAAATATACACAGTGTACAGTTGCAATTATTCACTTCTTTTTTCTACTAGACCAATTACAAAACTGTAATGAATGGTTTGTTTTATTGTAGATATTAGTTTTTAATGCTCTAAATATTCCCTACACAAAAAATTTGCACAACATCAGATTTGATTTGGGACTTAAAATTTTTATTTTCTTTTACACAACTTAAATCTGTGCAGTCATGACTGTTTGTTTTTTTATGACTTAGTATCAATTCTTTATTTATGTTTTTATGAATCATGAAGTTAAGAGAATGTCATTTTGCCCACAAGACAGTTTACACCTGGACATTTTTTGTTCTAAAACCAATAATGTAAACAGGAGTTCAACGCAGTTTCATGAGATTTTAATTTTGTTTATAAGTAATGCCTTTTAGATAGTAAGTGTACATATTTGCCTTATTCCTTAGATAAAAAATGTAAATATTTACCTTATCAATAAAATAGTAAGTGTAAATATTTACCTTATTCCTTAGATAGTAAATGTAAATATTTAATTTATTCCTTAGTAAGTTCAAAATAATTACCTTATTCCTGCTACTTAAGATAATTTTATTGGTGACAAAGTGATCAGTCAGCATATAGTAGAGTGCAGAAATTGAAAATGTTAGTCATTTTTGTCTTTTCTATTTCAAAATCTATATGAAATTAATGAACAAACTATTCTTTTTTATTTATCAATATCTTGTACATGAGAATGATTTAGAAGTAATTAATTCACCTGTTCAATTCAGTCATATTTCATTCATTTCAAACAATAAGATTTTTCTGCTTAGTACGTGTCTGTCTCTTGAGTTTAATTATCAGCTTTTTCAGAGTGTCCTTGGGAAAGTAACATTGCATCACTCAGTCCAAAAGAAGATCGGCATATAAGGTGTACAATCATGCAAATGGAGAATCTTTTGTGACTGATGTAGTAGATAGCATTTCAAACCAGTTGACCTGTAATAAGAGCATTGACAGATTTTATTTTCCTTTTCAAAGAGAAATACTGCTAGGTTTCTGCTATTAAAGATTATCAAACAGCCTGTTCCAATACTCAGATTTTCCATAGGCATGGCTTTTGGGACAGATTCTAACGTAGCAGACCTGATCAGGTATTTCAAACTGCAGAGATCAGTGTCTTGTTCTCTAAAATCCTAATTGTTTGTCTTGTGGTCTTTTAATCTTGCCACTTCCTATCAATGATTCTTTGCATGTAGTTTCTTTTGAGAACCTTGTCCTCAAGGTGCTTTCTTATTGTCTTAGCACCTGCAACATGAAGGACTGAGCTCTCAGATGTATCTGTGCTGTGAATGATCAAGATAGACTATATGTCCAATTAGGGTTCTACAATTTTACTTGGGGCTCAGAGTGGCTGAGTGGTCTAAAACGCTCTCCGTTACGGATTACTGCCATCTCACCTCTGTCTGCGTGAGTTCGAGTCTAACATTTGCAGTTTTTTCACATTACAGTTTATTTTCATTTCTTCTAGGTCTCAAGGTGTTTGGTAGCACACATGGTGAAGAGACATTGAAAGCCAGGATGACATCAAAGGTTTCATCAGGAGTCAGCCACATCAGATGTTGTAGGGTTTTCACAGAAACAGTTGCATCAGAATCAACTTCACTCGAATTTCGGTAACTTGCAAGAAATGCATGTCCCCTTTTAAAATGTGTTTATCTCCTCTCCTGATTTCTTTTGCATGATTTTCATTTTAATTTAGAGTTGAGTGTAGGCATGTTACAATCATTTGGAAAATAAACTTGTCCACAGCATCTTCAGCAACAACATAAGCTGGCCAGTATGAGAATGACTCAAAGGAGACCTTAGAGGTATGAAACTACATTTTCCATGCATAATGTCAACTCAGCAGATGTGCTGAGTCTGGGTATAGAATTTCACTGATGAAGTTTCCTAAATGAATTGGTTCTGTTTACAAACTTTATTCAGTCAATTTTGGGTTAGCCGAGGAATTCCTCCCTTATACATTCACCTCTGATTTCTCTTTTTTAACACAGATATGACCTTCTTTATTAAATCAATGAGGCAATACTGGTCAGCTCATACTGTGCATCATTATTATTCTTTCAAGTACTTGGCACATACATTCTGCCGGTATTTTACAAGAGATTCAGCTTGGCTTCTTTTGCATCTTTTATTCACTACTATTTCAGATTTCATGAAGAGTTGTATTATTTGTGCTATCAGATGTTTTTGATATCACCCAGCACTAACAATACAGGGTGTATTGATTATGAAAACTGATGAAACTGACATGTTATAAGGAAATGGTATGTTTCAGTGTGGGAAAGTAAAAAAGAAGTTTGAAGCTGTTGTCATAGCGGTTGCTCTGTTTGATGGCTTTTGCTCATCGATTAAAGCAATAAGCAAAAGAAAACAAGCAAGCTTGAATTTTACACATGTTTAGGTTGCGTTTTATTTAAAATTGCTCAAAGTTTTGAAAATAAGATTTTCCCTTAATCAGACTGCTATTTAAATTCTTAAGGTCTCACTGGATAGTTTTGTATTTTGTCACCCCCTAATTTTTAAGGTAGAAGGCATAAGCCTAATTATCACAACCCTAGCATTTATAAATTTACACATAAGCTAAATCTGTAATGTGGTTTACATTTACTTTGAGTTAATCTTGTAAATGGGTTGCCTTGTTGGTGACTGCCTGTCATAGTTAGACTAGCATTGGAGATCAAATGTGCAACTTGGGTGGCAAATGTGCAGCCGACTTGGCTTATGTATTTACATGTGTCTGTTATAGAGGTAAATATCTAAAAATCTACATGGTTGAAGGGTGATGAAAAGTATATTAATTTGGTATAGTACTAGGAACATTTGGAAAATAGCTCTTTTCTGTCAAAAATGAATGTAAAAAAGAGGGGTTGGTGGAAGTATAGGTTCAGTATCAAAACCACCAGTTGCATAGAAATTAACCTTAATACCTTAGAATCTTAAAAGCATCCTTTCAACAAAAATCATTAGTTTTTATTTGTATCTTTATTGTAAAATTATGATCATTTTTCTGAAATAGGTCATCGTCGGATGAAAATTTGCCAAAAAGAAACTGTCCTGTAAGACCTCTCCAATTGTGTAAAATCAAGTACGACCGAGTGACGTCATTACAATGGTGCCCGAAATTAGTAAACACCGAATAATACGCATTAGAGTCGTTTAAGTTAAAGTTTGTTTTGCTTATTATTGTTTTTAAAACAATTACAAATCATAATATCCGGGTGTACCCCAATATATAAACAAATAAAAGTTTTAAATAATTGTGTATTTCGGTGTATATTTCGGAATTTGAGCGTAAATATGCATTTCAGGTAACGGTTTGATTATTTATCTAGAGCGTCTGCCGTTCGGGAAATGATACTTTTTCCAGAGCAGCAATGAAATTACGAATTTATGAAACTAAGCTGTCTGGCTTTTACCTTGCGAGTCTACCAAAGGAGCTTCGCAACATTTTGAATTTTCTAATGGCTTAATCTTTAGTTCAACGCATCAAAAGCAGGATGCTAGGCAAGAAAAGGATGACGGAGGCCGCCGTATTTGTTGTTGTTGTGATTATGCAAACCACCTTACAGTTCGACGCACCTCCAGGTAAAACGACAGCTTCAACGATGCACACAAAACTAAACCAGACATACATACATCATCATCATCATCATCATCATCGTCATAATCATCATCTGTCCCGTAGTCTGGTAGACCGTTGGTTGGGGCACTGCATGAGACCCGACAATTCCTCCATTCTTCTCGATTCTCCGTCTTTCGGTGATTCGCTCATTGTCAAGTCTATCCGCTGCTGAATGTTGTCTTCCCACAGAACAATTATTTAAATCGATTGTTGAACCAACAAAGAAAATTGTTACAGCAACTGAGGCAACACAAAAAGCTCTTGAAACATTATTGATATTGCTGGTCATATTAAAGCAGTTCAACCACCACCACAACTAGCACCTAAAAAACCAAGAGCTAATACTGTATAACAAATTTACGCCTGATCGTACTGCTGCTATCAGGAACCCAAACCAAATACTTAATATTGCTGCGTATGGATATCATGAAGAGAAAAATATGTAAAACCAGAATATGCTAAATCTCTAAACAGAAAAAAAAAATAAAAAAGACAATTGGATCAGGGATGTATTTCGCATCGCTAATGGTATCTTAGAAATTAAATCTACTGAAGATATTAGAAGTTTTAACAGATATAATGAGATTGTAAAGAAATATATAGAAAGGGTTGAACAAAGTAAACGGTTATCACCATCACCAAAACGATCACCACGACTATTACCACCACTACCACAACAATTTGAACCACCATCACCACAACGATCACAACGCCTACAGTAGCTACAACAACGAGAACAAGAAAGACAAGAAAAGATGAAATGATTGAAATCACCATGACAACTAGTCAGAACAATCAGAGGAAGAATATAAAAATCCTGAAATGGAACACAGTGCGTTTTCTGCAGATTCTACTGGAACAACTGGAAGTGGTTTAGGGAATGGTTTAATTACTTGCCCCAATAACGTCTTTTTGATGTTGATCGACTATTAAATCATTGGAGTAAAACGAGCTGGTAATAATTCCCTAGAAATAATCAATGAAACAGTTGATATTTGCAAACGATTATTTACAGGTGGTGTTAGGGATATTAATGTATATCGGTCCCTCATTAATGAAATCGCCGATGACTAATATAGTGACTAAGTGACAGGATTGAGTATGTAATTAAATATAGTTATTATAATAAAATGATCGTACATAGTACTCAACGTGGACCAACTATGGTCAGGGCAGTAAATTATCGATTACTAGTATACAAAACAACCTACGGAGATGGACTAGGTGATGTTGTTCAGGGTATGTTTAGAAGGATAGCCCCAAAAGCAATACCGATTGCAAAGCAGCTGGGTATGGAAACTATTGATGTTGTTCGTGAAAAAGGTATTGGTGCTGTTAGTGGTGTTGCTAGCAAAGCATTCTCAGCAATAAAAGACAGACTAGCACGATTAATACGACGAAAACCTCAACCTGTAAAATTACCTAGCACTGATGTAATGCCTTTAAATATTAGTAAAGTAATAAATCAAGCTGCTAATGAAAAACTAGCAGAGTTGGCTGATGTACCATCATAAGAAAAGAAAAAAATATATATCAGCTTGTCTGCTCTCACTTCTCGAGGTGGTCTTCGTGTTAGGCGATAGCAAATATAATAAAGATGTTCAAGCGCATATCATATCCAGCGTGTGATATAGATGCACCAGTACTCAAGGATGATTCTGGTTTGATTATCAGTATTATTTTTATGACGCGCGAATTCCAGATCAACGTGGAGGAATTGAACTTCAGATTCAAGATACAAGCAGATATTTCTTACCCGCTGAGGCGTTTATCGAAGTTGAAGGTGAAATTTTTAAAGAAGCTAATACTGAATACACCGCTAATGATAGTGTTGGTTTTGTTAATAATAGTGTTATGGCGTTATTTGACAGCGCTAATGCACATGATTGACAGAAACATATTGAATCAATTCAGAAAGACGTCGACGTTGCCACGACGATACTTGGTCTTGCAAGATACAGCGATGATTATTCAAGATCAGGTGGTCCATCAATGATGTTTGTAAAGGATACTTCTAATTCTCCAGAGTACCAACAATATGAAATATGGCGACCAAGGAATTTGGCTAGAAACATCAATGCGGATGTAGAAAGAATGATTATTAATGTAGATCCAGATCTGAACTTAGGATTTAGATGACGTCAAGCAATGTTAAAAGGTAATAGAAGAGTGTTTTCATGTGCTATTCCACTGTCACATATCTTTGTAGAAATGTCAGAAAGGTTATTTTTGGAGCTAAACATCAAGTTGTACTTGTGCGAAAAGCAGCCGACGATGATGCAATATGGCAACTCCCTTTTGTTGATGCTGATAAAGTAATTCTTACGAAACTTGCGTTGTGGATGTCAATTATAACTCCCTCAAATAACTAAAGAAGACCGGTTGCTATATTTCATGAGTCAAGACGGTTGACAGTAACCACATATGCTACCCAAAGTAATATTAATGGTTTATTTACATGGCAAAAAGCTTCTTTGCGGGATGTTACTGCGCCGCGACATATATTTATTGCATTACAAGATGCTGAACGAGTTAACGGTCAAAATCATAGTATTATGATATTTGACAATCTTGGTGTTTCTGAGGTTTCGTTAAGGATAAATGTAAATAGACACCAAGAACCATCCGAGGATATTTTGTTGAATTTCGTTCAAAATCGTGTAGCACTTCCGTATCATCGATTAATGACATTAATGGCGCGTGATCCAAAACATTAATTCTGGTTTACAAATATCACAGATTTTACATCGCTGTATCTGATTTATTACTTTTCGCTAGAACATTTAGATTTAACCAGATATATATGTAGATATACATTTTCGAGCTCGTGTGACTAGAGGAGCTATGGCAAATTATAAAGTAATCGCAGTTACACTCAGCGATAAGAGGATGTTACTTGAAGGAGTTGGTGGACGAATGAGAGTCGTTGATGCCCCAGAAGAAAACATGTAACACATAATTAGATCATCTATTATAATTAATAATTATAATATCATACAATCAAGTTATCGTTCAAAAACTTCAATGAAGCAAAATATTAAATAAGCGGGCGCTATCAAAGACATCGCTAAGACGGGTGGTATTTTTCCACTTCTCGCAGCTATACCAGCATTAATAGCCGCTGCAGTCCCAGCTGTTGCAAAGGCAGCTGCATTATGAGCTGTTGGAACCGCTGCTAGAATGGCATTAAAGAAAGCAACCGGACAGGGATTAAAAAGAACATACAAAAAACGGAAGAGGTCTCAGATTACCAGAGACCCCGCCCTCATGGTACAGAAGGGGTCTAAGACTTCCCGGGACAGTTTACTGATATCGCCTATGTCCAATTTTGATTTACTCGATGCTGCTAAATAATTAAAAATAAAAAACCTTATGGGTGTTTTCATGCGTGATCAATTATCAAAACAACCGAACAATATTTAAACAGGTATTATCAATCTCGATACACACTCTGGACCAGTACCCATTGGGTTGGATATGCAACTGGTCCACGTGAAACTATTTATTTCGATTCATATGGATTAGCGCTTCCAAAAGAATTTCTTCATCATATCAGCAACAATACTGCTCCAATCTGTTTTACCAACACAAACATTAACTGAGCCATTAATATGTGGTCGTAAAGTACTTAATTTATTTAATACTATATCAAAATCAACAAGACCACTTCATAAACTTGTGCATGAATATACCACATTGTCACATTTAAACAGACATTGATAAATATAATGGTAGATATTTACGGAAGATCTGCTCGTGCTTAAGCTCAGAAGCAAGGTGATTTATCTAAATATGCAACTCTCGATCAGCTCAGAAATGAGTTTGACGATTTATTAAATATTACAGGTGTGGACCAAAATGTCGTTGTTTTTCAGGATAAACAAGGACGATTAAAGACAATCAATATACAACTGTCAGATGTACTTATACGAATTCCTACTGCAGTTGTCGATAATATCGTTGCTTTTACTGATCAGGGTTAAATACAAGATTAGGGTAAGTCAGTTAACGATTATGTCAAGCGAGTTGGTGATTCATTCACGGGTAGCATTTTCATAAATCGAAATAAAATTATAAACCTTGGAAACCCAACCGCAGATAATGACGCTGCAACAAAAAGGTACGTCGACGATTAAGAATCTAAGTATGTATTAGCTAACGGTGGTATAATGCGTGCATTTCTCAACATGAATAATGATGGCATTAATAATCTCAAAACACCAAGAATCTGATTTTGATGCTGCTACGAAAAAAAATATGTCGGTGATTAGGAAGTTCCAATCAACAATGAAATAAACACACTAAAAACTGGTTTTACTAATTACGAAGGTACATTTTTAAATTTTCGCAGAAACATAAACAGAACCACAAAAGAATTTTTGGGAACTCCATCAAATGTTGATATTAAACTCGCTGATATTAACACGAAACTAAACGATATTATCAGTGGAATTCCTAATATTGTTCAAAAAACGAGTCTGATTAAAATTCCTCACCAGCAGACTAAAAATATTGTGTACACGGTTGCTTCCGATATTTCAACATGGTCGCAGCAAAACAACACTCTCAAATATACCGCAGGGGTCACAGGTGTGTATATTGTCTGTGTTTAGCAGTGCAAAGTTTAGTATATTTACCATATTTCCATGGCGTCACTCGACTGATAATTTCTCTGGAACCGTGTCTATAGTGTTAAACCAAGATGTCGAAGAAACTTTTATGCTGATAGCATATGATAAAAAATTTAACGCAGCGTCATACTGGTGGTGTCTGGAATTCGTGGCTGAAACACCACCATTAATTAATTAACGTTATAGTATAATTAAAGTGATAGAGTCGTCTATCGACGTTCAAAGTCGCATACATAAGGTGGCGCTCTACTGTTTCGAATTTAGCATAGGAATAGAATTTTAAAGAAAAAAAGTTTCCCCGGGATTCCTCACTAGTTATACTGGCTATTTAAAAGAGACTTTGTATTTTTTAGGTATTGTTCGAAGAAACTTTAATTCCCTTTATTGTGATGTATGATTGATGGGTGTAATATGGGTTAGAGAGTATACAGCTTGGCCTTACTCCAGATGTGCACCTTTAAAAAAAGTGCTAGCTCTACTTGCTCATTTTCACTTTTAGAACTTCAGAGGTAAATTGTGAAAAATAGAGCTGATAACTTTTTTACATTTTATGTATTTGGTAATTCATTCATTGCACTTTTATAAGCTGGTATTGTCTAGTTTGGCAAAATTCATTTTCAATATTTTAATAGCTGCCAAGATTAGTGTAATTTAGACAAATTCAGGTTGATTTTTGGAGCACAAGGGAGCAGTCATTTTACTTTGCAGTGTCCTAATATTATTTAAAATTTCCAAAAGTACAATATCCAAAGAAATTTAAGCCACATTACATGAAAGTAGTATATAGGTATGCCAACATTCTTTCCACTATGCATGTTTAAAATGCAAACAACTTCACCTTACATACATAACTCTCTTAAAAGTACATAATAACTGGTGAGCGCCACCTAATCAAATATATATATTTTTGATTTTTTCAAAATTATTGACTGACAAGCTGTATATATTCCATCCGATTTGATAAATATAGCACTGGTTTACTGAAGTAGCATGAACTTTAATTATTTCTTTTTACAAATTTCTATCAACCGACCTATTTTGCATAAAATTAGAAATCTATTAGTTTCATTAATTTGCTCTAAGTAATGCAGTGCTAGGGATTTTGAGTAGAATGAACAATGGGAAACAAATGATCTACCAATGCACCATGTGATGGTAAATCTGGATTTATTATTATCAATTGGGTGTGGGTTTAATAAGCAATGGGATGTGTGTCACAACGACTCATATGCTCCAATATGTATGATACAAATAAATTAAAGTTCAAGGTCAAAAGAGGTCATAAGTCCATTACATTGTGCTTCCAAAATGGTGAAAATTTGTCTAGTTTGATCTAGAAATTAATGTTGTATTTTACAGTTTTGTAAGGCAGTCGTACAAAAATACAGTATTCGCTACTTTGAGGCAAACGCTGCTCTTATTTAATCTTACAGTTCCTAATTATGTATTGCACGCATGCAAGAACTATGTCAATGTTTTTACTAATGTCCGCTCTTTGAAAATGATAATGGAGAGATCAAATCCAACTTTTATAAAAAAAACAGTTTAATGTGGCTGAGACAGATCTGCACGGCATATCGAACCAAGTCTATTTCCATCCTCTTTACCACGCATTTTCAGCTCTATAATGTGAAATGAATTTAAAACAATATCATATTTATAAAAGTTGCTTTGAGACATCCACTATGGCTACCAATGACCATCTTGAATTTTTATTAACAGTCTTTAATAAATGGTCGCATCAGCATATCGTTTCACTGAACAACCTCTTATGATGCTGGTCCTATTTGAAAATTCCGCCAATATCCAATGTGGCCATTACAGCAGCCATCTTCAAAATCTTATTATTGCTATCTCTCTGATACAGAAATTCATGCTAATATTGGGTTTACACCAGAATACTTATGTTATCTTCTTGGTCCTAACTGATGTCTTGATCTAAAATGAATATGGTGTGAAATTGACATCAGCTAATTTGAAAACATTGATATTACTGAGGAATGTACAAGATGTTCAAAACACTCAACAGTTGAAAGGAAGATATGGTCTTATCTTGAATTCCAGGAAAGTTTTATGACCACTACTGTATGTTCATTTCAAGAGACTCTTACTTTTCTTTGTTATATTAACCTTGACGCCAAAATCAATGTGCTTTTTCCTTACCCTATGTGCAAGACCTCTACAAAGTTTGTTAACTGCCCAAATTGTTGTGCATAAACCAATTTCGTTCTTTTACCTCTGAACCCCAAATTGACAGCATTCTTCTTTATCTCAAGCATAAGCCATCCGTAAAGTATAGTAATGGTTGATGGAAGAAAACTTGAGTTAGTATGGATAAAAATAATTAACAGATGGAAGGACAAAATCATATCATAATACACTAAACATATGGTAGGCAGTTACAAAGTGTTCATAAATACTCTCCTTAACAAGCAGGCCCCACCATTATAAAACTGAACTAAAAATCTTACTTGAATATATTCTATCCAATCAAAAGGTGGCATTTGTCTGCTCTTAATTTTTTAGTCAGAATACTGAGCAAAGGCCAAGGTGGTTGCGTGTCTTTCATATGCATGTGTGCCCCAAATAGGTTTCAATGTAACTGATGTGTAAATGATACACTATGATGATTTGTGGCAAGATCTCTACATTACTGCCTTCTCTCCTAAACTCCAGTGAACCATTGCCATTAAATTAGAGACAAACAGCAAGACATACAGATTAATTTTGAAAGAAAATAAACAATTTCCATTCATTGCATCATGGCAAAGTAACAATTTCAAGAAAATAAAACTCACCTGACATAATGGGATAAAGGAATCCAAGGCAATATCCATGTTTTATCTCGGATAATGTTATATTGAGTTACACTATAGTGAGAAAGTATATAATGACAGTCTAATACACACAATAAATGTACATCTCAAACTTCACAGTGAAGCAATTGTATGCAGGATTTAACTTTAAAAATCCAAGAAAAAATTTCACAAGTGTCTCATTTTCACTTTTATTTTTAAAAATGATATTCATTGGGTAAAGAATAAGAAAATTAAAAGCTGACATTTATCTAAAATGTGATATCTAATTTGATTAAACCTAAAAAAACTGATTAATTAAAAAAGATTACAGGCATATGACATACATAGCTTTTAAAGGTAAATATTGCGGAAATACAATTTTATTCACAAAGCAATTCAATGATATTAGCTTTAAACAAATTGAAATCTAGAGAACATTTAGTAATTAGATAACATTTACACAAATTAAAATTTCACACATCTCAATTAATATCCATCCATATATATGTACAGTGAAATCAATCAACAGTCAATGGACCACTCAAACATCCTTCATTTATATGGTGAAATTCTTGATTAAATTTAAAAATAATGGTTTATAAATGTGCTTTATATGAAAGTGTCTGCTAAGGCAGGTTTCAGTTTTTATAACATGGATTTAGCATTGCACTGATACATATCTGATAACAAAATACTTTTCCTGATGGTAAGATTACCCTACACAACCTTGTCACCATATTCTTGAATATACAAAATATTGCCCCATCCCATCTAACCTGACATAATATCAGGTATCAGGAGATTTATAATACGATATCATAAAATAGTAGAAGTTTATGAAGTGCTTATTGCAAATGTTATCTACACTTACAGAAAAAGTGAATCTACATGTCTACAATATCACTGCTATTCACAAAACCACGTGTTAATATTTGCATGAAAAACCATGATCATTAGAGTTCTTATCACATTTCAAGAGAATAATGTATTATTTTGATGCAAATGAAAACATGTATTTGTTAAACAGCCAAAAGAAAGGCACGTACCATGTATTGAATCATTCGCATTGTGGTTTTGCACTGAAGGCAGCCTTGGTTTTGTAAGGGAGACAATCACAGAATAAAATAATCCTGCAGGTGAAGATAATATAAGAAATGTTTAACATCTCCTATTTAGCCTAATGACCATAAATAATGAAACATGCAAAGTATAAATATAAATAGTGGGTTAAAACTTTAGAAGCCTATAGGTTTTAATGTTCTTTATATAAAAATTAATATACAAGAAATTATAAAAAGAATAATTCCAAAATAGTTAACATTATACCCAATACAAATTTAAAAAAACTCCATTTTCCCTACTTTTAACTTACTTAGTATTGGTTACAATGAAAAAAACAAACAAAAAGCTTTTGTTGAAATAGAAATGCAAGATTAAGTGAAATCCCTTATTTTCTAGCAAATACAATGTTATAAAATATAAGATGTCCTAACAAATAAGTCTCTAATAAAAAAAGATTGCATCTTATTTCAAGACTAAATGAAAATGACAAAATTAAAAGTTCAATTATACTGAGACCCTCAAAACAACATACTGAGAACCTTTAAACCATTTAATGAGATGCATAAAACCACATAATAAAAACTATTAAAAGCAACTGTAAAATTATATTTTTTAGAGAAACCACCTGAAAGTGATATCTTCATAATTTTCCAGATGTTAACTGTATCCTTCGACTGCTAACTTTTGTCTTGGCCTCAACAAGTTAATGTCAACTTTGTCTGGGCCTCTCTGTGTCAATGTCAACTTTTGTCTTGGCCTCTACATGTCAATGTCAACTTTTGTCATGGCCTCTACATGTTAATGTCAACTTTTATCTTGGCCTCTACGAGTCAAAGTCAACTTTTGTTTTGGCCTCTACTTGTCAATCTCAACTTTTGTCTCTGCCTTTATGAGTCAATGTCAACTTTTGTCTCAGTCTCTATGTGTCAATGTCAACTTTTGTCATGGCCTCTATGAGTCAGTCTAAAAGTACTAAGAATTAATCTAAATTAGAAAAGCTACATATTCTAAAAGCATAACAGTGAAACATTTGCCATGATATCTAGCAAATGTCAATGATATCAACACAGTACAATTTGATGAATTATCACAGTTCACATTATGTTGTGTGAACCAATGAAAAGGTGTCTCTCATTGGAATCTTGTAATAATATGAATTAAAATTTCTCCTGCTGAATAAGGCCCTATTAAGTCCTTGGCCTAAATATGACTTTTGTTCCACTTTGGCCTAAAAGCTAAACATATTCCAGATATTCATGCAGTACTGCCTACATTAAATATATTAAGTATAATGTCATACTGACCTATGACTGTCTATTGATCCTAAAGTTCTGAATTTAACTTTGTATCATAATAGATGGAATTATGACATCATTTTACTTGCCCACTTTGAAAATTACAACCAGACAAAGGTTATCACTTTAACCACTACTCCATATACATCTAGATCAATTAGTCAAACATTTACTTATATATAATCAATGCATAGCAATAACCACAGTAAAAAATAAATATATTAACAAATTAGTTGTTGTTGCTATTGTTGTAGGGTTTAATGCCATTTATCAGCACATGATTGGCTATACATGGCGTCCAGTATTAATGGTGGAGGAAGAAACCGGGAAATCACCGGAAAGACTCACCGACCGATGAGAAGCTACTGGCAAGCTTTCTCACATATCCACATTCGCTGAATCCTAGATTCGAACCCACACAAACAGAGGTGAGATGGCAGTGATCCCTAATGGACAGTGCTTTAGACCACTTGGCCAATCGAGGCCCCTAACAAATTAGTAGTTCAAAACTCAACAGAAATATATTGCATTGAGACAACTTTTAATGAATGTATTTCCTAAGATTAACTTAACATACAACTTAGACAAACTGTACATCTATATTCATATAACATTTTAAAAATGAAATGAGTAGCTGATCTTTTTTGGACTTGTATGAAGTTTGCCAAGTTTTGTTAATTACTACAGCAACACTTTGTTATTTACTACTAAAATGTTTAAAATGAAAATATGAAAGAGTGACCTAGTGGGGAGTTATTGTGAAGAGTTCTCCAAGTTTTGTTAAATACTACAGCAACACTTTAGAAACTCATATCTGTTTTTAATTACTAATAATTTATTATTAGTTACTGAAAATAGATCTGAATCACTTTGCAAATGATTTGAGTAAGATTATAAAGTTTACCATGTTTTAGTAAAACAGACTATATCTGTCAAATGATAATGGACACTATGCCATAATGTACAGACAGAGTCATTACTATTCTCACCACCCTAAATAATGAATATGCAAAATTCTAAGCATAAATAATCAACTCTATGCAACTAACATGACATAATCACCATGTTTCATTGAGATATCTTCCATGGCTGACAAGTTATGCATTAAAAATAAAAATGTGTATAGACAGATGTAGAAATGGAAGTAGTGATAATTATATCCCCCTAAATTACATACTTAGGGTGAGGGGTGTTGCTAAATGAAACCACCTGTAGAGTTTAAACAAATATCAAATTTTCACATTTGAATATGGGTATATGATATTTCTCATTCCTCTAAAACCGCACGTTATGTAATGGCTGGGTCTGTGCAGTTTTCAGTTGGACCAGTCTTATAAATTAAGTCTAATCAAGTAACATTGTAGGGGTCCTGAGTAACACATTCAGGATTCAAGGGAATAATGAATGCATGTGTTACCCTCATTGTTTATCTTCACACTCAGTATAAACATACATGTTCCTCTATTACTAAAGAGGTAAGTAAAAGACACACACTTGATTACCTGTTCATTTAAATTCAGGATTATTTCAAGTATATTTCTGGTAAAATCACACATGGAGATGTAGCCAAAAAACTGTAATAAAATTTTGAACATTTTTAGCCTAGGTCTCCGGAATTTGTTACATTAATTAGGCCATGTCTGATATTTCCATCCAAACTGACTTTTTGACGGGCAATACAAATGCCAAATCAGACATTGGGATTTTCTCCCAAGCCCTAAGTAACTAATATTCTGATTTCATAACGAAATGTGTTTTAAAAAATCATTTACATAGGTACCTAATCATATAGAAAAGATATACACTGCAATGAGTGACAAATGATCCTGTGATTTTGTAAACAATATATGTATCCTCTACAAGGGCTAGATACATCAGAACTAGTGCCCTTCCCCCCGGACTAATTTTGGGACTAGACAATTCAGTTTCCCAGATAAAGAGGGATTCCCAACAAACAATTATGTCATTTTAAGCTAATAAATGATGAAAACTATGGCTTTGTACCAATGCAAATCCAAAACAGAGTAGCAAACTTTAGTGTAATGTCTGCAAACCCTACAAATACCGCAAACTTGTGAGAATGAATGTCTGACAACTTTTCACAAATTAAAGAGAGCTCTGCTTGACTGGGCAATCAGGCAACCAAAAATATCAACCCCTGTAGTGCAGTGTGCTATAAATGAGTAGAATGAACAGGGAAGAAGTCATTATGACTTTGCTGACTTTGATATGCCCTGTATGTCATCAACTTGCTGGATTACAGACTATCTTGAAAAGATGATAATGACTATAATAAAAAGGCTGGAAAATGTGACAATTCAAAATTTTGACATGAGTTTGAATTTCTGGTGATTTAGCATGTTTAAAGTTATTTCCATATAAAGCAATTAATTCAATATTAGTCTACATCTTGCCTTCTTTGTTACTTTTAACAAATGCTGCCAAACACACTTAGCAAACAAACAGATATTTTCTATTTGAATATTAATTAATCATTTCAGCTCTAACCAACTGTACTTACAACATTGGTGGTTGTCTATTTGAATATTAATTATTTATTTCAGCTCTCACCAACTGTACTTACAACATTGGTGGTTGTCAGTGCTGGTGGTTATTATGTGATGGTGGTTGTTATATTTGCTAGTAGGACTGACTTTATGACTTTATTTAGAACAAGAAAATGACAACTATTTACACTCCATGATCAGTCGAATCCAGTGAAATAAGGTGAAAAAAAGAGAGTTAACTCTGTTTAAAAAAGTAGTGACTTGGAATAAAATCTAAAATTAGCACTGCTTCTATTATATTGTATTGCACCTTTACAATTAAAAATATAGCAACTAAAAGGGAAAGGGGGTTAATGTAACAAAGAAATGGTAACTAAATCAGTTTAGTACTTGCTACAGATATTGCCACATCTGCAATTTTTCCTAACATAATGGTAGCTATTATCAATGTACAGGAAAACTAAAGAGTACCATGAACAGTACATTTTTATATGTGCAACCCATGTTTAATAGTTTTCTGTGTTTAAGTGAAATTTGTGTGCAAAAACCAATTTTCTTCCTTCAGTCTGAATAACCCTAACCTTTGACTATTTGATGCCAAAATGAGTTTTCTCCCTTCCCCCAAGTGTAGGACAACCACAAAGTGTCCAGATCTGTGATGTTTAACTGCTGTTACTGTGTGGAAACTTTTTTTTCTTCCTTCAAATATGTGACCTTGAACTTTTTACTCCAATCAAAAGCCTTATTCGTTTTCTCAAGTGCAATCCACCCAGTCTGGTTGAGGTATGTTCTGTTAAACTATATTATTGTGTGGAAACAATTCTTATACTTTCATTCACAGTGACTTTCACCTTTGACCTCTTGGTCCTGAAATTGATAGGGTTCTTCCTTACCCAAAGTATAACCATGTGTTAACTGTAGTTGGTTCAGTTATTGCTCAGAAACCATTTTCTATCTTTCAATCACAGTGGCCATGACTGAGAGCAACTTTGTTATTCCATATATTATGAGCATATTTGGTATTTGTAACTGCTGGAAAACTGAAGTTATTTAGCTGAAAAAACAACTATTTTAAAAATTAATTTAAAAACATGAATAACAAAGTTAATATCATATTATCATTTTGTACTACAGTAGCTTAATCTAATGTTTTCAATTGTTTTTGTCTATCTTTAGCAATTTCCACATTTTTTTAGGAACTGCTTTCATAATTCTGAAATACATTAAAAAAAAAATTTGAAAGTATCAACAGAACTTGTGTACATAAGAAACTAATACTTTGTACCTGATTTTAACAACATACTTATCAACATTTAAGTATCAGTTGTATCAAGAAAACAATAAGCAACAATATATTTGTATAAAATTTTCACACTAGAACCAAATGCTGACATTCTGATGTAAATTGCGTACCTATACTTTGAAAAAGAATTTAATGCAAAGACACATATATGTACATAAAAATGCATTTCATGCAGCAACTATGATTTAATTCAACGATTAAAAAATATTCCTAAAACATTGGAATGTAGTAGGTTATACATAACAAAACTCAATCAAATATCGTGACAAAATGTACCAAAAATCATAGCATTGCATGAAACATGCATTTATCTTGCAGTGTCTTTTTAAGCAGGTCCCGAGGCAGGTCCAATTATGGTGCTTGTTTTAACTGTGCAGAAATATAAGGAGCGCACCAGAAACAGAAGGCCAACAACGAAAGCACCTGCAATTAAAAACAAAAATAATAATACTGATACGCTGAGATAAAATGAAACAGTCAATATTTCTCAACAATTACAGCATGGTCTAGATTAAAACTAATTTTGATTTCCTAAATGAGACTTTTTTATGTGCTGGATAAAAGAACAGTAAACTTAATTTATACAGATTCCTAATATCATGATATGCTAGGTATTACAAAACAGATTTCTAAAACACTGTACCATTATTTATTCAGCATTACAATACGGATTACTTTTACCAAGATATATAATGTATTACAATACTGATTGCTCATGCCATGATATATCAAGTATTACAACACTGACTGCTACAGTACCATGATATATTAAGCATTACAATACTGATGGCTACAGTACCATGATATATCAAGCATTACAATACTGATTGCACAAACCATGATATATCAAGTATTACAATACTGATTGCTCATACCATGATAAATCAAGTATTACAATACTGATTGCTCATATCATGATACATCAAGTATTACAATACTGATTGCTCATACCGTGACATATCAAGCATTACAATACTGATTGCTCATACCATGACATATCAAGCATTACAATACTGATTGCTACAGTACCATGATATATCAAGCATTACAATACTGATTGCAAAAACCATGACCTATCAAGTATTACAATACTGATTGCTCATACCTTGATATATCAAGCATTACAATACTGATTGCTCATACCATGATATATCAAGCTATACAATACTGATTGCTACAGTGCCATGATATATCAAGTATTACAATACTGATTGCAAAAACGATGACATATCAAGTATTACAATACTGATTGCTCATACCATGATATATCAAGCATTACAATACTGATTGCTCATACCATGATATATCAAGTATTACAATACTGATTGCTCATACCATGATATAAAAAGCATTACAATACAGATAGCTCATACCATGACATATCAAGCATTACAATACTGATTGCTACAGTACTATGATATATCAAGCATTTTATTACTGATTGCAAAAACCATGACATATCAAGTATTACAATACTGATTGCTCATATCATGATATATCAAGTATTACAATACTGATTGCTCATACCATGACATATCAAGCATTACAATACTGATTGCTACAGTACCATGATATATCAAGCATTACAATACTGATTGCTCATACCATGACATATCAAGCATTACAGTACTGATTACTCAGACCATGATATATCAAGTATTACAATACTGATTGCTATACCATGATACTAAAAGCATTACAATACTGATTGCTCATACCATGATATATCAAGTATTACAATACTGATTGCTCATACCAGGATATATCAAGTATTACAATACTGATTGCTCATACCATGATATATCAAGTATTACAATACTGATTGCTCATACCATGACATATCAAGCATTACAATACTGATTGCTCATACCACGACATATCAAGTATTACAATACTGATTGCTCATGCCATGATATATCAAGCATTACAATACTGATTGCTCATACCATGATATATCAAGTATTACAATACTGATTGCTCATACCATGATATAAAAAGCATTACAATACAGATTGCTGATACCATGACATATCAAGCATTACAATACTGATTGCTACAGTACCATGATATATCAAGCATTACAATACTAATTGCTCATACCATGACATATCAAGTATTACAATACTGATTGCTCATGCCATGATATATCAAGCATTACAATACTGATTGCACAAACCATGACATATCAAGTATTACAATACTGATTGCTCATACCATGATATATCAAGTATTACAATACTGATTGCTCATACCATACACCCAGTATTACAATACTGATTGCTCATACCATGATATATCAAGTATTACAATACTGATTGCTCATGCCATGATATATCAAGCATTACAATATTGATTGCTCATACCATGATATATCAAGCATTAAAATACTGATTGCTCATACCATGACATATCAAATATTACAATACTGATTGCTACAGTACCATGATATATCAAATATCACAATACTTATTGCTCATACCATGATATATCAAGCATTACAATACTGATTGCTACAGTGCTATATTATATCAAGTATTACAATATTGATTGCTCATACCAGATATCAAGTATTACAATACTGATTGCTCATACCATGATATATCAAGCATTAAAATACTGATTGATACAGAACCATGATATATCAAGTATTACAATACTGATTGCTCATACCATGATATATCAAGCATTACAATACTGATTGATACAGAACCATGATATATAAAGTATTACAATACTGATTGATACAGTACTATGATATATCAAGCAGTGCAATACTGATTGCTCATACCATGATATATCAAGTATTACAATATAGATTGCTGGTACTATGATATATCAGCCATTACAGTATTGATTGCACAAACCATTACATATCAAGCAATACAATACTGACTGCTGCAGTACCATGATATATCAAGTATTACAATACTGATTGCTACAGTACCATGATATATCAAGTATTACAATACTGATTGCTACAGTACCATGATATATCAAGCATTACAATACTGATTGCTACAGTACCATGATATATCAAGTACTACAATACTGATTGCTACAGTACCATGATATACCCAGTATTACAATACTGACTGCTACAGTACCATGATATATTAAGTATTACAATACTGATTGCTACAGAACCATGATATATCAAGTATTACAATACTGATTGCTACAGTACCATGATATACCCAGTATTGCAATACTGACTGCTACAGTACCATGATATATTAAGTATTACAATACTGATTGCTGTAGTAGCATGATATATCAAGTATTACAATACTGACTGCTACAGTACCATGATATATTAAGTATTACAATACTGATTGCTGTAGTAGCATGATATATCAAGTATTACAATACTGACTGCTACAGTACCATGATATATTAAGTATTACAATACTGATTGCTACAGTAGCATGATATATCAAGAACATTTATTATGATACAGATGGCATACATGCTAACACCTGGTGAGGAAAACGTGTAATCCAAGTGGACAAAAAGAGTAATCCGAGAAGAAGAAAAAAATCCACATAAAACATGATACAAATTCAATGAGCATATGTACAAAATGATTTTTTTTACCTTTTTGTCTTTTAACATCAACTGTTGCTTAAAGGTTTCATATATGTAGCACTTTTAGATTTAAATACAACATTCTCTCATGTTGCATTTCAAAACTCTTTGTACCAGCTGACTCTGAATGTTTTGCACACCAGTAGAATACTCGATTACTCAGCCTTTATTTTATTTTTTTTTTACTTTTGCTAACAATACAGAAAAATCTCTCATTGCCAGCATTAGAATGGTAAAGAATCAATATTCCTTTAGTATCCTGACAAAAGAAAAGTAAATTTATATATTCCAGTTATTGAAATGTTATGTTGTTTGCATTTAAAACATGCACAGATGACAGAATGTTGGCATACCTCTATGCTACTTTGATATAATGTGGCTGACATTTCTTTGGACATTGTACTTTTGGAAATTGTAAATGATTTTAGCACATTGCTAACTAAACTGCTAACTAAACAGACAGGTTTCTTCAAATATGGGCTTTGCCACACAGATTGATTATACTGATAAGCTTAATATAGACCAGTCTATACTTTTAAAGAAAATGGTGCCACATGTTAAGCAAAACACTTAATGGTGTGAGTTGTAAATGTTATATGATGGAAAATGTAAGAGCAGATAAATCTTGTCAAACTTCATAACATGTCAGATCAGAAAAAAGGACAAATCAACAATGCTTTACAAACTTTGAAAAAGAATATGAGTAATGTAATCCATCACTTTGAGCACATGATCACACTCACTGCAGAATTCCAGTTCATGATCTTCAGCGATAGTTACATACACAGACTAGTTAAAATGAGAGCTAGACATAATTTTTCAGTATATTTTGTGTTTGTATTCTTGTTCTAATACATATGGACTTTGCCTTTTGTGACAAGAATTTTGGCTAAATCAGGTTAGTAGAAAAAAACAAATGTATCTTTATCATATTGCTGTAATTCTGGCATGTTATATAAAGAGATGATATTAAGTAGTGACATATATTGAATACTGTGAATTCTAAAAAATGCAAGCCTAACATCAGGTTTGTACAATTTAATACAATTTCCCTTTCATCAGGTACCCAAGTGACTGATCATAAGGATTAACAAGCAGCTGGTAGAAGTGTTCTAAAATTCTGACAGCTTTATTGCAAACCTGAAAAGCAAAAATTCAGATACTACTTGCCCTCACCAATTCACTACTTGTAAGTTGTGTATCTACTTTTGACTTGCCTGTGAGACAAATTATGACAGGAATCACTTCATTTAAATCATCAGCATCTTAATTGGCTATATTTTTCTCCCCCAATTTTTTTATTATTTCAAACATATATTGTGCCATCCTTAGATTTTCTTTGCAAACTTTAACACTGTTATTGAAAAACCTTTTAACAAGAGCTACTATGCAATTTACCCACCCACCCAGCATAAATATCCTACAGAAAGTACCCTATCCAAATATACATCTGTGCAACTTGCTTGATATGTTTACCAAATCTGGTTGGAATGCAGCTGCACAGTTTGTTAATTATGCTTATAAACAGACATAGATGTACCAAGAGATATATCCTCCAATTTTACTCATGGAATGAGATAATTTTACAGATGGACAGACATGTAGAAACAGTGCTAACTATATCCACAAAATATTTCATAGTGGAAAATTAATATACCTAAAGGAAAGTGTATAAACTATCAGTTACTGACCACATACACAAATGAGCACACACAAAAAAAATGTAACACCTTTCTGGTGCAAAAAAATATTGGTAAATGAACTGGACAAGGCAAATGTTCCATCTAGAAATATGTCTTATGTCTGAAGAGTGTTATTATATACGTTTTATGTTGGGCAGTAACTTTCTAAGAAAATCTTAGTGTTGATCAGGTTGCCACATAAACAAAGGTCCCCCAAAGGGATCAATATTCTACTTGTCAAAAAGAATTTACAGGAACCCATATGATCATTTCTTCTTGCTAATTGAGGAGTGCTGAAACCATATCTAATAATCTTGAGTTATAGCTTAGATTTACATAATGCCACAGTCATATTAGATCATCAACATTTTCAGTTAAGTTTTGTGGGGTTAAATACCATTTTTCAAAACATGACAGGGTATATATTTTAGCCAGTATATTTGATGGAGGAAGTTCATTCAGCTACTGGCAAGCTTTCTCATATAGCCATGTTGGTCAAATCAAGACTAGAACCCTTACATACAGGGGTTGGGTGTGAGTGATTGGTAAAAATGAGCTCAAGCACGAGGCCCCTCTTCTGTTTTGGAAAAACTAAACCGTAAACATTTTGGTGAAGACACATGTTAATATGACCATAAATCTTGAAGGAGGGGTAATAGCAAGATAGTAGATGTCACAGTGGCACCAGATTCATCCAAGGTCAAACAGACATATAAAGTCTTTCTGTGAAAACCCCAAGTTGATATGGCCATCTATTTGGGGGGATAATGATAGGAGTTTCAAGATGAGACCATTGCCACAGCCATATTGGAAGTCCAAGTGGTACGGTTTTCATTTAGGATCAAGTAAACATTGGGATAAATGTGTGTGAGGAGTTTCATTGAAATCCTCCAAGTAGTTTGGGAGGAGTTATAATAACAAACTTGTACTAATGGATGGATGGACAACAAAAAACATTCCATTGCATTAGCTTTCTCTTGTCTGTGACCAGCAGATGTATATATGTATGTTGTATTTGTATGTTGCTTACTGGTAACCAAGGCAATTAAGAAATTTATCAATTATATGCAGCTAATACTTTTAAGTACATCAGGCCTACACTCATTTGTGCCACATTTAGTCATGTAGCACAGAACCCCAAATGGAAAGAGTAGAAACCAAGTTCTACCATGATTTAATTGGTTTTACTGTTCATTCTATATCGTGAGTTCAGGTGAACATTATAGACTTTGGCTAGTCCTATACATGTTTGGGGGCTGATTTATCAGAATAAGGTCTGTGTGTGTGTGTGTGTGTGTGTGTGTGTGTGTGTGTGTGTGTGTGTGTGTGTGTGTGAATGGCGTAAACCAAAGACATTCATGAGATTACACACCAATGTACCGAGGACATCCTTGGTTGGAAAAATTGTACAATCTTTCTTCTACCAACTATTTTAGCCTACAATAATGTAAAATCATGATTTGAAGGAAGGTCCAAGTTTACACGCTTGTTGCTTGTTCATGATTTTGGAGTGTATCTTTCTTCCAAAGCTAGAGATACACACACCCAAAACACTGTCCTCGATTGCATTGTGCAAAACTTGTAGAGATCTCTCCAATATAAAATTACACTGTGCAAAAACTTATTATCTCCCTTTAAATCTAAGCGTCAATTATCAACTACTTAGTTAAACTATAAGAATAACAGTTCCTGGTAGTTATTTTTAAATATTTCATGCATGTGAGACAATAGTGTTGAGAAACTGACAATACAGTCATACCATACATGTCCAATACATGCAAAAAAAATTTACGAAAAGAAGTACGTTGGAAATACACATGACTTCACTGTAGAGTTGTACCGAAATTGCCTAATTATCCGACCCATCTGTAAAGTTAAAATGTCCTTTTTGCAGCAAGATTTTACACATAAATATATGAAAAAGACATACTTGATGTGCAAAATTTATTTTAAATGAGCTATGTCTGCCCCTATTTCATCATTTGCCTACTTAGTATTCAAACAGGGGAGAACAGGTATGAATCAAGTGAAAAATCATGCTAAGCTGAGTTAGAATTATCACTAACCGAATTTGAAAGTTACATGTACATAATTTTAGTCAATAAATACAAAGTTAAATATATTTATTGATGTCAAACATTTATCATCAAGATGATCAGTCCCAAAATGAAACATTTAATTGCAGCAATATGTTTTTTATTATCACGCTCTTAAGACCTGCGACTTCACGTGCAAGCTAATATAAACTGTTGAATGTATTAAATGTTCATTTAAATGTATATACTTGCTTCAGCTGGTGATTAGATAATTTTGCTTAACATATCATGATTTTATGTTTAAATCGATAGTTCTGTTGTAAACAAAGTCTTATTAAAACAACACACACAATGTAAATGAAAGGCATAAATCTATATTGTTTTTCCAAATTTAAAGAGGTTCACCCAAAATACTCAGGATGTTTTACTGGACCAATTTGTATTTAAAGAACAGTCATTTAGATCTGCATTAGCCTGTAATATTCTTACTCATGTAGTCATTTTGCAGTATATTTTACTCAGCAAGCGATACAGAAAAAACCTGTTTAAAACTTCCAATCAGCAATGCAAAACACCATTATGAGGTACCTTGAATTAGCCAATGTATAAACTAGGCGATTTGGAAAGTGAACCATGAGGAGGGAGGGAGGGAGGGAGGGAGGGAGGGAGGGAGGGAGGAAGGGAGGGAGAGGGAGAGGGAGAGAGATTCATATGCATATTATACAACGAAGACATTACTATATTTTGTCAAAAAGCGAATAGTAATTGCCGATAAAACTAGTTTCCTGCCATAAATGCTCAAATCCAGCCAAAGTGTATTGTTACAAGCCAGGGGTATTTACTAAATTGAGTGGTGTCAAACCCTTGTGCGATTCTGCTATTAGTCATACGTTTACCCCAAATTTCCAAAGACTTCTATACAACTTCACTTACAAATTAGAGAACCAAATGTGTCCATTCTATACATTTTTCATTAATGCAAGATCACTGATCTCATAACTTGCCAAATATCTATCAACCGCACATCTACATGGTTTCTCTTCATCAACGTCCCATACCATCAGCAGTTCATGCCGTAGAAACTATACAACTATTCCTTAATACAGTGAACTATTATTACTTTGCCACCTTAGGCCAGTCAATGTATGGTTTCAAGGCAGATTTTGCCAGTATAAGTATATCCCATTTGCCACCTTGGTGACATAAATGGTATCTGCCAAGTCCCTTCTTGTTTATTCCTTTGTGTCATTTACCGGTCTTCTACTGTAAATACTGCCACTGCAGTCACACCACCAATGTACACTATTAGGTTTTAAAAGAAACTATGGTACTCCAAGGGACACTGGCACTTTTTACTTGAATTTACTAAAAGTCAACCATGGTATCAAAGAAACTCACAAACACTTCACTCTGTGATGTTTGTTCCTACTAATTGGCTAATTAGTTTGGGCCAAGAAATATTTCCATTGCACTGAGTTCCAATAATCAAACAAGTAATCACACAAATCTAAGAATTCCTTATAAGGGTCACTATAACCAAATGTGCATACTCCAAATTTACTACAGTATGATCTCCAAATTGGTGGATTATTCCTAATAAAGTTTAATTGCAGGACAATCAGTCAATCAATAAATTCATTAGTCAGTCAATAATAGCAAGATATATAGTTAAATAATAATGTTATATTCCTAAAGAATAGTTGTAGATGAAACCCTTATGGAGGTTACAGTTACTTAATACTAGTATGTGATCTGGATTTGATTTTAATGTGGCTTTCACAATATTTCTGTCATATCACTACAATGTCTGCAGTGTGGCAGTTAAAAGTGATGTCGAGCACTGGGGCATCAAGCCACAGACATGTAGCATGATGTCCCACCCAGTCATATTATTCTGACACCAGGCCGACTAGTCCTAATACTAATCTCTTAATGCTGAGTGAGGCAGCTGCTAATACCATTTTTGTAAGTCTTCAGTATGACTCAACTAGGATAGAACCCACAACCTCCAGCATCTGAGGCTTACGCTCTAACCACTAGGCCACCGGAGCGGTATGATTTTTTTGGAAGGTACATGCTAGATATAAAAGCAGTTATATTATTTTAGACCTTATCATGGAATGATACAGCAAAAGCCAATCATTGCATAAATGAAAAACAATCAATTCTAATTTGGAGTTTTGAGTACTTTCCTCTCAAGCTCAATGCCCTTGTTATCGTCTGCTACAATAGGCCCACACACATTTTTATCTCTTTGCTATGATTCAGCATTGGTTCAAACCTGCAACCTCCCACATCCACAGCAGACACTCTAACCACTAGGTCATCTGAACGGTCTTATTGATTCTTAAGACTGGACAAGAAAGGCAAACATGTCCTCTTTGGTTATAATGTACCAATGTCTCCGTGATTTTGTCAAATAGCGTGCTTCCTTAGTTTGCATGGATTATACATAATATTTGTGTAAATGTGTGCGTCTTTGATTTCACTGCTAAATTTCATATTCTTTACAGGGTTCCTACAGACTTAACAAAAACAAATTCCATAACTTTTCCAAAAATTTTCCAGGGCCATTTCATAAAACTCAAGGACCGCATTATCTTGCATTGTCAAGTAAATGAACATAAAGAATGACATCTTTCAATCTAAAATAAGAAATAAGTTAACAACAAATATTTTTAATATATACATTTTAAATTTACCTGGGCTAGCACACTTTGTATGTAGTAATTCATGTCATAATCCAATGATCAATGTAATTTGTATTCAAAAGAAAAAAGGAAACAATTCTATGTAGTCTTTGTATGTGTTCCTATTTACAATATTAACAAAACACATTACTTTCCAGTTGCTTTATTTTATTTAGTGAACTACGCCGGAAATCATGTGATACTTCCATTAGGGGAACTTACTCTTATTATATGCACTGAAACCATTTACTGATTGTAATTTTATAATTTTATTTAATCGGTTTTCGGTGCTCTATGAAATTTGAAGTAATCAATTTCTTTAACTCCATTGTCACAAATTTCATGACTTTTCCAAAACTTTGCAAGGTTTTGACAAATTCCAAAACTTTTCAAGGCCCTTGAAATTTGTTTTTTAAATTCCAAAACTTTTCCAGGATTCCATGACCTGCAGGAACCCTGTCCTTAGAATTGATAATACAGTTCCCTCTTTGATAATCACCATTTGCTATTAAAATACTGCCTCAAACTGCATTTCTTTTAGCTCTAACATCACCTGAACAAATGACCTCAGTATGCGGTTCCATACTTGAGTCCTTGATATCCACCAAATACAAGAATGTGCCTGTGTCTGTGTGTGCCTGTGTTTGTGTGTCCATGTGTTTCTGTTATACCTAGCAGATATGGTACTAACCTATCCATACAGTGTAAATTCCCCCCGATTCTTCAGCTGCTTCAAATGTACCAACCTGTAATGATAACAAATATTCACAAATTTAGCAATAAAGTCCACATATTAAATGCACGCTTTTCTCTGCAATCACATACTTAAAAAAGAATTAGAAATTTGCCCTGTGTTTACTAACACATAATGATATGCTACTATGTTAGTTCAGTTTTCATTTGAAAATGTTTGCACAAATTGAAACAAATATATGGATATTGTGTAAATGGCCCAAGCTTCAAATTTACATACATATTAAAACTGTAGTGGAGATGCAAAACTTGCAGCACATAGTTGTCCCACTGCTTATTAATGTTGGTGTCATTGAATTGACTTTTGCTGTTTTGGGTTTTTTTAACCAACAATACATTTAAATCTTTTACTTTCTGGACATACCACAATATGCTAATATGCATCAGGCAAATCTCTGCATGAACAGGTTACGGAACATACAAGAGAAAGGATAATTTTTGCCAGTTCTCAAGGTGTCAGACCATTGTCACAAATGGATGTGTGATGCAAACCATGTCACAGGGTCTCTGGATTTCATTATCCAAAATGATCTCTTGAAAGGTGGAAGTGTTTTTACACAAGAAAATCCAGTTTTTCTGCTTGTAAAGAGCAATGTAGATAATACAAAAACTACACAAAGAATGAAGTCCAATGGTAATTGAGATCTGCAAAAGAGATGTTCCTAGTAGGTCGGTTACCCGACCGTATAGAAAAACCTGGGTATTGAAACGTAAACGGGAGTACCCTTAAAAAAAAACAATCGCCACACTCACCAACCACTTCAAACAGGTGTGACAGCTATGGCTATAATTAGAAACCAGATCTCTGCTTAATATAAATAAACAATACGTCAGACAGTCTGTTTGGATTAATAAAATTCATTGGCGTTGTGACACCAGACAAACCATTATCC